>LQNS02001155.1:7973743-8000730 GCA_001587735.2 Parhyale hawaiensis
GGAATTTCGTCATTTTCATTTACAAATTACACGGGTCGTTCACTCCCTCACTTACAACATAGGGGCTGTACAGCACACACTCGTACAATCAGTTAGTCTAATGAGATGAAAATCAGAGAAATAGAGGGCAAGATTGCAAAGTCACTCAACTATCCTCCCCCTTCGAAAGGTTGTTAGCTGGCTCTGCGTATTGGTCGTCCATTAACTTGTGGTACGCATAACCAACCATTACTGAAAATTGGCTTTTGTTGATTAGTGACATTCACTATTCAAGGTGATGGCGCTCTAAACGTAAGTTTTGCCCTTTGTTTTATATGTTACGTGCGCTACATACAATCACGCAACGTGGAATTTTACTCGCTAATGTCGGGTTAACCCTGTAAGGACCAAATAATTGTTTCTTCTCGTAGTAATAGCATTATTTTATTCCGTGGTTTTTTTGTTCTAGTGTTAATTTAAGTTAGCTTGCTTCAGCTCGCTACTTTTGTGATCGAATTGTTCATGAACTAATCTTCCTGTTTTAACTCAAAGTTAAATCCTGTGTTATTTATGAAAGTGGTCTCAGTTTTTCATAATTTTCACTTCGGTAATTGCTGCGGACAGGATCCGAACCTGTTGTAGCGAATAGTTACATTATGATAACTATTGTGTGATGAGATGTTTTTTTTTCAGTGCAGACAAGAATATTCCTGGCAAGGAGTACAACAGAGATAGAGGACGTCTTGGTTCATATTCTAATAGCCTCGTGATCATAATGACTTCTTCAAGACTAGTATTTCATTTGCCCACGCTTTCGGCAGGGGATAGATCCATACACGTGTTGGAGTTTTAGACAAACATAAGTATCCATACTGTATAGCTCCAAGACGCGCCTATGTGCGTGCATATACGTCTCTGCGTTACATACAAAAACACGTATCCGCACTGTATAGTTCCAAGACGTATACACATCTTTTCTCTGACCACGTCAGAGCTGGCGCAAAGTGGTACTAGTATTCTCCTAGTTTAAGCCTCCCTATATCCAAAGAGAGGAAGAAAGAAGGGACATAACGAATGTCAAGAGATACGTGGAACCCATGTACGAGTCTACGTGCATGGGAACAGCAAGTCGGGAAAGAAAAGGAAGAACACAACAAAGCATCATCAGTAGGAGTATGAAGGTGGGAAGAAGCAAAGTGGGCACGGAAGATAAATTTCCCGAACGCGTGGCTAATGGCTAATGTAACCTATAGAATCCCCCGGGCGACGCTGCTCCCCATAACATAGGATGGGCGAACCTAACTAACCTAACCCTATGTCCTACAACCCATCCTATCCCACCTGAGGGAGCTAGGGCAAATAAAATCCTTGCGTTGAAGAAGTTGTTATTATCATAATGGAGACACAAAATAGAGATGGTCAGCAGAAGTAAGAAAAGAAGCTCACAAAGTTACACAAGAAGCGGTGTTAACGCTCTCACTCGCGGCCAACTTCAATGTTCCGGGAGCATAACATCAAAGATATTTGTTACCATTTGCATTCACGTGACCAAAACAAAGCCACGCATCACACTACAGCCAATCACACGCTTCGGATCACAAGATGGGTGATGGTCGACTCCGGCGACTGTTTGTGACGCCGCGCGTGGCTCTGCTTTGGTCACGTGAGAGCATCCTCCAGTCCATTCACTTCGAGGTCCTTACAAATTATCTGGAGGAATGACAGTAGCTAAGTGATGTCGCATAAACATTATGCATGTGATGATTAGAACCTCATGCTGCACTAAAATGCTAGACCTAAAGCTAATCCTAGCATAATTAACACATAGACTATTTACATGATAAAAACTCAATGATTTTTTTTCCCCTAACGTTAACAAAGGTACACCAATATTGATTCAGCCTCCTCACGACATGAGGCTGAAAAGACCACTGCTTTGCATAACGATAACTATTATTTTAATATATGCAAAAGTTTAAGTCTCCGTTTCCACAACAAAGGCGATATCACAGAGTAAGAAAGAAGGGACGTATAGTATGACGACAGACTAAGGCAACCTACACAATCCCCCTGGGGGCGCTGCTCCCCATACTAGGAGATGGGAACATGTCATTGATGCCCTGCGCGCCTGCCAGATACGCCGAGCAATGGTACGAACGTTTCGCCGCATAAGCAGACCCTGCGTCGATTCACAAGGTCTTTTTTTTTTTTTACTCTAATTCTGGGTGGAACAGACTGGCAACAATCCCAACTAGGTCGGTTTATTGAGAGTTTACTGCATGAGATTACCCTGATTTTTTTTTATTTCTTCTTTCAAATAGTTGCGAGACTATTCCTGCTAGTTGGCTGCGGTTTTTTCTCTGGCGACCACGATTTTATTAATCTAATGTAGGATATGTTTTAGTGTGGCAGTAACTCAGGAGGTACGGAGACCTGGACGTCATTTCCTGCCTGCAGATGGGCTTCTTGCCTGGTCCACTGCTTGCTCTTGCTGATCAACTCTTGCTTTATCTTTCCTCTTTTTTTTTCAACTTGTGCCCATGTGTATGGCGGCAATGGAGACACCTTGTGAATTGGTGCGTGTTCACAGACCTGTATTTTTTTTACTTCCTCTTCAAGTACCCAATAAGGCTCACTCCACGTTAAGTAGGATATGCTATATTACTACACGTACGTTTTTTACTCTATTGTAAAGTACAGAACGGTGAGAATTCGAATGCACTCGGGAATAATCTGGACGAGGATTATGATTACGTGTGACAAACTGAACTCGTCTTTTATTCACGATATCTACTTATAGCTTGTACACACATTAGTTGAAAGAACGAATTTCCGTCATCTCCGCTTCCGAATACGTCGATGTGTGTATTATCCTTAAATTACAATAGACTGGCGACGTGGGAACGAAGAAACTCCATGAGGTTGACAAACCGCCACGCAACCAGCCCAGCGAATGAAGAAAAAAAGTACGCACTTGCAATGATTATTGAGTTATAATTCCCTCCAGGATTGAGGAGATGTCCAAAACTGAACGCAGGGCACTTGCTGAGCAAACTGAACTGAAGGCTAACATTTCTACACATGTATTTCGGTCAACTCAAAGCTGTGCTTACAAGGGCTCAACACAACGTTCGGATGATGAGCTGAGGACAGTCGTTCTTACGCCTAGCGTGTGCACCACTGCCATTACGAACAGCCTTGTCCCCGTTTCAGCTGCTCAGTTGTACTATGCTTCATTCCTAACGAATTTTCTCTAATACGTGAAGTTCACACCACACTTCGGGCAGTTGATAGAAGACTTGTAGATTACAATATATACACCTAATCTCATGGACCAGACGTGACATAGACGAAATACTCCAGTATGCAGTATAGCCCAAGAACGCCTTATACAGAGAAAAGCTACGCCTAACACTGCAAAGCCTTGATGCGTAAAGAATAAACAACAGCGCGCATTGGCTTAAGGTAAACTTGACCTGCAGCTGAATACATTCAGTAACGACAGATATGCATAGGTAGACCCATCAACACTAGCTGGTATTTAAAGGTAATTTATACATTCACTGCGCTTACAACTTCTGTAAAATATGCAGCTGTGGCCTCCTCCACTCTCTAATATTTACATATAATGCACCAGTGAAATCTACGGATATTTGGAACAAGATTTCACAACATTATGCAAATTCTGCTCTATATATATTTTATTTTGCAGGTTACAATTTCGAAAGAAAGTGACGATCATCGAGTCGAGACCACGCATGACAAAAAGGCTCAAGAGTGAAGGCCGAGGAGAAGAGTACGGCAAACATATGCACAAAAATTACACAGTCGTTTCTCCAACCACGCAGCAACACTGGAGCTGAACACTTGCGCACCAAGGCTTACCAGTACAGAATAAAAATAACTATAGCTAGCTAGGGAAGGTTCACGTGGAGCAGTTACGAGCCTCGCTTCCGTTTCTCGGCCTGTGTGTAGTCCGTCATGGGGCGGCCACTGATACCGCAGGTCCCGATGCCAACACGACCGTTGGCCGTCTCGGGGGTGGCGAAAATACTCTTCTTTGTAACGCCCTTCAGTTTCTTGCTCTGCCAATTGAACAGAATGAGTGAGTTTCAGATACTACGTACAGTTAGTTCTCTCCAGTTAATTGCACTCGTGTAACACAATTGTGCATCTGTGATTAGCTTGTGCGTCTATATATACTTGCAACAGGTTTGCGGAGTTGGATGTAAAGTCAGCCTCCGACCCTCAACTCCTGGGTCCAACCTGCTTCTGACTCCGAGTATCTAGCTACTTGGACTCCAAATATATTCAACTCGAATTCTTTTTTCCTACCGAAAAGACCCATACAGTATTCACCAACTCTAGCTTCAAGTCAGTTTCGGACTTCTAGTTCACAAAAATAACTGATTCCGACACTACAACTCTAATTGGGAGACGTGTTTGACAAGCCATGTACAGTAGCTACCTACCTACGTACTTTAATTTTAAAAATCATGCTGGCATTGAAAGCTTGCATATAAAACAATATTAGACAGAGACTTCTCAATCACCCCTGTCGTTGCAGGCTCGCAGCCCGTGCTAAGTTCTGAAAGGTAACTTTAAACGACGGCGAAGACCTTTATGATTGCACTGATTTTTTTTTTTACGTTCTTTTGTGGTGAGTAGGTATAAGTGATGTTCGCTCAACTGTGAAATCCTGTGTTCTGAGCAGATACTTATTGTTTTGAAGGCCTGATTAAAGAACTGTTTGAAAATTGGACCCTTACTTACTTCGAAGAGTTTCTAAAACTGCTGCGGACGCTCACCTTGCTAGTGAACTGCTGCCACTTCATTTTGTCGTGCTCGTGAGCCTCATCAATCTGCTTCTGGCGATCGAATTTCTTCTGCTTCTTTTTCTTGAGCTGCTGCCGCTGGGCCTCCACCATTTGTCGTTTTCTGCAGAAGAAAGAATTCCCTGTGAGCATCCAAACATTAGCTATTAGATTACATAGCTGGCAGTAGATAGAATAATGGCCCATTCCTAGAGCGCAGCCGAGACTCACGCTCCGACCCGCTATGAGCTATTGCCATTATGGGGAAATCATTTAGAGCGGAGCTTCCCACACCAGGCGTTTTCTGTGGAGCAAGCCTTTCACTTGCATTTTTACAGATGGATTGAAGACCGAAGGGGGCCGACTGTTCGCTATTCTCCGAAAAAAAAAAAAAAAACAAAGTTCCCGGCAGATCCAGGCAGTCGTGCCGATTCTCACTGCTGTAGTGTTCACAAGTTTGAAGCACTTTGTTCAATACGAGAGTGTGACACTCCTTCTGTCACCATCGTCCACACTTCACGTTGCGCAACCATGGTTGTCCACTATCACTCGGCTGATTCATTTTTTCAACGGATTTAAGTAGCACCTGTGGAAGTTTATTTAAGCCTCTCTAGACACAACTAGGATGCTTCAGGAGAGGAAAACGAGGAGACACGTAACATGTTCATAGCAAATTAGAAACATGGAACCCTCTAACGATGGCAAAGAACGGGCCCTAGGGATAGATTAGTTAGGTTCACCTATAATAGGTATATTGGGGGCGGGGGGCATGACACCACGGGCACCTTAAAACTTGCCTGAACGAGGCCTTCAGGACGTCTTTCCACTATGCGTAGCTATTTACACTTCTATACTCTTACTAATGCTGCTTGCTGTTCCCATGCTACCTCAACCATTAGCTAGGCCTTCGGGACATGTCTTTTGTGCCCACTTTGCTTCCTTTCCGATTTCATCCTCCTACTTGTTCATGCTATATTCTGTTCTTCCTCTTCTTTCCCGACTTGCTGTTCTCTTGCGGGTTGATCCTGTGTGGGAACACCTTCGTGCATGGGTTCTCAGTTTCTGTTGGCATATTATATGTATGTCTCTTGCTCTTTCCTCTGTGATATCGTTCTGCTTGGAAACGGAGGCTTAAAATTCCTAATTCTAACTATCCTATGCACGTTGATCCTGTGTGGAAGCCCCCTCTAGGATGGGTTCCATATTCCTATCAACTTAGATAATATACGTCCCTTGTTTCTTCCTCTGCTAGATCGCCTTTGTTGTGAAGACGGAGGTTTAAACTTTAAACTCAGTAAAATAATGAGCGCGTCAGTACGACACTCCCGCGGTCAGCCTTCAAATGCCATGTTCACAGCTGGTCCCTCATTCTTTCTTTATTTCCTACCACTCTAACTTCGTTCTGAGACAACGCATGGTTGGCATTGAAAAATAAAAAAAAATAAATAAATAAGCAAAAAAAAAAACAGCCGGTAGTGTTTTTTTTTAAGAAGCTTTTTTTTGAGCGTGCAAAAGCTGGATATCTGTGAATAACAGTTTAAATATATCATACTTAACACTACACTGCTAAATCATATATGGCAGTATACTTGGCTGCACACTTCAAAAATATGTTCAGGAGCTGATCCCTCACTCTTAAATAAAATGTACTGGAGGGCCTAATTATATTTACTCAAGGATCCAAATAAAAAATTGATAAGTTCAAAATTCAAACTAGCCAAAGAAATGTATTCATTAGCTAGAACCACATTATCAAAGCATCTTATTGGTGGATAGCTCATAGTTACTCAGGTAGCTACTTTAATCATCATGATGATTTATTTCAATTTTCACATTAAAAGCTTCAACAATTGATGCCTAAGGCGAAATTACAGAGGGCCAAGTAGCGATTCTTGCTGTAGTGAACACATTTCTTAAACCTGTATTACGTTTTTTCTAATAATTGAAGTCCTAATATTAATTTTAACTTTTTTAGCGTATCTAAATCAGCTCAAGGAATCCTTGAAAAATTACCAGATTTCATGTGGACAGTCAAATCTTGTGTAGTTTATAGCCCAAACAACAATTTAAGAACTTATTAGGTTCTTTCTCAGTCATAAATCTATACTGCGTACAACCTGCAAGAGTTCTCCTGTGCAAGTTTATTATAGTTTATTGGTTAGCAAAGTAGTTTATAATTACATTTTTTGGACTGACGACTCAAACTACTGCCCACTGAGTGCTCTTGGTAGCCTCGCCTACGGTACCGTAGCAGGTTGTGATTTACGACTTTCTTGAGCTCGCTGGTGAAGAGTTTAAATGGCACGTTTCTCCATGCTCTGTTGATAGCATTGCCGCAAACATTACATGACCTAACTGACTTGCCAAGTGTTGCACTGCCCAAAAAATGGGTTTTCTACCTTAGGAAATAGATAGGTACTGATTGCATAGATACAGTAGCTTTTTATTTCTGAGGAAGCCAAATTTGTCAAGTTCATGTGAAGTAAATTTTTAACAAATGATTAGATTAGATAGGCGGCAGTAGACGAACCAATAGGCCCATTCCCAAAGAGACACCGGAACATACGCCCCGGCACTCTATGAGCTATTGCCATTCAGTCATTGTCAATGAGACTCTAGTCCCAAGAACGTGGAGCATTTAGCCATTCAATCTCGTATGCAGCAAGCTTAACCTACTTCAGTTGATTTTTTAGGGATAATGAATCAAGTTTTGCGGCAGTTTTGGCTGCTGAAGAATGGAATTACTACAGGAAGACTGTCTTTGTGACTATTTTCTAATCTTATTGAAACCACATACAGTAATTACTTAAATCAATACAAGGTAAACTTTTCAACAGTTTAGTGGTAAAGATGAATTAGCTAAACTATTCCTTCCAAATTCTGTGAATGATTAATTGGTGTTAGAAGTGGTAAGTGTCAACCATTATACCATGTAACATGGTGTTACAAAAAGAAGGTAGCAGTAATTTTAACAGTAGTTAGAGTAAACAAGAACACGTTGTCTTTCCCGCGACAGTGGGGAGGCTGATAGTTTTGAGTTAGCAGTTTTGGCATTTTTCACATCTAGGTCAACCAACCTGACCACCTTCAAGAGATTGTGGTGATAGTTCAATTCTTACTGGCAAATTTTGGGTGGAGATATGCACACAAATATAGACACTCAGGCAACATTATCACTTCATTCACTGAAGACAAGCACCTCTCTGACTTTGTTTGTGAGTGATAAATAGTCAAATTCAATCTCTTGACTAGCAAAACACTTAATGCTTCTTTGTTTTTCAAAATATTTATATCCTTAAGAGCAGTTCCTAGCTACTTATTAAAATGCAAAGTAAACGTAGTGTGTCACTGAATGCGACTAAAACACACTTGTGGCATTGCAACTAAAAAGCAAGAACTATAGAGGCTGAATGTAATAGCAATCTGGAGCTGCAGGACATTCGCTACAGTGCTTGTCAAATCAGTGAGATAGCCTAATTGGCAAAGATATGACTTGCAGTCACAAATATTGACATTCAGCTCATATTGATTCATCAGAGAATTTGTTGAATGATCACGTTTCCATATATGTACTGTAGATCTTTCTGTAACACTGAGCAATACCCTATTATTATTTTAGCAGACAAATGCTGAAACTTTAACCACAACTGTGGTAAAATTATTACATACCCTTTTGTTATTCTGACAAAGCACTTATATTGGCTGGATCTATTCTATTTGTTCTCCAGGTTCAATCCTGACAAGCTTAAACTAACGCCATGTAGCTATACGGTAGGTATGCCCAATGGCTTCCAATTTCTGCACTTTTCTGAAATTTTTGCAAGAACGTTGGTTCTTGCAGAATTATGTACAAGTTATCGATTTTTTGCACCTTTACGCAGCAGAGAGGTAACTATTACCATTAAGGCAATTGTGCAAGGGAATTCCTATCCAAAAATATAAAAAGAAATACACGACTTGCAAATAAGCAGTTATTCCAACAATGAAAAGAGAAAGATTACCATTTTGATATATGCTATAACTTTTCACCAAAACATGCTTACCCAAACAGACAGTAACTGCATACAGTATTTACTTACTAACTATATATATATAGTATGTAATATAACTGCAACCAATATACATACATGAAATCGAAGGTGTTAGAAATTTTGTAAACACACAAAGGGTGTACCCTGCAGTTTTTTCTTCAGAAAAATTAAAAAAAAAAATAAAGGTCAAAAGATCTTAGCCACAGTTGCTCAGTCGAGAGGCATTACCATTGAGGGCAACAATAAAACGCACAATCAATGAAAAGGCATTTCACTAAATAAAGACTCAACTTTTCCTTTTTCAAACAAGTTGTAATTTTTTACTAATTATTATTATATTGAATATTCTAAGCCTCCATTTCCACAACAACGGCGATCTAATAGAGGAAGAAGTAAGTGACATATAGTATGACGATAGAAATGGGGAACCCATGCACGAAGGTGTTCCCACACAGGATCAACACGCAGGGGAACAGCAAGTCAGGAAAGAAGTTTTTTGCTAAAAAAGAAGGACAAACAGATAATGAATCTGTACTAGCTGCAGTGTAAACTAAAATTGCAATTACAGTAGTGGAATTGATATCGGGAAGAACAAAGATTTCAGATAAACGCGAAGGGTGTAGCAACCTTGGTAGTTTTTTAAAGGAAAATTGTTGCAAAATCATAGCAAGCAGATTACATCAACAGTTTCACAGTGGAGATGTGCTAACATTGGGGTAATAACGCGGTCGAAATTCCTAATCCGAACATCTCATTACTGTTTGAAATGCTATCTGAACATGTGAGCATTTTTCGGAATAATGGGGTTAGTACGGAGTTCCCACAAATTCCTCTGTAATCCGTGCAAGGCGCTTCTCATTTTTCGGATAAAAGAGGTGATAGGCGAAAAATCTGCGCAGAAGGTACGAACAATCTCTCTATAATCCGTATTAGTACGGAATAGAGTTTTTTTTTCGGATTTGTAGGTTACCCGCTAATCCGTCACCCCCTCCCCCCGTGCTGTGCGAATTAGAGGGGTTTTACTGTAATATGAAAAATCAAATTTAACAGATCAAACCGACATTATCACAGCAGAGAGTTACTGAGGGAGGAACTGCTTTTCCCACATGCGGTGGAAAAAAAAAGAAAATGTATTTCAGCAACTGAAAACCAAAATTTCTAATTGTTAAAGAAGCTGTAACTGTTCACATGAAAAAAAAAAAAAAATAGGCCAAACTAACAAACTAATTGCAAGTTTATACTAACTATAACAGCAATTAATGCTCTCGAAATGGGGAACAGTTAAGAGTTTTCAAAAAAAAAATTGCAGTGGGATTACCTTGGTTTCTTTTCCAGCAGTACTTGTAGTTAATACTACAGTTAGAGTAGATCCATTATCAACTTGGCGTATTTATATTTTCTAAAATATTACCTAGGTGGCTTACCTAGCTATCTTCACTTCGTGAAATTAATTTTCATGGCTGATGGCTTTCCTTTGCAATTGGAAATGGCAATTCTCCAGCACAATTACCTCAATGTTTCTAACTCTCTACTATGAATATATGTGGAGGATCTGCTAACTTTAATTTGTCAACATTTTTATGTAGAAAATCTGCAAGGTAGTGTAATATCTCTAGTACCCGTCCACCATGCTAGTAGCCGTCCACTTGGCACTAAAAAACTTCCTGTGTAAAAACTAGCAGTGCTAGAAAGCTGTACATAGGCTCAAAGTGTAGGCTAAGAAGTGCCGCAACGTCCCTGAAAATGACGGGTGATAAAATAAAACAGAAAACTGGTGGTGGTTTTCACATTTTTTTCACTAAAAACATGGAAAAGATGTGGAAACCATCACCATTTTTTTTCTTGTTTTATTTTTTCGCCCGTCATATTCAGGGATGGTGCGGCACTACTTGGCCTACAGTTTAAGCCTATGGTGTGCTAGCACTGCTAGCCATCACATAGGATGTTTTTTTTTTTTTTGGGCCAAGTGGACGGCTACCAGCATAGTGGACAGGTACGGTACGAGACGTGTTACCCCACCAATCCCGTTGGGTTGCTGTAGCATCTGAAACTTTCTGAAACAGTACCTACCTATATGCTATAGGTATATAAGGCTAAGTTTAAGTGGAATCACAAAAGCAACATACTTACCGAGGACCTTTGTTATTTGCAGGAGATGCAGTAATAAGAGTGGCCGCCTCACTCACATCTCTGAGTAAGGAGATCTTGGTGACGTCACTGGTGCCATACGTCTCGAAGGACAATGCCACCATTCCATCACTTGTAATGGCGTCAATTGTGGCTTTGTACCTGCAAATAAAATGTAACTTTTAAAACTTTAACAAGCATCTCTGAATCATTAGCAAGTGTTATTACTAAGCCCGCTGCACACGATAGTTCTTTCGCAAGGACGTCCTGCGGTATAACTTCATATGAAAGAAAACTAGGGACAATGTCAGGACAGCGACGTAATATTTTAGTCGTAGTAACGCAGGACTTCTTGTTGATATCTCTCGTATTTTGGCTATAATTGAATTTTTCATATCAGACACTTGCCCAGAAATATGTTTGAGATAAAGTTCTTTAATGGCAACTGGACTCCAATTGACATTAAAATATGTTTCACTGTAGTATACCAATTGTATTTCAGTCACCACCTTATTGTTGTATGGTGGCATAGTGGTGCACTTCTAGCAGGAAGAGCATCAACAGGTGAAAATGGTGATTGTAGCTAGTTTAACAGCATCTACCAACTGAGTCCCCATGATTGACTAATTCAAGCTGTGCCCTCCACTGTGAGGATCTGAGACAGCCTTTGAGGGCAGAAGCCCATATGGGACTGTTTGTCGCAGCAGTACAGGAGCACAGCAGACATCGTTGTAGTAGTAGTAGAAGTTTTTACTAGGGCTCGAGTGGCACACTGCCTATATCGCGCCGAACTATTCCTGTGTTTAACTACAGGCTCGTGCGCCAACTAGGGCGCGTTTTAAATTATCAATGACTTTTGTCTCGGCTTTTCTGCCGGTAGGTCTCAGAGTGGTCAGTGCGCTACTGACAGAAAAAAGGCGCAAGTTGAGCATCTCCAACCCCGGGGCGCGGCTGAATGCTGTCGCTCAGTTATGCCGGACAGGGGAAGGAAACAAAATACAAGAAAGTAGAAGTCTAGCGGGAATAGGTCAGCCACCTCGATCGGCAGCCCACTTCCCGAAACAGAAGGGGAAGTATTAAGAGCCTACCTAACTTTACAAAACAAACCTTGTCAGCAGGAACTGCGGCCAGACGCTACAAATGCTGCGGAGAAGGCACTCGGGAGCCTTGGGTGCGTGACATATTATGGCAGGAACAGACATTGTTGTGTGCTAAGTTCTAATCCCTGTAATTTCACCTGAAGTTTTTGCGCCATAAGAAGCAGTGTTGTAGAATCGGTTGAATAAATCCAGACTTTTGATTTTGGGTGCAGTGATACTGGCACAGACTCCTTTGGCCATAAAATTTTCTCACTCCTACCAACTCATTCTCTATTTCTTAAGAAATCAACCCAATAGTCACAGACTCCAACTCCTGTAACAAGTGAAATTCCAATTTCTGGTCCCAAAAATTGGCTGACTCCGATACTACAACACTTTCAGGATTTACTATTCTAGTGTAGTGTGTTCCATTTGTGGCTACGCAGGCAATGTTAACACAGGTTTCTCAGCATTGTGCTCACTTTGGTAGGCTGTTGTGGAGTCAAAACTTGAGATGGGCCTAAGTTAATCAAGTACAGTAGCCTACTTCAATTTAACAGAAGGGACCTTTTGGATACTATTTAATGAACAGCCCCACAGTTGAACCCTCCACACAGAACACAGACAGTCTAAGTTGAGGCTCACATGGTAGTCTTTTGTCCCCCTAGATATCGATCGACATCCGTCTGAAATGTCTTCAAAATTTGTATTGTAATGTAGCTATATCTGTGTGTAATAAACCTTTTTATCATACACTTTGACCACAGTATGCACTATGTACGGTGGGCTATGTACGATAGCTAACCCGGTAACAGCTATCGCGGTCAATATAGTTGTGTATATAGCCTATGGTTACCACTCCTCTACCACATAAAATAGTTATGGTTGAATTCAGACGGAAACACGAGTGATATTCAACTAGCTACTGTATATATAGGCTAGTCTTATTCCTTTATTGTTGTGCCGTTTTCAGATGGTGAAATCTTTTAGTAAGGGTATAGTCTACATGAGAGCACAAGCAGTTTAGTACTTTTTGTCAAACTGTCAGCCATTTATGACGTAGCTAATGCAAGCTTTTAATAAAGCAATGTGAGCGCAATGTTTACTATGGCGCGGTCGTTGTTTTCATGCACGGGCAACAAAGTTGTTAATGCTTTTGTCTTTCAAAATATCTAGTTTTTTCTTACACAAACAAGATGATGCTTTAACTTGTGCTTTAGGTTTGAAACAGATTCTGTAAAGCATATTTTGCCTCCGGCAATGTTAAGCAAATGGGGGGTGTCTATATATCAAACTGTTCGTCTCGAGGAGAGGAATCACGTGATGTGGGTAAAATGGAGGTGTGATGGGGGTTAGGGAGCTAGGGAGAAGAAAAACTTTTTCAGGGCTTGCTTTATTAGTATGGTACAGATTCCTGCCGTAGCTGGTTTAGTCACGCACACATTTTGGTCTACATTCTTGCCAGTGCTGCTTTAGATACGCACGCCAGACAGTAGATATTCTGTCCAGTGAATTTTTTTATATTTATTTTCCTGAATTATACTTACTTTTATTATTTATTTGTACATGTACAAAGTGTGTTTTTACTGTGAAGAGTCAAAAATAACAGTAACAACAAGCAATGTCCAGACATGTTGATGAAAAAATAAATCTGTGGGTTTTTCACATACAGTGGAACCCCATTTTCCCGGAATCTGGTTTCCCAAATTTCTCGTTTTCCCGGACTTTTTTTCACTTTTCCGGGGTTTTCCCGGGACATTCTGGGAACTGAAACTGTGTTATATACACGATTCGCAGATACAACATTCCAATGCTGTGTTATATACGCGATTTGCACATACAACATTCCAATGTGTTAGCCAGTAACATTCAAATGTATAGACGCTGTCTTTGTGTATGCAAAGTCATGCCTGGCGGATGTAGCCACCGCAGGCTTCTTTCTTGTCAGAGTTTCTAAAATAAAGAACGTAAAAGCTCGATTATGACCATGCAAAATGTACCGGCATCCCAGCACTGCCTCTGAGTGACATGGTATTTCTAAATGACGTTCCGCCGGAACCTACAGTGGTAAAAGCTGCCCGTCAAAGCCTGTAGCCAGAGTCTCGAAGATATTTGTTATGCTTGTAAACATAAAGTAATTTACCCACGGACTTCCGAGTCGAATCCAGCGGAAGCAACCGGTGTTCTAATGAAGGCGGGATTCATAGATATTTAAGGTGCTTGCATGATCAAGCGTCAGCTTAATTCTGTACTTGACATTGCAGTACCAACATTGCTTACGGCATTCTGCTTGTAACGCTATTCCGATGTAGACCTTGTATTCTATAGTCTGCATCTATCAAGTAGCATGTTGCTACTCATTGGATCATATCTTCTAAGTCTTGTATAATAAGATGTAAATAAACAAGAAGATTTAGACGGCATTCCTTCACCATCCAACCTGTAGCCTGATAACTATACTCGGCCTTGAAGTTCACTCTCACAACCAAGCACAGTGACGAACTCAATACGAACTCCAATTAAAACGCCACCACGCCAGAAATACAATATATAACAGAAACCTAGCCGGAAAACTTTGGCATTTCCCAGAAAAAGTTCGGCAGAAGTTCTGGACCTTCAGAAGAATTCGCGGAAGTGATGCTGTGCACATACTGAAATTCGCCTTTGCGCAGCGTCTTTTCCGGGAATCGGAAGGCAACCTCTGCCAATTTCGTTCAGTATTCGTCTGCACATCGTGGTGTTCAGTTGAAAAGTGCTATTTTAGTGATTTAAATTCAAATTCATGGGTTTGATTTTGGGATTTAAAGTGAATGTGATGAATAATATTGAGTGCTATACTTAATAAAAGTAGGCTAGAAAAGTCATTTATTACTTCTAACGAAAAGCTCACTTAGTCAACTCGTAAGTCAACTTTAGCCCCTAGGCCAGCATTGCAGTCATTCAAACGCAAATGCATCAAGTACTCTAGCTAACTACATACATACTGTACAATATGTATGCATTGTGAGCAGTAATGTTCATTAAATATATACATTAATGTTATTCTTAGTTTTTTGGGAGTGGGGGGGTGGGGATTACATATTTGAGCCTAGCCTCACTGTACTGTTTTCAGTAGTTTTCATAATGGCTAACGTTAATGTTAACGGTGACCCCAGCCTCAACACTGCAAATGGTGAGTACCATTATCTACGGTACTACTATGAATTTATATGTACTGTATATTAATACCATATGTAATGCACTATGTTAAGTAGATACAGTACTGTACTACGATGTTATTATGCTAATAATGTACAATACTGTGTGGAATGGAATTCCAGAAATACCTAGTTTCATTGTCGTGCATCAACGTGCGGCAAACGGGAGTTTTTCTGGCATTGAATTTCCCAGAAATTGTTTCAATTTTACCGGACATACGTCCGGAAAATTTTTTTTTTCGGGAATTGAAATTTTCTCATTTTCCCGGATATTTCAGTTTCCCAGAACGGGCTCCCCCAATGCTGTCCAGGAAAACGGGGTTCCACTGTATTTTTTCACAAAAACGGTTATACTTACCAAAATTTTGATACCTGCAGCGTGTAGAGCACCCTTTTATTATTATATCCTGTTATTTTCGCACGTCTGTCTATATAAGCACATAATAAGCATTTTGGACTATGTTATGAAATTTACTCCTAAAAATAGATACAACACGATTATTCACCTAAAACTGTCCATAACTCCTAAACCATTTGAGCTAGAAGAAAAACAAAACCACCGACAGATTCGTCATAAAATTCTCTATTCAGAAACATAAAAATAGATAAAAAGGCCATTATTCTCCCTAACATTTCATAAGTGTAAATCCACGGAATTTGCCGCCTCATACCGAAAAGATGGACAAAGCTAAGGAAAATTTGTTTCTTTCTTCGTGAAGATCGACATTTTTTCTTTACAATAAACTTTGAATGACAGCTCTAACTGTCCTATTGAATGTGTAGCTGGTTTTAAGGCTAACCCTGTTTTTGGGTGAAAAAATAGCCAGATGCCATGCGTGCGCAGGTTAAGCTATAGCTACATACTACAAAAAAAAACCTGACAGATACGTTCAATTATACAGATTCTATGGGATTTTGAAAGTGGCTAAACTTCAATCGCATTTTTCTCTGTTTTTATTCGTGGCACTTAGGCTACCGAGTTCAGTGGCTCAATGCCTCATACATATATGCAACGCATGGGTTTGTTTTGGCATCACAGTCACGTCAAAGGAATACTAGTAGGTATCTGTTCTTGAAATGGCAGTCAATGTGTCTAACAGCAAAAAATTGCAGGTTTTCCAAGTTCCAATATACTTTAAATCTGAAGACATCTAATCTTCCTCTAGTGTCACTTGCTACACTGGCGTATGGTAGCATTTTAGAAAATCTTCTGGTAGATATATAGGATAGAGACAAAATTGTAGAGACTTGGAATTTTGGAAAGAGATAAAACAGTGCCTCATCGCTCTCCCACCCTCGTCCCTCCCTCCTCCCTAACCGAGAAAAATAATTAGCTATTTTTTTTAGCAAATTTTATCCTTACAGGCTACAATGCAGTCACAATTGTCAAAAAATGCTTTAAAGTGTCAAACCAGATGCGGCATTACCTATTTTAAGCCAAAGGTCAACAGAAGTTACCGTGGGTTGCAAATCGTAAATGTGCTTACCAGAAGTTAGCTAGTAGGTATGGTAGGTACATAAGCATGTAGGCTACAAGGTTTGAATCACTAGCATTTATTGTGAAGTCATAGGCCTACATGTCTACACCTTGGAGCACTACACTTAGGCCAGGGCCCCAATGACACAAAGAGCTATGCAATGCAACTTTTGTGGGAGACATGGTGCCTGAGAGCAATAGTGTATCGCATGATGTGTGTAGCGTCGGTGGGGACAGTAGATTGCTGCAAAAAAAAAAAAAAAACAGGGAAAAAGGCATGGACAAAGCTGAGCTATATACCATATGGAAGCCTATAATGTAGTCGAATAACCAACTAAGTTTCAAAACTGTAGCATGTTTTTGAGTATTTTAAGAAATATTTGATCGCGACCCTGTGAAATAAAACACCCTATGAAAATTCATTTTCTTTAAAACCTGTATACAATTTGTGATTTCTCAAATTCTAATGATGCTAGAATAGCGAAAGTTGGACTGTTGGTAGCTGGTATATGCATGTTTATTTCCTGCGTATCTTGACTCTTTACCCCAATTCATGTACAAACTGTAGCACAAACATTGTTTGCTATTTCAACCCTGGTTCCGATCGTAACGCAGGGTCGAAATGATAAACGTAAAGGCTAGGTATGTATTTATGCTTATTCCATTGGCAGAACACCATATTTTACAATCATAACATTGTTTGTTACAGATAACCCTGTAAAGATGCAGGTTATTAATGTTTCATAGCTATTTCAGAGAGATTTTTTAATGGGAGTCGTAGCTAACTAGCCATGATTGTGCGCTTCCATAAGGGAAAAGTAGATCGTCTTTCAGATGATAAGAAACAGATGTAATGTTGATAACATGCATCTATAAAGGGTTATCTGTCCTTAACAATGTTATATGCATAAAAATATTAGGTTCTGCCAACGGAATAACCATAAATACAGAGCTTCTACGTTCGCCATTTCCACCCGTGATACGATCACACCCAGGGTGGAGATGGCGAACGATTTTTGTACTCCCGTGCGTACATGAAGTGGGGTAAAAAGTCTATATACACAGGAAATAAACACACATATACCAGCTACCAACAGCTCAAGTTTCGCTATTCTAGCATCATTAGAATTTGAAAAATCACAAATTGAAAAAAAAAACAGGGTGTCAGGAAAACGAATTTTCGTAGGGTGTTTTTTCACAGTGTCTCAATCCAAAATGTTTTAAAAATACTTAGAAACATGCTCGAGTTTTGACACTTAGTTGGTTATTAGACAACATTATAGGCTTCCATATGGTATATAGCTCAGCTCTGTCCAGGCCTTTTTCCCCCGTTTTTTTTTTTTTTGCAGTTCGCCATCGCCGCCCCGACACTTCGCCAACCATCTCTGCCCCGGAATACACTAGCTCAGTTCTGTCCATGCCTTTTTCCTCTGTTTTTTTTTTTTTTTTTTTTTTTGCAGTTCGCCATCTCCGCCCCGGCACTTCGCCAACCATCTCCGCCCCTGAATACACTATAGGTGTAAATAAATAAGAAAAACTCTACATCATTCCTTTAACCCTGTAGCCTCGCCAACTTGTATTCTGGAGTGAAGATAAAACCTCACTACTGGATTCTCTGATACAACTCATGAAGAACTTACTAAAATATAATAAGCACTGTACGCATCTTTTTCCCATTTTTCAACCCCAATTGGAAGATGACTTTGTGAGTTTCCAATACCTACGGTACTGTACATGGAAACAAATAATGTTCATCTTTCCCCTTATCACAGACCTCACATTAAATGTAGACCACATGACTTTCAAATAAATGGGCATCATGCAAAATGTGGAGGTTACGGTAGCTTATGTGCTCACCATTGTTTGTCTTCTGACCATTGGGCTAAACACTGATCCCCAATTTTCCACTTGCGTTCAGGAGGTTCACTGTTGCTACTGCTGGCGAGCTCGTCATCAAAACTCTTGGCTGTGGAGCTACCACTCTGTGCATCTGCAAGGTTTTCTGTGAGGGCAATGACTTCTTCCAAGTCGGAGCGAAGTTTGAGGAGGTCTTCATTGGCAGGGTCGCTGGTTAGGGCAGCTTGAACCTGATTAAAAGGCATTCAATCAAAAGTTAAAAAGGTGAAGCTGGACAATCTTACAGTAGCTACGGTACTTATGTTGAATAGATTAAGTTTTCAATTTGAATCAACTCTAGAGCACAAAACAGACACAGAAATAGAAATGGCTAATAATATTTTTTACAATACAAATATTTTAGTCAAATTTGAAATTCTGTGTAAATTTTGGATAAATATCATGAACTTCTACAAATAAAAAAATCGAGCTTTAAATTACGCATAGGTACCTATAGACTTTTAGAATATCAAGTAGGGCAATACAGCTACTTACAGAAGGTAGGTAGGTAGGTTACTAACTTTTTTTGAAATCAAGAAGCCCCACAGTTCATGGACAAATAAATGCACTAGGGGTTAAATGAAACAAACTAGGGATCTTACCTGCTCTAAATGAATTCTGTAAGTTTTAAGACTTTCTCCCAGATCTTCCGCCATTATGTGTTCAAATCTAATGCTGCCACAAGATAAACAAGAGTATATTGAGATGTATTATCCACACTTATATCAAGTTACACCTGAAAACGTTAAAAAAAAGTTATTCAGGGTTGCATAGAGCCAGCAATTTGGTTAGGTAGCTAACTAATAACTAATGAATTCATAAAGAACACACTTCATAAATGAATAAATAGTTGTAGCATCATCTGGGACACCCTTTTTTAACTTTAATGTAGCGTAATGACTATGCAACGCAGAAACGTGCCATTTTGAGGCAATAAGAGAACTTACCTAACCTTGATGCCCAGAAAGTTTCATCGCCATACCTCAAGTACCTACCTATGGTAGGTACTTTTGGAGTTATTAACGAAAAACCAAATTTCATATCATCCTGGTGGGATAGGGGTGATTTGGACAGGCTATGGGGTGATTCGGGACACAGGCCAAAACAGTAGGTAATGACTCATTAAAAAAATGAATTTTTAAAAAATCTTTTTGCGCCATCATAAAGCCCCACTTTTAAACCATAAAATGCAATAGTTTCATCAGAAAATTACTCACTTAAAAAAATGTGCCAGGCCGATCGTGGAACATCCAAACGAGAGTAACAAAATCCCTGAAATCCAACCAATGCCACTTCAAATGTAAATATTACACAAAAAACATTAACTGGCATTACCAAACACCCAAAGGATGTAAATGGAGCCCAAATAAGTTAATAAAATAGCTTAATTTAATGTCCCAAATCACCCCACATGGGGGGGCAAAACTAGGACAAATTCAACATGTTGCCAAACACAAAATATAAGATTCAAGTCAAAATGCTTTTACACACTTAGAACAAACATAAGAACACAGTCAAAATTTGAAGTATCTAGCTCAAAAATTGCACTTTCAAGATCAAAGTTGTTGAAATTGAAAATCAAATTTTCAAAGTTGTTTTTTGGGGTAAAAAATGGTGGGTTTTTTTCAGGCATAGCTAACACATTTCTTGAGTGAGCATTTTTCTGATAAAACGTTTGCATCTGATTTAAAAGTCAAGCTTTATGATGGCACAATCAGATTTTAGAAAAAATAATGTTTTGAATGAGTCGGCTAGTGTGCCAAATCATCCCGTTTGAGAAGGATGTCCCGAATCACCTCGGACGATGCTATATAAATAAACATTGTCAATTAACTTTCCAAGGGCAGAGTAAAAGATCTCAATCTCTTGGGTGTTGCATGAAGGTAGCTACCTACTTACCTATATTGTTTCAAGGCATGTTCTTTACATCTAACTAGAGCATTGTATGTGTTTGTTTCAACACTGTTTACTTGTGATTCCATATGCAAAATCGCAAGCTGCTGTAGCAGCTACATAGGTACCGACAAGTTAGGTAGCACTGTCTGAGTGTAATCAGGGTTTTGGACTTAGTAGTCTCAATGAGTGATGCAACAGTTGAGTGACTGCCTCTCAGACTTAATGAAGGAATGAGTGCCTCAGTCAAACAGCCAGTTAGCTAGAGAGTGAGTAGCTACCATAACACTGCTGGACCATTTGACTAGCTTATTAAGTCCAACAGTCTGACTGACTTATCAGTCAGTTGACTAGTCAGTACACACTACACACTTAATTATTTGTAGAATATAGGCAATATAAATAAACCTAGGTACTTGAAAACTTTGTAGCTATATGACAGTGATGCTGCTCTGTCGCAAGAGGAAGAGCGGAGCAAAGTATCAGCATGAGTACGAACCCGGAAGGGAGCAAAATGGGCATGGAGACAGACATCCCAAAGGTCCAGCTAATGGCTAATATAACCTACATAGGTAATCTCTCTGGAGTTGTCAATGTTCCCCATAGCATAGAATTAATATTATTATATTCAAAAGTTTAAGTTTCTCTTTCCAAAACAAAGATGATATCACAGAGGAAGAAACAAGGGACATATACCTAGTATGATGATGGACACCACTCCCTTTACTAACGTCTATGCAGTTTTTACTACACTGGCTGGCAGTGTGGAAATAAAATATTTTAGTATCAATTGATAGACAATTTTTACTAGTTTGCTACATCACATGTATTTTAGTCAGTCGGTGTGGTGATTGTGCTTTAATCAGTGTTTAAACTGAAAAGATGTGTCGCCATCACGCTAAATTCGGGCTACCAAAACCTGAAAAAAGGTTACATAACCCAAAAATTGGTTGTGAGAACACCATCTAGCAACAAATGGTGTAAACTCATAGACAATGAAATTCTGTTTTATTCAAAATTTGGTGAAAGTTTCAATGAACTGATTTGATTTATTTATACTTGTGTAAGGAGCTTATTAGCTGCGAATTTTTTTTAGGAAATTAGTGCTCCCTTAATTCAAAACAGACATATGTGCTCGGCAACCTGTATCACCGTAACCCGTGTCACAGTCGCCATTTGAGTGCGTGTGGGAGGACGTAATTTAGGTTAGAGACTTGAGAGACAGGGAGTTTTTCAAGGCGAGGGTTATGGATGGTCAGGAGGGTCAGTGTGAAGTGCACTTTGCTGACTGGAATTATTATAATGAGTGGCTACCGGTTGGGTGCAATCGACTTCGTCTGCTGGAGGATGGTGATGGTGCGGCCTTGCTCTCGGAAGATGTAATATTTTTCCTCTCTTTTAAGAGGTAAATTTTACCTTAAATATTAATGCTTTAATAATAGGCTGTGTTCAGCCTGTATTAACGGGAGAGTAAATTACTTCTCAGTAATTTTGCACCCAGCGAGAGTTCCGTTGTTATGACCAGAGAGCAGTCCTAGACCTACAGATCCACAGCCAGAGTGCCTTTCTTTTACACTAGCTACCAGATTTTGAGTCCTGAAATTTATAGTTGACCAGCAAGTGCAGTAGAGTTTTGACCGCTCATGGTGGTGCTTCACCATTACGCAAGTTACGTTAATTCAGCCTTGAATTAATATCCGAACTTTCACAGCGATACGCTCTGATTTGCGCAGTGCTGGGATCCGACGGAGAGTAGATAAATTGGACCCTACACCAGGTGACTTTTTAGATTCATGGCGGCTAGTTGAAACTGCTGCGTTATCAAATAGAATATTTTTAAACAATCTGAAAATTACTCAAGAGAAACACTATTAACGTACAAATTAAAATCATTTAAATTAATTGGAACAGCGAGTGTTGGCACCAAGTAACCAAGTGAAGAAGCTTAATTTCTCAAAGCAGAGTGCTACCCAAAGAAAGAGCTTGAAATCTTTTGCCTCCTCCACTAGAGGGCCGGAGTCCTTCATGCCGTATCTAGCAAAGTTCGAAGTGCGGCATGACACTGGAGGACGTACGGTAGTGATTGAGTTGTACCGGCGTGAGACGGAGGTTGGCCTGAGCAGCTGAAGCAGTGGCAGGGAAGTGAAAAGAAGCTGGAATTGGTGCCAAGTGCCTGGTGTTAACATCTGCAAGTGCTGGTTACCAGCTACCTACTCACCCTGCTTTTCTGTTTTCATTTCTCTGTTTTGTTAAGTCTGCTCTATGCTCACCTGACCTAAAATTAATTGTTTCAATATTTCAAATCCTCCTCGAATCAATGCATTAACATTATGGATTGCTTAACCTGTGAGTCTTGCACATAAGCACTTTTAGTGTTGTGGTCAACTTTTAGCTTTCCTAAATTAAATTGGATACGCTTCAGGAGTCTTCCTCATTACTTATCTTCTGACTATTAACTAACTTGAATCGAGAGTATTTGTAACATTAACTTTTTCCCTAGTACTATAACTTTCATGAAGTGTTTTACTTCACCACTTGGAGAGGCTAATTTCTCTGAGTAGCTACATTGAGCTTCACCATCTTGGGATCTGTGAGTTGCCAGACGCCTCCGTCTGTTGCGTGCTGCCATTGGTCATCTGCTGGCTCCCTTAATATCTTCGCAGCAGCTGCTCCATTGCTTCTTTATTGCTTCTCAGCTTTTAAGATGCGAGTAAGAAAAATAAATACTAATAAATGCAGAATCCTACTAAATTCTATTCAATTGTTGCAGTGCCGTAAAGCAAATGCATTGAAATAGTCGTGCTGCACTTTGAAGATGCTGATATATTATTTTACTTGAATTATCTAAATTAGATTGCTTAACTGGAATAATAATAATTACAATAACTTGCAGCAAAAGGCCTCTAGCACTTTTGAGCTATTCATTCAATCATGTTTTCTACAGCTTGCAACGTCATTTAAATGTAAAATATAAAACAAAAATTATAATTCCAGCTTTTGCTGTGTGCTCTGTCAAGGGCGCCATTTTGTGTTCGTCTCCAGGGCGACCACCTTGCGGCCTCCTACCTGCTGGGCTTGTATTACTGCGCCTCCCTACTCTTCCCTTGCCGGCGTATTCCTACGGCCAGGGATGAGGGAACTGGGCGCTGTTATTTGATTATTCCTTCAGCCATGGATGATTGTACTTGATGCTATTTTCGATTATGACCTGCAGCTGTGAATAGCTGAACTGGTTTCTTTAGTTATTATGGCAGTTATTGAAGGCTGAACCCTATATCTATATTTATTAATTTAAACGTCACTTAATATCTTCACATTTTACTACTCAATTATTATTCATGAGATTAAGCCATTCTTTATCTATAAGTAATTTCAATTGAACTTAAAAATACTTGACAAAATTAGTGTGCTTTAAACTTTTGAATGCTTTAGATCGTTATAAACTTTATGCTCTTACAGTGTACGTGTTGCGTTAGAGTTGGTGTTTGTAACCCTTTTTTAATTTGCTAAATTCGTTTGTACCAACACTGTAATTTCATGAAGTTCAGAAAATCCTTATTGTATTAAAATATGGAGATGCCTTTCCTTAAATTATGTAGCACCTCCCACTGAGTTTAAAGTTATACATTTGTATGACTTGGCGATACAGAAAAATTTCATGACTCCTTTGGCGGCCTGAGATCTTCACAGCGTTCACCCTCGCCTCTGCATCCTGTGCAATGGGATGCTGATGACAGCCCGTCCATGTGCTGCCTTTTTGAGCTGAGGAGGTGTTGCATTGTAGCATTTGCAATTTTGCTTTGGATGGTCCAGCTGTTAAATGCTTTTGATGTGAGTGGACATTTCATGCTGATATTGTCTGTGTTTGTGTTGATAAAGTGTCTCTAGGATATTTGTTGGGCAATAATGATGGTGCTCTGCAGTATTTGTGCTCTAGTTGTAGGGTTGCACCTTCTGAAGGGGACAGTTCGACTGGCCAGTCTTGCTCAGTTGAGGCAGCTCTCTCCCAGCTGATGTTGTCAATGGGCGCCATGATCAGAAAGCTGAAGCAGTTGACTTGAAATGTTGCTGAGCGGAGAGCATCTCACTGCATGGAACAGGCATCTCTATCATCTGAGGTAATGGCCATCTATGTGAGGGAGGAGGTTAGAGAGCTGAGGGAAAGAGAACTTTGCCATGATAGCGAGAGGTTTGGATACAGACTATGTGGATGTAGCAATGCAGATATCATACTTTGCAGGGCCTTTGAAGCCTTGGGCACTGCAGCCAATTTTTTGATAGGGTTGAAGAGCTGCAGTACTGTGGATTGTTTAGAGCATTTGTGCCATCTATTGAGTCATGACGAGCATTGCTGGGCCTGGTGAGGAACTTGAAAGGTCACTTGGAGTTGGGCAGGATACTTTTGCCGAGGGATCTCATTTTGTGGGACATATTAAGCATTTCTTTGGCTACAATTTGAGCCCTAGCTGATCTTTCTAGCATCAATGGTTTGTCTTGCAGCAGTTTTTTAATGGAGGGGTGTAAAAGTGATCGGAGACTAACGCCTCTACCCTACCTGCACCTCTCAGAAACATGCTTCCCACAGAAGCACCTAGCAGACGCTCGAGCAAAGACTAGGTACCTTATAGAAACGCCAAACGAATTATATTTCAATGAACTTAGCACGTTCAGGCACACTGTGTGTGCCGATACAACACAGTTGACCATGGGACCGTGTGGGACTGCGAGTGCTTTCCGTTTTGCCATTTAGATTAGAGATTAAATTAGAGGTTTCAGAATCTATTCAGCATGATTTGGAAATGATTGATTCCTGGTGTTCTAGGTGGGGGATGAGGCTAAATGCGGGCAAGACTAAGACCATGCTCGTGTCAGGTCGCGTACAGTTGGACCTCATTTTCCTGCACTCATGTTGGATGGTGTATCACTTCCTGTGGTTGAGGACTCGGTAATCTTGGGTGTTAATTTTGATTCAAAGTTGACGTTTGAGCCCCACATTCGTTTGGTTGCCTCACGTGCATTGCAGAAAATTGGTCTTATGAGGCGTGCTTGGAGGGTGTTTGGCTTGGTAGATTTGACACGTCACTGCTATAATTGCTTTGTCCTCCCTCTTCTGGAGTACTGCTCTGTAGTCTGGGGTTCTGCTGCCAATTGCCATCTGTGTTTGCTTGACAAACTAGTTCGTTGATGTGCATTCATGTTGGGTGGTGTTGTGCCCTGTGATCTGGTGCATCGTCACTGAGTTGGTGGAGTCTGTTTTTTGTATAAAATCTATAACTGCCCCAGTCTTTGACTGTCTGAGTTTCTTCCGGATCCATTTGTTCGGGTGAGGTATACTCAGCGGACTGGTGCTCTTCATGAGTTTGCCTTGGAACTGTTACGATGCCATACGAGCCAGTATTCCCATTCATTTTTTCCATCGTGTGTGCATGTTTGGAATGGTCTTGATGGCTCTGTCTTTGCTGGTGCTGGTATTGGCAGCTTTAAACAATCTGTACAGTGTACACTGTGACAGTACACAGAGCTATTCTGTGAACTGGGATCTTCTTTTTTTCATTCTTTTGTTTTCTCCATTTGCTGGGCTGGTTGCGTAGGGGTTTGTTAACCTCATGAAGTTTCTCCGTTCCTATGTCACCAGCCTGGTGGGATTTAATAATAATAAATGATAATTTTTTTTTGCTAGGGCTGGTGATCGCTGTCATGCTGTGTATACATGTGTTAATGTGTAGATGTTGAAAATCGTAGGTACCCATTGCTGATGCTACTAGCAATACCAGGAGCATTATCTGATCCAATGCTTTGGTGCTAAACTGCATAGAAAAGGAACTAGCAAATGCCATGTAATAGGATATACAATTATTTAAATGGGTAGACGTCGCGATGGCTGCCAACTGTGCCAAGCGCTGCCCTGCTACCACGTGCAGACGTCACGTCACTGACGTGCACTGAAAATGACGGAAGGAAAAGACACGTGCAGCGTGGCGGTTCCTCGGTGCTAACTTCTGCACTCTGGCTGCAGTGGGAGTCTGGAACTGGGGATATGCAGAGTTTTGAGTTTGCAGTGTTTTGCATAGTTGAGTGACCCAAGCAGCTTTTGCTCCCGTGTGTTTGCTGAGACTGGCCATTTTGTAGTGGAAAAACATGTATTATTAAGAGCTGACCAGCAACTCTGTAGTGGCAAAACATGTAGTTAGCTATTATTTAAAGCTATGCATGTATGTTGATTCAAAGATAGCCTATGATCATGATGTTGTGGGTTTGCCCATGCCCTGATGCATATCACCCTGCTAATGGAACTGGAACTAACCTAATTTAGCCTAATTCAACTCTCTCAACTTTTTTCCCATATAAAAAACAATGGAAACTTTAAAGTCAAATACAGTGGAACCCCGTTTTCCCGGACAGCACGGGGGGAGGCCGTTCCGGGAAACTGAAATTTCCGGGAAAACGAGAAAATTTCAATTCCCGGAAAAACCCCTTTTTCCCGGACGTATGTC
>LQNS02001155.1:8010454-8031674 GCA_001587735.2 Parhyale hawaiensis
AAAAAAAAAAAAAAAAAAAAAACAGCTGCCAGCTCCCCCAGCTCTCTACCAGCCTGCTACTGTTAACTACGCACCTGCTGCTACGTCCGTCAAGGCGACCTGCTGAACAACCGGAACAAACAATTTAAGTGCCTATAACGACCCATAGGGCATGTAGCCACACCTGTTCCTTTGTAACTAAAGAACTTTATAAAGTACGCACATATCCTCATGCCTGCACAGTAGCTTATTGAGAATTTCTTCCATGTGCAGGAAGGAACTGGAACTACCAGGAGCCGCCCCTAACCTTAACTCAACAACTCCAAAACAATCCGCAAATATAATCTTTCTCGTTGCATTAGTAACGTTTCATTTGTGGTGCTTCGCTCCACAAATTAGGTATAATACCATGCCTATAAATAAGTCTATTAGTTAATAACTATTTTCCTACTTCATGGTTAGCACTATAGAAAATAACTTGCAAGATACATCCTCATGTCAAGCATTTTGAAACGCTTCTGTACAACCCAGATATAAAACCGTATTTTCTATTAGAAACGTGGCGTTTGTTGCCGCAATAACATTAGTATAGTAATAGGATATATTTTTAAAACTCCAGGTGACTTGTTAATGCTGGCTGCTTCCTACAGACGATTTCTTTAAATAAGATTCGCGAACTAGATTCTCGGTTGTTCCGCTGTTTCCTAATGTACTGCGTCAGTGAGCCTACGAGAGGCACGTCGGTGAGACGTGTACGACTGTTCCTGTCCTTATCAGTGTTACCTAGCGCTTCCATAGCTATGTCCAGTATTTTGTGTGATAGTATAAGCCCCAATGGGTAAGTAAGTGTACACCGATGTAAAACTAGATATAGTAACTAAGTGTAAAATGTACAGCGCAGGTATAAGTAACTATTTTTTTAGGTGCCGTCAATTACTACCATTTATGTACGTAATCGCTAGGCCACGAATTAATCAACAAGCGTTGCCAGGTTATCCTGTTAATTACTCTGTACTAATAGCGTAATCCTGCCCTAATAGATTTCACATAGCTGTTTCGCATCTTAGGTAGTAGATGTCTTTTCCTGCGCCCAACTCTGTCTCAATATGGCGCCTCTCTTGCCCTATATGTATTGCTACGCATCAGTGTCTTCGACATATTTTCAAGTAAATATGTTTTCCCCCTGGTCATTAGCAGTGATCATAACTATCTCTCTTTTATTTTTAGGGTACAATTGATAACCAGGTAATAAACATGCCTATTTTGTATTCAAGTAAATAGAATGGTAGCACCATATTTAGTCAGATTCCTTCACTGTGGACGCCATTTGCAGAGACATGTGGAATGTCATGTGGTTCTTCGAAGGTAAACTAAGTTATTATGAGGTACAGTAGAATACGCCAGCATAGCAAATTATATGCAGTAGGTTATTGGAATGACGAAGTAGCTATTCGATTACGTAATCATGAAAATACTATTATTATCCCGCGAAACACATGGAATTGCTTTGTCATTGTCGGATCCATGTCCAGTGTTGCCATCTCAGTGTTGCAATCAACGTGACTTAGAAAGATACGTGTCACTTGTAACAGAGTGGTTTAGTAAAAGGCTATAGTGTCGAGTTAATTATTGTAACTGGATCAGGTCGGTTACTTTTAGACTTATATCTTTAAAATTATAGTTTATTCCGCGGAACCTGATTTGATAAACAACGTCTGACATAATTGTTCTCTTCCAGGTGCAACTTGTCCCAATTATCTGAATAAATAGAAGTGGCGTGTTCCTCTTTCATTGACCTGCCAGGCGAACATTCCGGTACAAAAATGGATGTGGTGTCTCTCGTGAGTACCACACATTCCCTTTCTGTGGTGTTTAGATTCAGCTTAACAAATAGGGCCAAGTGCTACTAGGGTACATAATAGTTGCTAAAATCCTAGTGGCACTACACCGGTGCCGAGTGTCTTTGGTGTGGGTGCTGGTGTCGGTAAACTCACCGTTAATCAACTGTTTTTCTGAACATACTTTACAATCCCAGAAACTTTCGCCAACATCTAACCATAACTTTTTGAACTGTCTTAGTGGTAGACATACACTGAAAAATATAACCTGCTGCGCGGAGGTTTCGTTTTTCTTTCGTATTAGAATTGTTATGTTTAACATAATAAGTAGTAATATGCTCCTGTGTTGACTCAATTTGCACTTGCGCTCCTTTTTTTTTGCGCTCTTTTTTCGAAAATTTGCTCTTTGCGGACTCGATGGAAAAACATTACGCGTTGCGCTCTAAGAAAACATTAAAGCTGCCCAGCTGTGCATATTTATATGCAAAGAAAATTTTAGGGGGCTGAGGACTTACTTGGGTTGACAACGCCGCTATTAAACAATCAAACGACTGGATGAGTGAATGCGTTCACACAAATAACGTGTTAACGGGCTTTTACATTCACCGCTAAAAATATCTTCAGAACCACCACCGTTGTGAGTGACGTTGAGAACACAAGAACATTCAGCAATCTTGCTGCCCTCTTCACGTGAGCTAATGGTCTGCTACTCAAATGCCCACGAGCTCTGTTTGCAAGCCATCATTGTCATTGTTTCAAGTTTTTTGAAATGAGTGGATAAAATATTGTGGCTAAGATACCCATTGACTTCATGGCTAACCCCAGGAAGCAAAGAGCGTAACTACCTCATCTCGTCAAAGGTAGAGAACCGAGAGTAGAGAACGCTCATTGAACCGAGGATATGCTTTCTTTGCTTCCTGGCTAACCCCGTAAAATATACAGCATGATCCACCCTCTGCTAGTTATACCGAGTAGTGCAAGAATCAGTTTCCAATACAATGGCGAACTTAGTTCAACTTACAGAAGAAGAACGAAGGGACATACCGTATAGTATGTTGATAGGAACGTGGATCCCAAGCACAACTACTCGAGGGTGTTCCCTCACACGATCAACGCACAGGAGAACAACAGGTCGGGTAAGAAGAGGTCAAAGCTCATAAACTCTCTTCAGTTCATTATATTTTTATCGTGTGTATCCTGCTTAACCCTATTCACACCAGTCCGTGTCACTTTGCTATCGGCATTTTTCTTGGTCCCCTTCTATTTCTACGGCGAACGGAAGCCTTTGTAGCGCGGCAGCACAGCCTGGTACGGACAGGAATCATACATTTTATGGCTCAAATGAAACAGCATAAGAATTTTTATTTCATTTATTCATGCATCATTCATACACAAACCTATTATAATACAGAGATGAGGGAGCGCCTCGCTCCAAGACACCGGAAATGGAAAAATTCGAACGGCCGCCGGCCATTTTGTTGAACGGCCGGTGGCCATTTTGTTTCTTTTCACATTATAGCATTGCAAAGCGACGGAACACCTCGCAACAATACACCATTAACTACAATGGACACATCACTCAAATGATTACCTACAACCACTTACAGTCTGTTTACATAATAAAGTGTTGCCATTATCATACACCCGCATAGACTTGATGCAACTACTACTCTAATTGCAACTATACAAGGCTTCATATCGCAGGTGTACCAACTAAAAGTATTAGGGGCTTGTCAGAGGCCACGGAGACACGAGGTTCGTTTGTAGGGGCGGGGCTTAGGCTGTGACGTCACTATACATGTGATTGAGCCTTTACTTTGCTCACGGGTGCTGCAACGTCACCAAGAGAGACCAGTAGTCGCGTACCGGCACAAGCTCCGCCCCACGAACGTGCCTTGTCTACCCGTGGCATACGTTTGCATTGAAGAGAACAAAAAGCGTCTCTGTATATATTTTACAATTGAAGAACAGAGCTCGAGCACAGCTAAGGCGTCACCGTTTGGCACGTCCAGGGTGAATGACGTTAAGTTCATGAGGTCCAACTTGCCAGAGAATCAGTCAAAAGCGTTGGTTTCTCCGCTGCAGGCGTTGAACCCAAATCGATTATCCACGAGACCGACAAAAACTCAGTCCTGCTTCACAAAATAGGGTTTCTGACTGTCGCAAACGAAATCGGCTTGTGACTAACATCTGCAAAACGATCTTAAGTGGCAAAACCAACGTACCTGCCTAAGTTTCGGTCTTACAACTGGTGAGCTTAGCTTCACTCGCTCTTGCTATACCAATCGATGACGCCTCTACTATAGCACACTACATCGAAGTATAAAAAAGATGTTGAGGCCGAGTTTAACAGCGACAACAAACACGAAAACAAAACTTGCACTGCATTACAGTGGATTGCTAAAGGAAATCGAAGTAAGAGGGTTCGTCGTACAGTCTAAGAAGACGGGTAAATATCGCTCTGTTTCTACTCCATTTGCCAGAATACAAAACAACTTAACAATGAATAGGATGAGTGAAGGATGAAGCGAGAATCACTTGCATAGAAACAGCATGAGAAATATGAGAAAATGTTAAACATCGCAATGTCGTTCATCATTTCCTTCAAAACATTGCGCCGTGTCTGTCGCTGATTTTTGCATCTCAAAGTACTTTAAGACCGGCGCAATATCACAAGAGAAGAGCGCGGCTACGATGAACTATTCGGCAAATAACCCTAGGGCAGTTATCTAGCAGTAGTAGAAGTAGCAGTAGTACAGAGGTGGGCAATTGCAGCCCAACCACAGAGGAAAAAAAAGAGCTAGGAGGGCCGTAGTCAAACCGGACATGCAGCCGTTTTTTCACTCTTGGGAACGGGCAGCAGTGGTAGATATTGCTTAAAAATAATTTTGCCCCTCTGATGCATCTGCTGGAAGAAGACCACAATGACCAGTACGATTGGGCGAAGGCTGCTGGATTTTCATTGACTAATAAACAAAGCTAAAAGATTAATAGCAGAACGTTTCGCCGTGACACATGATGGCCTGTGTACAGGGCCAAAACGTTCTCCCACTCTAAATCTTTTTTTGTCGCATTAAGACAGCAGCTCGGCTGAAAGGAATGAAGAAAAAGAAAGCTGCGGCTTTAGAATTACAGAGAACGGCTCCCTACACAGAGCCTGCCAGGCCTATAACAAATTTCTATAACTCCTAATGTACACAAGACTGGCCAAAAATTTTGTTGTTTCAATTTCGAAAATAAAATATTAACAATGAAAAGATCTCGCCATAATTTCACATTACTCTCGTTGACGTGTCAGGTTGACGTTAAGCTTGAAGTTAGCCATTCAGTTGTACTTGCAATTGAAGCCGATAAAAACAAAATAAAAGTTTTGGCCAACCAACAATTTACAAAGGGCGACACAGCAAAACAGAAACTCTAGAAAACCCCATAAAAAACTAAAATCCAATTTCGGACAGTATAACAAATTAAGAAAATATTAAGAACATAGCCCATTAAAAACTTGCAATTGAAATTATAAATGATTGCAAGTCATGTTCCAGTAACGGTGTTAATAACATATGTATTTTTAATTTTAAGCTTCTACATTTTCGCTTGAATTTCCAGTAGTTCAAGTTTTTCTGAGCCGCCTCATTTTCACAATTTGCAGAAATCTCTCGTTACAGGTCGCCTCGTTCTATGCACCAGCATGAAAAGAAACAAAAATCTGCACAAAACAAGGCAACTTATAACGAAGATTTTCTGTAACATTACTTTAGCCTTAAGCTACGGCGCCCCACTCCATGGCCCCAAAATCCGTTTCTCTATCAAAAACCACCAAGCGTGCCACCTGATATTCCACAAAAAATATATACCTACCATTTTCTCATTCTATACAACACTAGAGTTAAACATCAAGAGTGTCTCGATCTTCGATGACGGTAAGTGGCTTAATGAGTGCAGCTGCAGGAAGACAACACGTGTTGCGTCGCACAGCAAGAGAATCCAACTTCGATCCGCCCTCGGTTACAGCACCCAGTGTACTATTATGTTGAGTGTTCTCGCTACATGTCCAAAACAAAACCAAGTGTGACGTCACAGCCAACGGCGCACCGGTTGGTTCCCAATCAGCGGCGCACCATCTCTTCCACACAAGATCAATTCTTCTGGTAGACTTTGGCACCACAATTGGTTCTATTTTTGGCTACGTGACGAGAGCACCTTCCTTCTTTGTACACACTGGGTCACACCAATGATTCTTAACTGGGGGTGCGCGCATAACCAGACCCTGGGGGTGGCACAACATTTCAGCTGTAACACAACCATAATTTGCATCCATTTACTATTCTGTCTAAACGCGTGACAGAATATATCACCTCCATTACGTCTAGTCCGAAGACCTTCGTAGAGTACAATTAAAGCAGTCAATCCTAGGAGAAGGCTAGTTTTAGTTGAGCGTGGAAGGATACAAAATTTTTAAAGTGTGCGGGACATTAAAAAGGTCAAGATCCACTTATATTTCTAAATAAACTCTGTCGCTTCAACGGCCGCCTTTTCTTAACGATATCAGATGCTAAATTTTTACCCCACAACAGGCTCCTGCGATTCGAAGAAGATTACATAAGGGACTTATGCTATATAAAATAAATGAAAAAAATAAAAAATAACATGGGATCCACGCATAGGGACACGAAACAAAGATCAAAATAGATCTACATTTTGAATTAGCTTCAGTTTCTTTGGCTGGGGACCGACAACTCAAAGAGAGAAATAAAATAACATACCGGTCAAAAGAAACGAGAAGCCCATCCATGCACGAGGATAGCATGTATTAGCAGCAAAACTATTACCGTTCACGAGCGTGAGAAACTAAATCGAACTAAACAAATTCTAAAGAGGCTATCTAGTTCTGAGGCAACCTGGCAGGTCCGCTTGGGGGCGCAGCTCCCCATAGCATAGGAAACGAAACGACGGACATATCGCTAGAGATATTTTTTCCTGTGAAGAGCGCTCCAACACAAATCAGTTCCTTCAAATTTATTAACTGCCATGAGCTGAATTGCTTCAATTATCTCCGCCAACGAGGTTATGTTTTCGTCGTGTTTGTCTGTCCGTCCGGTTGATTGTATGTTTATTTGTCTGTCTGTCACCTAGATAACTCAAAAAGTTATGGACGGATTTCAATGAAATTTAAAGGGATTGTTAAGTATGTTAAGAGGAACAGACAACTTTAGGTGAAGATCTGTCCATCCGTTTGTTCGTTTGTTTGTCTGCCTCAATTTTTTTTATTGCCATAACTTAAAGAGTTATCGATGGATTTTTATGAAATTTGCATGAGTTGTTAGCAATATTAAACAGAGTAAATAACCAAATTTTTGTGATGATCTATTCGTGTGTTTGTCGCTGTATGTGATTTTATGATTGTCAGCACAATATTTCAAAAAGTTATCAATGGATCTGCACGAAATTTACAGGAATTGTTAGTAATGTTAAAAGACATAATTGATTTAATTTTGGTGATGATCGGTTGGTACGCTTGCGTGTTTGATTCATGTTTGTTAGAATGTTTGTTAGCAGCATAACTCAAAGTGTTATGAACGAATCTTCAAGAAAATTACAGAAACTCTTTATACTGTTAAAAGTCACAAATGATTAGATTTTGGTGTTGGCACAAGGAAAACCATGGTTTCAGAACCAATTTTATTTTTTCGTTACCGTGTCTTGCTTGGCGGAGGTATGGGTTCTCAGAGTGCTCCAGTTAATACTATTTAAAAAAAGCTCGTAAATTCTTCATCTTAATGCCGAAGGAAAAGAATTGAAATTCGTCACTTCTTAGTTAAGCCCATATTTTTTTATGAAACTTGAGACATAGCAAACAGCGCAGGTTATGTGTAACTGGACAGGTAGGTTGGAAACACAATTTCACAGAGATCGCCGTGACAGTATCACTAGTGCTAGAGCAATCGGAACAACTAATATCGTCATACTCTTAACTAAAAGAAGCTATTACCTAGCAATAATAAATGGAAATTTGCGGACACTAGGAAAAATATAATTATGTTAGTTTTTCTTCAGCTTTGGGGCAAATGTACAAGTTATTATAATATTACCAGTTTGGTCACAACATCCGCGTCTCTAGTTGCGGTCCAAGCAGGGGCAAAAAACAAATGTACACAACAAATTCACGACAAGAAAATGATAAAAAGAAGAAATGAACAGAAGACGGCATCGAATTCAGAAGAACGGGAATGACAATCTTCTACACGCGAAACCAAAGAATGAAAAACTACACAAATTAAGAAAATACATCATAAAGTCAAGGAAACTATCAAGTTTTTTTTCTAGTTAACGGTTATAATTTACACGTCAGTAATTTACCATTAAGGCCTATAATGGAATGTGATAAAAGTTACATCAATTTATGTACATGAAGGAGATGTGTTTCAGAAAGATGTCTGGGAATATATATAGATAGAAACAAATTGAACGTACTCGGCAAGTGACATTATCGCAAAGTACCTACGCGGTTAGTTAGACTAGGTTAGGATAGGTTCAGTTCACCTAGAATGGGTATCCAACCTAACTTATGGGCCCACCTATTTTATCTGAATCGAATGAGGGCCGAATGCGGCTCTGACACCAAAGTTTAACTTTATAGACGACGGGCAGCATCACAAGCGTTAGGCGAGTGTGATCTGCGTTGAACCTTATAAAAAAATAATATATAAAAGAGACACAACGAAAGGCCGTGGAATATTTCGAGCGCCACCTTTCGTATAATTTTCGAAAATTTATTTTTGTCGTCGGGAGCGAAGAAGGACAGATGTTAAAAGGTAGTTCGCTCTCACTTAAACTATCATATTCTAGACCAAACGTATCCGATTCAACAGAACTCAAAATACGTATGTAATTATTTAGCGAAATGCTTGTATCTCCTGTAAGTTCAGCAAGCGAACATAAATCTCAGCTAAATCGACATAATTATAATTGTTATCATTATTATATTAGCTTAAGCCTCCCTACCCACAGAGTATACTGTGATCCAAATAGAGGAAGCAAGAAGGGACATGAAGAATGCCAAGAGAAACGCAGAACCCACGCATGACAACGCGAATGGGAACAGCAAGTCGGGAAAGAAGAGGAAGAACAGAACAAAGCATAATCAGTAACAGTATGAAAATGGAAAGAAGCAAAGTGGGCACGAAAGACTGACGTCCCGAAGGCCTAGCGAATAGCTAAGATAACCCATACAATCTCCCTGGAGGCGCTGCTCCCCATAACATAGGATGAGTGAGCCTAACTAATCGACAAAATCAACTGCGAGTAGGCACGAAACAAAGGGGCTTGCAAAAATATACGATTCTGCATGAAGCAGGGCTGCAAAGTGCGCGGTGCGGGACTGTTGTTCCAATATCCCTATATTGCCTATGATGCCTTTATTAAATTAACATTCTTTAATCGATATTTTGTTAGTTGTAAGCAAAGATGAACTTCTGTAAGAACTGCTGTTCGTTTGCTAGATTTTACTTTACTCCTTCGGGCTTTTCCGTGCCAGCCAAGACTCACAAGATCACCACACAGAAATCACGCACCAACGACAAACACGTCACAACTGTACATGAAACATTAATTTCACCCGCTACAGACACTAACACTCCGTACCTGGGCAAATGTTTAAAGATGCTATGAAAATAATATGTAATAGAAAAACACAGATGTCAACAAATAATAAACTTAGGAACGGGTTCTGCAACGAGCGTTATTCTCACCGTAGTAGAAAAAACAGCATTCACAAACAATGGGGTGTTAGATATTAAATATAAAAGGGTAAAGTGCAAAAAAGATGAGACAGAAGAACTAGAGAGGTAAAGCTGGGAAGGAGCTCACGTACGTAGCTAAACAGAGGCTTCTGAGACGGGAGGCCTGCTTAAGGGGCGTAACTTGTATTGAAACATCTCTACTAGCCTCCCTTGGTGACGTCACTTTAGAGTGAACAGGTCAAGAGTGTCATTATTGTAATTTTTTCAGCATGGCGCACCGGCCAACATAGGCGATATTGCACGGTGAAAGGGGAAGAGACATGTAGTATGTTCAGTAACACGAGGAACCCATGCACGAGCGTGCTGCGACGGAGGATCAACGCGCATGGAAATAGCAAGTAGAGAAAGAACAGAATAAATACCATCAGGAATATAGAGAAGGAAATAAAGTGGACCCGAAATAAAGATGTGCCAAAAACCAACAACTAGCGCGATGGTATGTTATGGGGGTTGCTCTGAGGAGGGGGGAGAGGGGGCTGGTCATATCGATGACGTTTACCAAGAGTGACTTGTGGTGACGTTTCGTCTCAACACGCTGACCATCATGTGCACCAAATATGGCACACAGTGTTGGGTCGAAGATAATACTTAACAGTAAGTTACATATAGTATCTACACTATAACAATACACATCGTGTGTCTGTTTAACTTCTGACTGAATTGACGACGGCAGAGAGTAAGCTCAATAACTGTGCTTTCTCCGTGCATCAGCTACATTTTTGACATGAAATTCTAACATAACAAGACTATTGGCTATGCTTGGTCAGCGTGGTAAGTCCGGGCCAGTAAAGTGACCTCGAGTCTCGCTTGCCCCGATTTAACGCACGAACAAGATCTCTGAAACAAGTACAGAGAAATAGGTTCAGGAAGATAATAAATAGGATTGGAAGAATCGCTATAGAAGTAAACAATGTGTAAAATTAGGAACACATTCTGCCGCATGCGCGCTTGCTCGAAATATAATAATAAACAGAAGGAACAGTGCCATAAATGTGAGAGGGGAATATGTTCGATAAAACCGTGACGAAACGATATCATACTGATGACACAACAATTACATATTTTCAACTGAATTTTCTCGTATGTTTGCCCGAAGACATGAACTTTTCATCACCTTATCGTAGTACTAAAGAACGTTACAAGAAGTGCAGTAGTTCTGGTAGTAGATGGAGACTGTACTAGATAGTAAAGTAAGGCCGTACTCATTAATGCGTCTCGATGGCACATCTTAGCGTGTACACATTACCTACTACATATAGTGCGCTGAATGAATGTCATGTAGGTACGTACTGTGGCTAAACCATCAGGACTTAGTGCACGAAACGCGTCATATCCCACTCGGAAATTTATAGGCTTGTACCGTATGTAATCTGACACCACTCACTATTTACTCGCAGGCAGCCGATATATGCCTATAAATTTCCGATTTTGACGTACAGCCGAGGTGGCCACATACTATAGTAGCGTAGCGCTGCGGCAGAGTAAGCTAACAACGTCTTTGGTCTCTGAGGCTCAGGTAGTACTCTCGCTCAATCGGAAATTTATAGGCATTTATTGCTGTCTATGGGTAAATAGTGAAGCGTATTCGATAACATTGGATAAATGCCTATAAATTTCCGATTGGGCACTATACAGAGCCGTCGTATATCTAATAACTATAGAGTTAGCAAGTAACTGTAGAGCTGCTCTAGAGGTACACAATCTCAACTGATGGTCAGTCACGGCGTCTGGCAGGCAACTTCACATACGTGTAGCCCTAACAAAGTTTTCAACAGTCCTAGAAGCTGATGAACGGCTGTAGCTTCCGAAACAGAGCAGACTTGTGTTAGGTCACTAGGTTGGATCATTAAGGGGAGCGCTCACGCATGGTTTGGACGGGCATATCGTAGTGTTCTGCTCTAGGGTTGATATATCGGACACCTTGCCAGATATGGGTAGCACTAATTTCAGGCATTGTAGTGAATGACGTCTGGACCCATGTAATACCGGATCCACTCGATGGGACGTGTCCCAGGGAGTGCCCTGGGACACGACCGCGTTTGCTCTCTTTCTGGCTCCCTAAGACCCTGCTAGAGCAAGACAGAGCAAATGCGAACGTGTCCCAGGGCGTGCCCTGGGACACGACCCATCGTGTGGATCCGGCATTACGCAAAAGACCACGCATGGGCCGCGTCATTATCTGGTACACTCTCTGGTTCGCCCAGCTAAGTACGGTTCCAAGGTCCAGCTAGGTAAGGCTCATCGACCAGCACAAGAAAACGTGCACTGTAATATCTGCAAATAGCAAAATATTTCATATTTTAAAATATACTTTAGCCAAGTTTTTGCACTCCTCCTACGCCAAAATGCTTAAGGTTCACTCACATAGAGCGCCTTCTACTAGCCGGGTAATGGAAGACTTCCAGACTTGACTTGTCCGGATTTTCAAATATGTGCGTTGGCTTCGACCTGTTGAATCGAATTTCGGGTGTTGACCCGCAATTGGTTACCCCTGAGACGGGGTTGCTTCGAACACTAGCAAAACTGTTCAGAGGAGCAGAGCCCAACGGCTCCTGTTTGAAAGTCCGGTGAAGTCAAGCATCGAAGTTTCAACTTCACTGGCCTACCGAAGGCGTCATTCGATTCACTAACCCAAGCCTGCTAAATGTTCCTGCCAGACTGCCATTATTCTGACTTACTTATGCCGGCCCACACTACACCATCACACGCTCTACTTATGATCGGAGCTTCAGCTCGGACGACGTGCCGATTACAGTGAAAGTCCGTAGCCAAGGCACCCCTGGAACGACAAGCGAGTTTAATGTCCGGTCATAAGTCGAGCGTACGATTGTCGAGTATGAGCTTAGCGACAGAGGCGTAGTCTGCACACACACGTCCAGTCCCGCTCCATAATATCATACATTGCTAGCTGTACACTAATAAACCATCTCAGTAATAACTGTGCAGTATAATAGATAGCCTATGATAAGAGAAAGACTGTCTTCCAGAAAATACCATATCAGAACAGAGGGAATAGAGCTACTAGGATATAACCTGTAAAAACAGGAATATCAATAACATGACAGAGGAGATAGCCCATTACAACAAAAGGAAAAATAGGTAATAAGAGACGGCCTACTACGATTCAAGAAAAATAGATGATAGGAAATAACCTATTATGAGATGACAATTTAAAACAGGAAATGACCTATCACAGAAAGAGGAAAAATTGAGTGATAATAACTTATTGCAATAGAAAACCAGCAACGTGTTGGGAAATAACCAATTATAACTAAGAGAAATCATCATTGTAAAAAGTAGTTAGTTTGACAGTATAGGACCCGCTTGGGAAAATTACAGCGTTGGCCGGAAATTTACGATGATGAAGGATTTATTAAAACTTGTAGTGGGGGAAACTGAGATAGAAAGTAAATACGCGATTAGGTACATAGTCAAAAGTTCTCTATTTCAATGGATAAAGATGTACCTATCACCTTTACTAACTTGTTTATGTACGTAGGAAACAAAAATAATTTGTTTAATAACGTACTCCGGAATGTGGTTATAAAATGTAGGTACTTCTTCAATAACTCATTAGAAATCTAAAGTAATGTTACCGATGTATATGCACACACACTATAGGGAAGATAGATTTTACAATAGCACAGTTTGCGCAACAATGGATAATAAATTACTAACACTATTATCGATGGACTAGCCCCTACCTAATACACCTAATGTTGATAACTCTGAATCGGGAATATAAATACTCGCACAATTTTAGAGTGTTTTTCAGCCCTATAAATAAGACTCACGTGGTTCTCAACCTCGGAAACTCGTGTGAAAAGAATGTTAGCATCAGAAAATTTCCGGATTGAGTTAATGTAATTATTAGAGTTATATACTAACTGCATTCTTAGAATTAGAACCCCGTTCAGACCGCGCAGTATAAAGAAAATAGTGAATTGTCGCACTGCCATGGGGCTCCTAGCGCATGGGCACAGCTCCTTCTCCCCCCCCCCCCAGGTGTGCGGGGGTTACCTGCCGCACGTAGTACGAAGTGCGTAGCCAAGACGCGAAGAGAAAGTAACCTCATACACGTTCTTACCTTGGCAAGTGCATTTGTCGTAACACAAGCCAAGGACGTGGATATTGAGGAGTTTTTTTTAATAAACTAGTCCGGTCTGCGATGTTGAGCAGTGTCTTTTTCTTACACAAAGTACATTTTTCTCAGTAAAAAGCTCCGTACCGCGGAATTTCCACGTATAATAATTAAAACTCTCTTCTAATAAAAATTTTCCGAGTTAAAACAAATTCGCGCTTTGAATTGCGATTATATTTCTAGCCTAGCCTTCCCTACTCATAGCAAAGAGCGAGGAAGAAGCAAGGGACATGGAGTAAGTCCAGGAAGACAAGGAGCTCTCGGGGCCGGCACTACAAAGTCGGTCAAAGTGGGTATGAAGAAGATATTCTTGGAAAGTCAGGGGGAAGGAAAATTATTAATACTCCCTATTACAACTGATACATAATTAGTTCATTAGAGCTTCCCTAGCCACAGTAAAGGCATTGCAAGAGAAGACGTAGAGGCGCCACAAAGTATATCGATAGCAATTGGGAACCCATGCACAAGAGTGTTCCCTCGCGATATTAACGCGCACGGAAACAGCAAGGCGGGAAAGATGAAGAAGAACTAACAAAAACATCAAAGGAAACAAAGTGGGTACAAAAGACACGTCCGAAGGCCGGCCTAGCTAAGGTTACGGTAGCTTATGGAGACCCACTGGGGAGGGGGGGTAGAAGGGATAGGACATTTACGGTAAAGGGACGCACTCGCACCGCAATAAGGCTGAGAACCATTGAGCTAAGAGCGACTTCACGGTGTACAAAATACTGTACCTAACTAAGTAAGATAAAGTGTGGGTACATAAAAATAAACGATTACTTTCACCTAGAGAATAAAATAAGCAGTAAATAATAAGACAGCATCACAGGAGAGTACCGTTTTATAGCCTATGTAGCTCCCAGAAAGACGATTTGATGAAGCGTTGTCTGTGTGGGCGCGCAAGTTCTATGCCTATCTCCATAACGGTATGGCTGTATACTGTATACACTGAAAATGTGTTATCTTAAAGCCAGCACGAATAGCCGCGCACCGATGAAAATAAATGCGTGCTGCAGGAGCACGCAAGGGTAGGTACATGCCATCGGTGCACGGGAACCCGTGCTGCTTTGTAACATAACTTTACGTACAGCCCGAGTTGCACAGCACGTGTAAGTTGTAACGTATTGCAGTGGGGGACAAATGAATAAAACGGGCCCAGGGGCGTAGTTAAGGGATAGCTACAGGGCTCAAGCTCTCCCGGGGGTTGTTTCTGATAAGCCTCGAACCGCGGCGTTTCGTAATTACATCAATTACATTTGCGAAAAGCTCCATCAGTAATCAGGGCTAAGTCCCTGATCTTCTTGAAACCTAAATCCGCCCCTGGGATGAGCCAAGAACAATAAGTCTGCAAGCTTAAGAAAACGACTAGACTCGCGGTCTTATGGTTCTTAGTCCCGTTGAATAAATCGAAACTGTATCGAGTTCAACAACAGCTGGCAACAAACCACTTCAACGTTCGTACAAAACACGCATTCACTAGTTGTCTGCAAACTTCGACACGATAACATCGACAGGTACAAAAGTCTATGTATTTCGCAAACGAACAAAAACACAACATGGACAAATCCGCTGACTCACACGGTAAAAACTGCGTCGAGTGTCGTAACGTGTGGTGAAAAAACACAATTACAGAAGCCTATGATTTTCATGAATAGAGCTATAGATAAAAACATAGTGGTATAATTTACGATAAAATGTATTTCAAGACGAAGGACAGACTGTGACCCAGCTGAAGAGACTCCAACCAAGTTGCATACCATGGAAAAAGTTTGAACAACTCAATCAAAAACTTTAGACTGGGCTTGAGTGTTCGACAGAATACGTTGAACTTTCAACTGTCTCAAGCGCGAGCGGGTTGACATGAACGCTTGAAGGTCAATCCCAAGTGGTGCCTCAAAGAGAAGTGAAGCTCTAGATCTACAAAAGTTAATCGTATTAGATCGCCTCGCTAGAAGGGAGCTAATCGATGATACCTCAAGCTACTGAGCTTAGCCAAAGCTACCCAACGAAATTCTTGGCCGCCACAGAAGCTAAAATTGTAATGCAGCACCCGAGGCCGCCTCAAAATCTTTTAGGGAAAGGTCAACGTCCGACTCAATTAAAATTTGAAGAACGTTAGGTTAACTCCCGAGACACCAACATTCTAGTTATTACTAATACCAAGCTGTACTATCTCCTGCTACAAACGCCTTTCTTGCCGTAGGAGTACGATAAGACTAAGAACCCATGTAGCACAATAACACAGCTTGGTACGAAAGGGTTAAAGGGCATCCAGGCTAACAAGGGTCGAGAGCAACAGCACCATTAGAGGCGTCTTTTTGTGGCCACGCTCGTGATTAGAACCACCGTAATCATGATCATCGTGATCAGTGAGAAGCACAAGAACGGTCAATGATTTTGTAAACAAACCAGAGACGCCATGTCTATTTTCGAAACAAAAAAAAAAATTTCGATCGTATTTTTACGAAAAAAGGCGAGGAATGGATTTCTTAGAAACTTTTTATTTTGAAGTCAATGCATAAGTGAAATAGCAGTATTTAAAGCATTTTGAACATACACTGGCATAAAACTAACGAAACTACAGTTCTGGAAGTAAATATTACAAACAATTTTAAAACATTATTCAATATATCCCTAAATATAAGAAAACATCCCGAACTTGCATTTCGCACTTTGAATTTTTACTTGTCCAACGGCTGGAATCACTCTTTGATCACGCATGACTAGCCTGAGTAGGAAATCACGCTGTAATCAATTTTCACCACTGATCACGGTTGATTGCTATTAGAATCACGTCAAAAAAGCGGTCACAAAAACGTGCAGATCATGCGCAATCATGCAGAATCATCTGAATTCTGAAAGATGGCCACAAAAAGACGCCTTAGGTGATGACGATCGGATACTTCAGGTGTTTACATGTGCCCGCGCTTCACAGGCAATGAAGGCCGATGTGTTTCTCTTACAATGGAAAAATTCACTAGATTTACAAAAAAGCAAATCTAAGGCTAACACCAATTGATCGTTGCGATAACTTCCAGGCAAATATGAATCATCTACGGAAGATTTACCCGATTTTAACACCAGAGAAGTGCCAGGGGGTGGATTATGGAAGAGTGTTCATTAAGATCTGGAGTAATTAGGCCACATTGCTCGACTTGGGTGAAGGATAGATAGGATCCTAAACTCGTTACATTCGCAGCCTTCTAATTGTTACATGAACTTTCTAGAGGCCATGTAGATAATAGATATGATAAAAACTATGATCGATGGTTTTTCTTACAAACCGCACTGTACAGTACAACTGTTCTAGCAGTACTACCACGCATTAATAATGTCTCGCGTAGATTATGGTTAGCTAACAATTCATAAAGTAGCCAGGCAGAGGGCCTTCGGAAACAAGCAAATTTCACCTCATACTTAAATCAACCATCACCGTTTATTAAAAGTTTATCTAAAACTAGCACTGATTCAGCAAAATAGCGAAACAAATAGGTATACCTAATATACTCTTCATATATCAACGTAGAATTGCATAATCTGCAGATAAAGAAAGCACACTATCTAGTATTTTTTTAAACGAAGACCTGCTGAAGGTAATACGATTAAAGTTCTTGTTAAAAACCACGTCACTTGACACATGAAATACATCCTTACGTAGAATGGGTACACGATGTTTAAAAATTACAAAAATATTCCAATTTACGCATACAAAACACATAGGTACTGGTATAGATGATGATAGCTGACGTCTTCATCTATGGTAGTTAGCTTAGAATAAAGCTCTGCTAAAATAGACTTATGGGAATAGAGGTAATGAGAATGTAGAAAATTGGAGATGTCCACTAGCAAACAATGTCAGTGTTGGCAGGAACTCTAGACTTCTAAAGAATATATAGAGCACGGTTTAGCTTCTGCGTCCATTCAGTATTCTATACACACCAGTTTCTTTCATAAATAGCTGACATATCAGAACACACACAACTATTGATGATACGTTCAATAGATCCTAAAAGCGGGAAAACCATATCACATTTTAGGCTCTTTCTATATAAGATTACACTAATTTTTCGAGCCTTCTTTGTAATGGGTAAGGCAATGGTACCCACACAGGAGTTTCTGCCAGAACTACAACTGATTTCGACATGATACACTCACACATGCCACGCGGTATTATACGCACAGAAATGCAACAAACAACTAGAACTTGCCAACCGTTGGACCTTGGACCTTTCAGGCGATAATAAAAAAACATGCTCCTTACTGAACGCGAAATTAAATTATGCTGATCTCGACAAAATACGCACACGCCACACTGCAGTCGACATACAAACAGGGGATGACAAATTATAAAAAAATACACGCCATCAACGGCATACTATATGAAGGAATAGAAAACTTGACTAATACGCAGAAAAGAAGAGGAAGGAGATGATGAGAAAGAAAAAGAACAACAAAAAAGAACTACCATGGAAACATTCCAGAGACCACATTCGACTCTAAACACAAACATAAGATGAAAGCACAATATTCCCGACTTGCAGTTGTGTGCGAATATTCACTATGGAATAAGCCACTCACTAAAATACAACGATCTACATCAGAGGTGGGAATGGATTCCCAGTATTCCCATCCCCGGATTTTTGCACTATTTTCAAAAGTCACGGATAGCACCGTATGCGGCACGGATTTTTGAAAATGGTACGAATATCCGCGGATGCGGACCGTCGGATATCGAATCTACCTCTCAATTCTTGATGGCTGATCTAGAATAGTTCACAGATAATGAGCGCGACAGAGAGCGAGAAATTGATAGAAATTAACTATAAAATTCTTCAGTCACCAGCGAGGAATATAATATTATGAATACATGAAACAATACAACGAAGGCACATGTCAGTGTTAGTTTCCTGATACCAATAGCAGCAGCAGTCTCCGCACCAGCAGGAATCATGTCACACACACATAGTAAAGGTGTGCATTTTTCATTAGATTTATATTATATAGAAAGCTTGATAAGCTCTGATTTTCTTTATTGCGCTACCTGCGTGGACACTCCAGTGTTAATCCATTACCGCTCACTGTTCAATTTTTGCACATTATTCACCCATTAACGCACAAGGTTAATGTGATAGCTATTACTGTACTATTATTAATGTACAAAAAATGTACCACGAGACGGTATGCGCTAACGGGTTGATAGCGCCATATCTCCAAAAAGTAAAGTTTAAATTTGGTCGTTAATGGGTTAATCTCTGCGCCACGCATCAACAGTTTTCCAGTGATGCAAAAATTTGACCAAGGTGCTAAGCTCTCGCATCAATTCCAGTTGTACCCTATGCACGGTCGTTGCATAACAACAGCACTCTTTCAAGTGCTGTCAAGAAGAGACATAATAAATTTTTACCCAATTCATTCTTCACACGTACAATTGATTCAATTTTTGTACCGCATTCAATAGCCATTCCCAGTTTACCAAAGCTACCTAATTTCTTGAGAGCAGTTTATTAGCTCACAAAAAGTATACCTCAGTAAAGAGCCTGGCATAGTTTCGCAGCCAGACTGATTTCGAAGTATAGCTTTCATATGTAAATATCAGCTATCTAATTATTTCAAAGTGCTAAAATTAAAAACATATAAAGTTTTCCTTCACGATGCATGCGATTGGCAAATCAGCCTAAAACAGTAAAATAATAAATCAATCTTTTTTTCCGCTTCTTTGTAATAAGTATTTCTAATTGATATTAGCCTTCAATTGTAATATTCCTAGTTAATGCCTATTTTTCAATGTAATATTACTAATTAATGATTACTTTCGAATGTAATATTCCTACTTAATGCTTATTTTCAATTGTAATATCACTATATAATTAACGTTACCTTCCATTGAAATATTCCTAATTAACACGCACAGTTTCAATTGTAATATTTCTAATAAATGTTTATTTCCAGTGAGATATTTCTAGTTAACGCTTACTTTCCACTTTACTACCCTAACAAACACTTCCGCGTAGCTACATCCATGATGAAGGTGGGTCACTGTAGAAAAAAGCAACCTTTACTTCGCCGTAATCAATACAATATACATACAACTCGCCTGGTGGTGCACAAAATAAACCGGCGAGCGAAGAGGAAGAAGAAATAAAGAACAAATGTGTTACAGAGAGGGGGAGGGGGGACCAGACTGGGGATAGCGTGAGCATCTCAGGCACGTGTTTCGACTGATGGGGCGCTTCGATGAGGAACAACTGGAGGGAAGTGCCACAAACAATCTGGGAAAATCACTTAGAAAAGGAATACAGGAAAATCCCACAAAAGCAATTGGAAAAAGGAACAATTGCAGGAATATCTCATAAAATCATTTGAACAGGAAGAATTGCAGGGAAAATGTGTCAAGTGGAGCAATCCCCTAAAATCACTATAATTTCTAAGGCAAAATGTACGGGGATGCTGCATTTCTGAACATAGAGACATGCAATGCCCTAAGATACTCTGCAAAACACAGGGTGAAGGCAGATGGTATGTACCATGGTACATAGGCTTGGTTATAAGTACCTGTCGCTCGCGTGTCACAAACAAAACATAGCGTGACGTCACACTATGTTTTGCTTACCTCCGAAGCAGTCACGTGACTGGGGCACGTCGCAAGATCTGTACAGGGTCACGTGTTAAGCGAGGTATTGAGAATAGACGACAGTGATTGGAGCGCAGCTGGCGGTACGAGGGCAAGTCAGGGCTGGTGTTGCTGCTGCTGCTCTGGCTTGGTTAATACCGACCACGACGGCTTAGCTGAGGTCAGGGGAGAGAGGTAGGGACTGTATCTGACGCGGTAGGAACCGAATTGGAGTCGGCAGAAACCGAATTGGAGTCGGCAGAAACCGAATTGGAGTCGGCAGAAACCGAATTGGAATCGGCAGAAACCGAATTGGAGTCGGCAGAAACCGAATTGGAGTCGGCAGAAACCGAATTGGAGTCGGCAGAAACCGAATTGGAGTCCGCAGAAATCGAATTGGACTCGGTAGGAACCGAATTGGAGTCGGCAGGAACCGAATTGGACTCGGTAGGAACCGAATTGGACTCGGTAGGAACCGAATTGGACTCGGTAGGAACCGAATTGGACTCGGTAGGAACCGAATTGGACTCGGTAGGAACCGAATTGGACTCGGCAGGAACCGAATTGGACTCGGTAGGAACCGAATTGGACTCGGTAGGAACCGAATTGGACTCGGTAGGAACCGAATTGGACTCGGTAGGAACCGAATTGGACTCGGCAGGAACCGAATTGGACTCGGCAGGAACCGAATTGGACTCGGTAGGAACCGAATTGGACTCGGTAGGAACCGAATTGGACTCGGTAGGAACCAAATTGGACTCGGTAGGAACCGAATTGGACTCGGTAGGAACCGAATTGGACTCGGTAGGAACCAAATTGGACTCGGTAGGAACCAAATTTGACTCGGTAGGAA
>LQNS02001155.1:8031842-8042805 GCA_001587735.2 Parhyale hawaiensis
TCGGTAGGAACCAAATTTGACTCGGCAGGAAGCGAATTTGACTCGGCAGGAAGCGAATTTGACTCAGTAGGACTCGCACCTGACTCGGTTAAGCACAAGTAGACTCAGTAAGAACCACATCTGACACGATAGAACACATCACATTGGATTCAGAAAGCACCGGGCCTAATTGCTCCCCGACACAGACCGCCCAGCGGCTCTAATCGCCTGCAGCCGATTCATAATGTACGGGGCGTGTAGGCATTATAAGGATCCAGAAAAAGATGACATATCTACACTGTTTACACACATTCACACAGCGAATCACTCATGCTCACCATTCACTCTTTTGTTCACTAAACCTAAGAACTTATGAGCTAATTTCTAAAAATCACATAAGCCTACCAGCCCAAGCATTCTGTTCAAGAAAAAGTTCAAAAAATATCCTAACCACAAACATAATAAATACGAATGACAAAAGGGCTCGACAAGGGAGTGTCTAAAAAAGAAGTTTGTTTAAATTAGAAAATAATCAGTGAAGAATTTCTAATCGAAACCCAACACAAATGATTTGAACTACACTTAAATCCAGCTATTCCGGTTACTTTCTCTTTTTTTTACAATAAAACATTCAACAGAAACAATTCTCCTAAAAAACAATCACAAACTTTCTTAACGACGCTAGCCGTTACACAACTGTTGATATAGACTGATGTACTGGTGGTCCACTGGTCCCGTGACACGCTACCACTATATGGCGAGGTACTTGTGCTAACCGTAGTACAGGGGCCTGTCATACGACACCAGAAGTACCATCCCACAGGTTCATGCGCCTATCACGACATCAGATGTAGCACAAGAAGTACATGGGCCTATAACGACATCACATTTACCACGAGAGGTACACGGGTCTATCACGACTCCAAATGCACCACAAGAGGTACATGGGCCTGTCACGACGCCACACGTACCACCCGAGTGGTAGGGGTATAGTTTACTGTAGATTAATCGCATAACTACAACACAAGTTTCCAATTCGCACGTACGCAGTTCACACCGCTCACAAACTTACCCTTCAATTTCTCAACTAATCGCGCCAAACACGCGATTTTTATAGGGTCACAACCGATCGAATTGGGAACTCTTTTACACCCTTGTGGGTCGATACCCCCAGCACGGGCAACTTGTATCATCAGCTTGAGGTTCTGGCAGCGCCGTCGGTAATTCAAAGTAAAATACAAGGTACAGGGAGCAATTGAGAGGGTAGGAGGAGCTCCACGGCTCGGTAGGACACCGTAAGTGTTTCTCTCACAAGAAGATGGAGGCAAGCGGAATATTTCACGGCTGCTGCACCATCACCTGGTCCTGGAGCAGGCACCAATATCAGGAGGGTATTCGGGGAACTACCATTCGTTTGTAATGATCTATATTACGTTGTGTCTACGATACGAATTGGCAGCAGCATCCCCGAAAAGTGTGCGTCTCCTCAGAATGCAGCTGACAATTTGGTAGACAATCACAAGAGTACCTTCCCAAGAGAGCCCAGGGCTGAGCAGCAGCGTGCAACATTCGCTTGCACAACACAAAGATATGGAGACGCAACATGAATCTGTGGACGGGGACATCTGAACGCAGATCAGTTTTACCCTTCAGTATCTGAAATACAAAATATGGCACGTGCCGATTTAATGTTATTCATTAGTAAGCAGGCAAAAATGAAGGATACAATAATGCTCAAGAGGGTGAATTGAAATCGTCAACAGTCACAGATGAGACAGTACTAACAGCAATAATAAGTTTGGAAGTGCCAATAAGTTGAAATACTGGTAGCATACAACGGGCCTATGGATTAGGCACACTTTCCCGATCATTCTACCGCCTCGGATACGCATAAAATATACAGCGCGATTAGCTGTAAAAGAAAGTGTGGTTAATATCCGTCGCGGTACAGCAAACCTCATCTCGAGCTGATAAATAACAAGAGATTGATTAGATAAAGATCGCATCTGAGCATCTCTCAAGATAGCTTCTGAAGACAGTGCTTTCATCAGTGGATGAGAGCGTTGCATAAACAGAAACCTGCCATACCTAAGCTATCCACCCTTACCTACACACAGGGCCAGCGTCCACAGAATCAAGTTGCGAATATCTCAAATATGTACAAGGAATAAACAGTTTGCATCGATCACATGAGAAGTTCGAGAGCTATAGTAACGAAGATAAGGACTGAAGACAGGAAGGAAGGGAACATATTAAACAATTTCTTCCCAGGCAGTTGATCTAAGAAAAGAAGCTATGTACACGAAGATTGAAAGCTGAGAAAGAAAGGATGAGGAGAGGAAGAGAGAGAGGAGAAGGAAGATGACTAATGCCTGGGCGCCACCGTAAAATCGCATGCTCAACGTATGTGCGGACGTTCAGCTTGCACGTCGTACAGATTACAGAGTGGAAGTCTATCTCTAAGATACTCCTGGAAAGTACTTGCGTTGAAAGGCGCGCCAGCTGAATGTCCATTCATACTCTGAGCGTGCCATTGTAAAGTGTGGCTCCGGCATAAGATGGGGCTACAATAACGCGGATAGCGAACCTCGCACGCCTTCTTTTCACTAGTGCCGGCGTGCCACTGCAGGCGACACCGCCGACGCAGAAGGCCTGTCCGCAGTCGGTATTCATGTTTCAACGTCGCTGCTGGACTTCCTTGGTGACGTTCAATAGACTGACAACTAGGAATTATTTTTTACCCAGTTCATGTGTGCCGTGACGTCATCCGAAAGAGGCCAGCAGTGACGTACGAATTCCCGTCCAACGGACAGCGGTGGTCGGATGGTTGGGACTGTAGAGAGGCCTGAGACACAAGGGGTCAGAGGCAAGACAGAGGAGGTAGAAGAAGAAGAAGAAGAAGAAGAAGAGGAGAAGTGGGACAGAAGAACATCAGATGCCCGAAGAGCGCATTCTCAGTCTTAATATCTAACTACTTACAGCTAAAGTTCTATCCCACACCTCTCCACGGGAGACCGCGGTGCTGCTGTCGCCGCAACTGCCACCAGGCACCACTGCTATCGGGCGCTCTACGTAACGCACGGCGCCTTCCATTGGCCGGCACCAGGAGGATTTTGAGGCTTCACTTGTTAGGAACTTCAGACACAAGTGTTGGCTTTTGCCTCTTTGAATCGCGCTGTTGGTGTTAGCAGCAACTCTGTTAGAACGAGCCGGCGGAAAATTTCATATTTCGGAGTAAGCTTGAGATTTTGCAAGTCTCAAGGGTAACCGATTAGGGTCAATGGATGAAAGCCAGCGCACCTGACTGGAGTTCCGGACAAGTCAAGCCTCGACGCTTCATTAAGCCGCCCAATCGAAAACGCCCTAACTTACCACATCCTCTACGCAACACACAACAGCACGTTGGAGTTAGCGAGTAAAAACAAGGGACTACTTTGAGACCGCTAAGCCAGACGGGAAGTCAATTTCTGCAACAATTATAGTTTCAATTATTGTTTGTTTCCCTCAGCCTGCAATAGTAGAAATCCTTCGACTCACACGCTTCCGAGTGTCACAGGTCGGGGACAACGTGTTATGTATAAATTGACAAACGAGATGTCCCGCGAACCAAAGAGGAATAGTTGCCTTGGCCATGTCCCGCCAAGGCACAGGCAAGTATGCTGGATTTTCCCCGTGTAGCTGTGTATTGCCTAAAAATTCCTCCTCCTGCATACGCAGAGAGTCGACGGCACGGAATGTGAGACGCAAAATGGTCGAAAATAAATGTATATATCGACCAAGCTTTGCCAAAATTTTAGGCCATTTTTTGATGTTTGAAAAGAGCCACTTGATACCCAATGGTTCTAGGACCTCAATTGTATCTGCTGTTGAGTTTTCAAGGCTGTCCTCTATCATGGTACTCTTCTGATATCACCGTACTAGCCGAATTATAACGGTAACGTAACTATAAATTTAGTTTGCTCTGCTGGCATTTTAGCTGTGCCATAAGAACAACTTTCGCTCGAACTGATACCATGTATGGTACTACCAAAGACCCACTTTGTCTCGCACAGACGTCTATAGTTAATACTTTACCAGGCTACTGAAAAATTATCTTGTAGCGATATCATTTCGCAAGTAACCATATACGGTCACTTCAACGAGTAAAAGATTAATATAAAGAATTCGAAATAATCCATACAGAAACGTTGAATACCTAGGACTAAAACATCTAACTCTGTGCACCGTCAGGCACCCCCATTCAGTTCTAGCGTGTTTCTGCAACATAATTCACTATAAAAACCGAACAATCTTTCCGAATTATATATCAGTAGTAGCTCCAGTTTTTCATTCACGAGCCCAAAATTTTTCTAGATGAACCATTCGCTCACAATTAAAATGGAGTTAACAGCACTGGAAAAGTGTGAGCCGAAAACCAGCACGTTTTTCCATGTATAGCAATGTCCAGGCATTTCCTGTGAGGACACTTGAAAGCTTACAGATTTTGGGAGGGAGAGCACTTAGCTATGTGTAAGCGGCACCACGTTATGCTGACATTACATCACCATGTTAATCTACTGTCCTTAGCTTACTACAATTCACACGAAATGCGGTACAGAAAAATTGCTGTGCCGCAGTGAACAGAAACCGTAAGTCCAGCAACTTTCAGGACGTCATCCAGACGCCACAATATCGCTACACAGAGAAGTGTCTCCTAATCAGCATGCCTTCCCGTGCACAAACGGCATGCACCTGCCTCGGCGTGTGCTGTTATATTTATCTCTTTTCGAACTTTGGCTAGTTTTAAAACAAATTTTCCTATTCCAACAGTGTGCTCGCAGTAGGCCAGTCACAGACCAACAAAGGGTACGATTTTCATTAGCTTTATATGTTAACAATTCTTAATCTGCCATGTGTGAGACCGAGTCCGATGAGACTCCTGCCAAAGGATTTGCCATCAACCAAGCAGTGAATTACAAAAAATTACCTATTTCCCAAAGTTGAAATATCACCCTAAAGGTAGATTGCAGGGAAACACCAATTTCGCAATGTTGAAGCGTCACCCCAAAGGTAGATTGCAGGGAAACACCAATTTTGCAATGTTGAAGCGTCACCCCAAAGGTAGATTCCAGGGAAACACCAATTTCGCAATGTTGAAACAGCACTCCAATGGTGGATTCCGAGGAAATATAAAAAATTTTCCAATGTTGAAACGTCACGCCAATGGCGAATTTCACACAAACACCATGTTAGTGGCGGATTCCAAAGTATTGCATACTTCCTCCAACGGCTGATTCCAAGAAGAAAAGATTCTGCACAACTGACGGTCATAACTGACCCGGAAATAGAGGAATCTCAACAAGACGACACTGGGCACATATTCCTCGTTGACATCACACACAGTCCGCAGTACAACCTTACCACATTACAACAACCAATTCACATTTTACTTCGATATAAAATCGTGGAGGTGACAGTAAAAGCAGCAACAGCAGCGGCGCGGTCCCACAGCCCATATATGTGGTAGTAAAACAAGGCTCCTATGGGCAAATCACTTCCAAAAAAATATATAAATATAGAGATTTGGTCGCGTTTCACATTGACTCGTCTAGTGGAATTGCTCTCTACGACATTAAGAAGTTCTACCTGTAATACAAGATACTAATAATCAGCATAAAATTTATAAACTCAACTGCATTAAGACAATAGAATTTCTTGCCTATTTTACATAACACGTGAATATCATACCTACAAATGCAACCCAACCGCTGCTGCAGCAATGATAATTGCGAAGATGATGATGATGACGACGATGAAGGGAACCACCATACAGGATTGTGGTCATTGGGTTGCGCTGAGTCCACACGCAAATCTAAATAATGTGAGCAGTAACACTGTATATTCATCACATCGGTTCGCCTCCTACAACGTTTCTAAGGCCTTACACGTACATCTCAGCTTATCTAGGAGCTCCTAACTTACCCAAATCTGCAGGTGCTAATTGTCGGTATCTACAGCACCTGCATGTGTCTACCAGTCACACGTACCCTAGTCTGCAGGTGCTAATTGTCGGTATCTACAGCGCCTGCATGTGTCTACCAGTCACACGTACACTAGTCTGCAGTTGCTAATTGTCGGTATCTACAGCGCCTGCATGTGTCTACCAGTCACACGTACCCTAGTCTGCAGTTGCTAATTGTCGGTATCTACAGCGCCTGCATGTGTCTACCAGTCACACGTACCCTAGTCTGCAGTTGCTAATTGTCGGTATCTACAGCACCTGCATGTGTCTACCAGTCACACGTACCCTAGTCTGCAGGTGCTAATTGTCGGTATCTACAGCGCCTGCATGCGTCTACTAGTCACAATATCCTAGTGTGCAGGTGCGAGTCGCCAGTATCTACAGCACCTGCGTAAATCTACAAGACGCACATACCCACCCTACTAGGGCGCAGGTGCAAAGTTTTCAATATCTACAAGACCCGCAAACCTACCCATATCTTCTAGTCACTTAATCAGCAGGAAAATAACGTAGGCATCACCAACTCAGTGCAGTCGTCAAGCATGAGCTGCAGTACCCAGAAAAAAATTGCAGTATCGCCGTAAAAAATTATTTCTAGCTTCATGCGGTCCAAGCCCTCTAAGACTAAAGGGCAACGCTTGAAGGGGGTCACCACAATTGATTCAATTGCCTAAGTCTGTCTAGCATATGCAGGTGTTACCACAGGGTTACAACAGCACAGTAAGTCATAGCTAAACTGGAAAATATGTGTAAGGGACGTAAGGAAATAAGGTACAAAAATCAGACCATTCCAGGTCTTGCGTCATCAAACATAACAGTTGCTCTGCCCCATGACCGCCGCTACGTTACTAAGGTGAAATCATAGCATTAAAAAAAAGAGAGCCAGACCTAAACACGTAAATTAGGTTAACATGTCTGTCGCAAGGGAAGATCACGTGAAGCTGACACCCAAATGCAATACGATGACAAGGGACTCTGTTTGGTATTACGGGTCTTAACAGAGTGAAGCAAAGAGAAAGCATGAGCTTGATCTACTGGTGGCAAGACTGAGATTTCTGTAACGCTGGTGAATTATGTATAAATCTCAATCCATTACCACTACAATAGTGCTTCAAGAGAGCAATATGGAGGTACAGTACATGTGGCATGTCAAACGAAATGAGGAGCTCATACACGGGGATAGCAAATGTGGAAAGTAGAAAAAAGCTGCGGAAAAATTAACAGTGGGAGTATGAAAATATGAGGAATTACAGTGCCGTTTCGGAAAATTCAAACTGCTTTTTTGTGAAATAAATGCACACTGTGAAATTTTAGCAATATGAGCCAACTGGGAAAGCTGCGTCAAGTTCAGTGTAACAAAAACATTGCCGTGAGTGTGCACAGCCTCGTACAATAGAGCATACTCTGATAGGAAGGCCAGTATATTGTTGTTTAAATTGAAGGCACACGTACTGAAGACGAATAAGCCGGTAAGGAAGGAAAATCGCACCACTGCTTCATATGATACCATTTTTTTTTTCATCAGAGATGCCATAGGAAATTTGCGAAGGGCAAAAAGGCTGCATAGAAATTCCAAAGTGTCGAGCGTGTTTCGGTCGTACAAACTTAGTGGGCAGAAACGATGAAAATCTTTGTTTTCTACGTTGCAGGGACTCAAATAAGAGGAGGGCAGAGCAACAACATCGGTGCCACCGGCTACAGCATAGCAGCAGCATCACTTGGCAGGGTGCTGATGGCGGCACAGCATCACTTGGCAGCAAGGTGCTGCTGAGGGCGACACAGCAGCAGCACTCAGCACGCCACGACACCAGGAGCCACAGCACAGCAGCATCACTTGGCAGGGTGCTGCTGCAGGGCAGCCGAGGGCGAGACGTAGTGCGTAATAAGCTCGTCAGGAGGCGAGTGAGGCGCGGGAGCCATGGAGGGGTGGTGAGGCTGAGGCTCCTCCAGCATGGTTGAGGTGACGGGCAGCAGGTGAGGAGAGTAGGAGGAGGGGGCTGCTGAGGAGATGGCGTAAGGGTGTCCCGCTACAGCTGCAGGGGCTGACACGTAGCCCTGCTGTTGCTGAGGTAATAAACGACACAAATTATCTTCTATTGGCACAAATGACATTCTGTTACACTATTGTGGAATGACCTTGTCATAGCGAACACCTTCAGATGCCACTACACATAAACTATTCTGGTCATATTTTACTAGGAGGGTTGCGGAGCCGGTGCCCGAAGAGAATTTTGGGCGGGTCCAGAACCGTTACGGCATAAAAGAGATTCAACTAGTACTAAGCTGTTCTAAGAGAGGAATAGGCAGAGACATCTACATAGTACGCCAAGATACACGAGAAACCCATGCACGAGGATGTACCCACACAGGTTCAACGAGAATGGACGCAGCATGTTAGAAAACTAAAGGAAAAACAGAATAACGTAGCAGCAGGAGTATGAAACTGGGAGGAACTCAAGTGGGCACGAAAGACAAGCGTCTCGAAGGCCTAGCTGATACCTAAAACAATCAACAGAATTTCCCTGGGGTCAATGCTCCCCATAACATAACAACCTTAGCGCTATGGCCTATGGCCCAGCCTAAGCTCCAGCACCGAGGTCCTGGACACCACTCACCGACTGCAGGTGCATCTGGCTGAGGGGCGAGGCGAGAGGCACCACCGGGTGATGGTAAGGCAGGGGGCTCCCGTCTACGGGGGATGCCAGCACCGTCGACGGCTGGAAGATGCAAGGCTTAGATTAGATGGCTGGCAGTAAACAGACCAACAGGCCCATTCCCAGAGAGACACCGGAAATTACGCCCCGGCCCTCTATGAGCTATTGCCATTATGTTAGCAGGATATAGATGACAGAGAAAAGAAGATAAAAAGGGAAGATCTCAGCCACGAGTCGATCGTGCATGCAGGCAAGTGCAATTTATAGCCGCTGATCTGCGGAGCTTAAGAGTTTGTGACTCCTGTAGGACGTGTTCTTAGTTGTGGAGGATGTTGGTGCCAACAGCAGCGCTTCCTTGGGGTACACTAAGCTTTGGGATGTGAAGGTTCTGCATGTGAAATACAACTTGAATTTACACGATGTGGCATACAGGTATTAGGTATTATAAGAAGATTTAAGCCTCCCTAAATAAGTACTAAGCTCTTCTAAGAGAGGAAAAGGAAGGGACATATAGTGTGTCGACAGAAAAACGGGGAACCCATGCACGAAGGTGTTNACAGCAAGTCGGGAAAGAAGAGGAAGAACAGACAACAGTAAGATCAGTAGGAGTATGAAAGTGGAAGGAAGCAAAGTGGACACGAAAGACAGACGTCCCGAAGGCCTAGCTAATGGCTAAGGTAACCTACTCAAACCCCCTGGGGGCGGATGTGGCACACATCACACTCAACAGTATATATCAGATACGGTCATAATAATATCAACCAAATCAAGGGTCAACAAAATTTACCAATATTTTAACGGTTCGGGAACGTTAGACTTCCCTTTCAATATTTTAATTCTGAAGATGGGAAAAAAGTTCCCGAAATGATACAATTTTAGAACATTTCGTCCACCCATTATTTAGTATCAGATAATGTTATCTTCAACGGTACTATTGATTGACAAAGAACGATACCCGCACGGATACAAACGGGAAGCAGTGAGAAGGATGCTATCATTTAAGGATATGAGCCTATTAAAATTCGTTAATTTGCATCGTAAAAAGTATTTATTTCCAGTTTCATCTGTGCTTTCAAGCTCAGTAAGTCCTATGGTATCAGAATTCGCCTGTTATTTGTGCTGTTTTGGGGGAGGAGGGTAAACTAAAGAGCTGACCTCGGGCATATCAGGACCTCTGCCCGCAGCTTATATATTAGCAAGCAGATTGCTTAAGCATACTTCGAAAATACGACTTACTAATGGGTCTCTCTGGTTAACGACAAACACTCCACAGGCAACACTTGGCATTTTTAAAGGGCTCTCTACTAGTCGGAAGTGGATGCAGATACAATTCGACTTATTCCAAAGTGGATGCATACACAACTGGACTTACTCCCAAAAGGAATACACGCGGGGTAGCTACCACTTTGATCATTCATTTATTTTTGCTAGTTACAAGAGGATCAGCAGCAGGCAGGTAGGCACGAGGGGAAGCAACTCACAGACGCTGTAGCCACGTCCACAGGATGAGTCATGTGGTGACCGTGATGAGCTGTTGGGAGGTAGTAGAACTGCGGCATGGGGTACGCTGCTGCAGCTGGGGGGCCTGCGGAGGGTGCAGCGTGCTGCAGCTGTGAGGCCATGGCGGCGGCTTGCAGATGCTGCTGAGCCAAGGCAGCTGCAGCAGCGTTCGTCTGCTGCTGGAACTGCTGGTGCTGCCTGAAAGAGGCCGCTTGGGAGATGGGCGACATGAGGCCGCCCCCGTTCTGGGCGGCCACGGCGGCAGCCATGATGTGGGCCGGGTCCGTATACATCGTCGACATCTATGCGGGGCAGGCATTAGTACCGTTACTACTCAACCATTCATAGGTTATGATAGTTTTATCATTTTTATCATAGTTGAACACAATTACCATCCATTTAACGCTTTAACAAACACTGACGCTATTTGTTCACATTTTAAGCAATGCGCACCCAACAAAAAATGTAATTTTTATTGGCACGCTGAAAAGTAAATTTTAACGTTCTACCATTCAAGCCAAAGACAGGTTTCAAAAAATTGCAAGCGACGAGTCCTCGCAAACAGCTCTTTCCCAGACAAAAATGGCACCAGTCGTAGCCTCCTCATGAATGCCAAGCCTTCCTAGGGAACCCGCAAAGCTCAGGGCTGTCGCAAGAGGGCAACACAGGGATAGCAGTCATATCCTACACAAAACCTTAATTTGTTTATTATGTGAAAAAGATGTGCACTCCCTAGCAGCATTTGGGGCCGCCGAGGTGCCGCCCAGAAGCTGAATAACGGTTTTAGCTTTTTTTTTTTTTTTTGGGGGGGGGGGGGGGGGGGGGAACC
>LQNS02001155.1:8067974-8078924 GCA_001587735.2 Parhyale hawaiensis
TCATCACCAGTGTTGTGACGTCACTACACCCATGACAACACCCAACAAGGCATCATCACCAGCGTTGTGACGTCACTACATCCATGATAACACCCAACAGAGCATCATCACCAGCGTTGTGACGTCACTACATCCATGATAACACCCAACAGAGCATTATCGCCAGTGTTGTGATGTCACTACACCCATGACAACACCCAACAAGGCATCATCACCAGTGTTGTGACGTCACTACACCCATGACAACACCCAACAAGGCATCATCACCAGCGTTGTGACGTCACTACATCCGTGATAACACCCAACAGAGCATTATCGCCAGTGTTGTGATGTCACTACACCCATGACAACACCCAACAAGGCATCATCACCAGTGTTGTGACGTCACTACACCCATGACAACACCCAACAGAGCATTATCGCCAGTGTTGTGATGTCACTACACCCATGACAACACCCAACAAGGCATCATCACCAGTGTTGTGATGTCACTACACCCATGACAACACCCAACAGAGCATGATCAATACGCGTTTCTAGGAATGAGCTATAATATAACTAGAAATTGAGATTAGGGCAGCATTCTGGGAAATAAAAAAACAAAGGCCACCGTTAACCCTGCCAAAGTAACTACTCACGGTTACGGTAACGTATACAACTAGAGGAAGAAGCCTTGGAACCAAATATATAGAGAAAACCTTGCATCGTTAATTAATTAGAGCTTTAACTACTGAAGTGCAAATCCTGATGTTGATATTCTAAACCATGGACCACACGACACCTTGACTGTCCACTACAATTTGCAAATCAGGCTGATTGTAAATGGATTAAGCTTAGATAAAATCTTCACAGAACGACCTCAAACAAAAAGTAAACGGTTCTCGGTAATAAAAGAAATGTGTTTAACAGCTAGAAACACAAAATCGTAATTATATACCAACTGTGTACGACGATAGTTGAACTTGGGACAGCAAAATGACCTAAAATTGGCTAAAATACATTTAGCAATTTACCGTTGGCCGGTGCTCACGCATGCGTGTTTCTTTCCAATAGATACATTCCTTGTGTCTCCAAGAACAGTTTATTTTTTGCTTCAAGTCTGTGCGGTGGATGGAACAAATTTTATCGAGGATTTATCCATATACCATCAGCCTCATTGGGAAGAGAGTAACCGGAAAAAAGGCCCGGGCAGAAAAAAAGCTCCGGTAGGAAAAAAACCCCGCTCTTTCTTGAAGCTATATTTGAGAGTTCTATTCATTTATTTGAACAGAGCATATTTAAGTAAACTATATTGTACTAAGCTAAATTTAACCCAATATTTGCATGTGCGAACGTGGATTGTAAGAACGCCTGAAATAGGTAATGTGAGGTTAAGTTAGATTAAGCTAGGTGAGCTTAAGTTAGGTGAGCTTAGGTTAGGTGAGCTTAGGTAGGGTGAAGTTGAGCTAGGTAAGATAAGGTTAAGTGAGATCAGGTTACGTGAGATCAGCTTAGGTGAGATCAACTTACGAGAGATCAGCTTAGGTTAGGTGAGGTTAGTTTGAGTTAGTGAGGACTGCGATGTTGCGTTAGGGTTAGGCCATACCTATGTACAACAGGCCAATTTTTACATTTTGAACTTGTTCTAAGTTGAAAAATCGGGTATCTCGGATATCCCTATCCAAGAAGCTGAGAGCGTAACGGGAGAACTCACGGGAAACTAGCATCAAGAAATGACGTCATTAATTACGTTACCATCGACGGACGCGCCGGCTCATCAGCCTATGAGTATTTTGATCAATTTCGATTGAAAAATTGTGACCAAGTGTGAATTTCAGCCTTTGAGCTAATAAATAAAAGAAGATAATATATACTAATTGAACAAAAAACAATTATCAATAAACCATGCAGTGAAGGCAGGTGGAAACTTTCACAGCACTATAAGTAAAATCTAATCCAGTATGGCCCCTGATTCATCTTCTATGAAGTGAAGCCTTATTTACACTTCGCATTACACTTCACATAACATATTTACACATATCGCTGTATTTGTTGGACTTAATTAAATCTCCCGCTACTGACTGGCCAGCTACTTGAGTTGTAGCCTTGCACAATACACAGTAAGATTGTCGTCAAGTACAGAAAGTTTGAGCAATAAATATTCATATGGCTTCTCTCGCGTCAACAATATAACACTGAATACATTTTTGGTTAGGGTTACGAACTCAAGCTATGAAGGCCTGAGGTCCGACCCCTCTAATACTTCGACTCGTCGGTGTGACGTAATTTGGCTACATGCGGTGCGCTCACGGCTAAGTTTTATTTTAGTCCCATTGAGTGGTACTGTTACACTCTCTGCTTGCTGGGCCTATCAGGTAAAAACTGCTTATGCACGAAAACTTTGGTAATTACACAAATATTCCAACCATTAGCAGATGTTAGGTAAGCGAGGCCTACTTTTCTGTTACTGAATTGCTGTAATGTAAAAAAAAACGTTAAGGTCTATATAGTTAGCTGGGGTTAAGTTAGGTTAGGTCGGGTTAGGTGAAAAAAGTTACGAACTCGCAAGTTAGGTTAGAAGAAGCTTGGTAATAGATATTAAAATAGGTTGGGTTTAGTTAGATGTGGCTAGATTAGGCTGCATTCAACTAGAAAAAACTAGACTATAGGTTAGGGATTGGTTTCGTTCGGTTAGGGTAGATAAATGCAGTACAGTGTAATCTAACTTATTTTAACATAACTTGCTACAAAATAACTAAGTCTGGGCAATAAATGTACATTAGGAGATAGGCGGGGGCTTTTTTCTATACCCGGCCGGGAGGAGTGGCCAGTCAAGGTATCGTGTGGTCCATCAATGTCTTATCCTAAATAGTGCAGTGGGCAGAAAAACACGATGATATTACGGTTCTAAATGCACGTAGTTTCCACATCCGAAGACTGCAGGTCGCTGAAGTGATTTAAAGAACGTGCGCAGTGCAATAAACACTAAAATAGGTGCATATTTGCGTTTTAGTGAATCTGAGTCACATCAAATGTTCCAGGATATTTAGGAGTCGCCGATAACGCTCGAAATACTAAGGAAAGCAGGGCACAAGCTTCACGAAATTCACCTAGGTAACTAGAGCGTTTTGATCGCATCAAGCGTTTCAGCATGTAGTACATGAACCGCTGGTAACAGTCTTAACATTTTGAAAAATCGTGTTTAACTTCACGTACTCAGGGACGAAAGACGATCGTGAAATGAGCACGAAAGAGCATTTGTTCGTCACGGTCAATAAGTACTGTGGGGACAGATACCACAACAAAGTCCCCAGCAGTTCACTAAATAAGCACAAAGCAGCACTCAGATACAGTAACAAAGAGTCCAAAAAAAGATAATGCACAAAGCCACTCAACACGGGCTGCTGACGAAATAGGATATCGGCGGATGACAACTCGTCCAACACACGGCGACGTTTTGTAGGGCGAAGACGATTTTTACGAAACTGCAAGCGCTACGGCGCGCACTCATGAAGTAAAGCACAGAAAGATACGACTGAAACGGTTACGACGAGAAATAAGGTTAGAAGAACAAACTGAGATGGTTAACAAAGCACTGGTTATATGGCAGCCATCCAACCTACGGTACGCCAATCAGCTGACTGGCGATAGCGTTGAAGCAGCCAGCCTGAGGATGATGGTACTGATATGAAGCGACGGCTTATCTTCTACTGATAAGAGCACACAGTGATTCTCTTCTATAGATTGCATCGACACCACAGAGATAAAGGGACGGACTACGAGCGGCCTGAGCGACGGGCCGTTGTCTCGTGGATACGGACACGCGTGCAGCTCTAATGCCAACAGGAGAGCCAGTGAATCGTAGGCACGTGCAGCTGTAAAGGCAACAGGAGGGCTGCTGACACGAAGGTACGTGCAGCTCTAATGGCAACAGGAGGGCTGCTGACACGAAGGCACGTGCAGCTCTAATGGCAACAGGAGGGCTGCTGACACGAAGGCACGTGCAGCTCTAATGGCAACAGGAGGGCTGCTNAGCTGTAAAGGCAACAGGAGGGCAGCTGATACGTAGGCACGTGCAGCTCTAATGCCAACAGGAGAGCCAGTGACTCGTAGGCACGTGGAGCTGTAAAGGCAACAGGAGGGCAGCTGATACGTAGGCACGTGCAGCTCTAATGCCTACAGGAGAGCCAGTGAATCGTAGGCACGTGCAGCTGTAAAGGCAACAGGAGGCCTGCTGACACGGGCACGTGCAGCTCTAATGGCAACAGGAGGGCCGCTGCCTTGTAAGCACGTGCAGCTTTAATGGCAACAGGAGGGCCGCTGCCTCATAGGCACGTGCAGCTCTAATGGCAACAGAAGGGCTGCTGACACGAAGGCGCGTGCAGCTCTAATGCCAACAGGAGGGCAGCTGATACGTAGGCACGTGCAGCTCTAATGGCAACAGGAGAGCCGCTACCTTATAAGCACGTGCAGCTCTAATGGCAACAGGAGAGCCGCTGTCTTGTAAGTACGTGCAGCTCTAATGGCAACAGGAGAGCCGCTGCCTTGTAAGCACGTGCAGCTCTAATGGCAACAGGAGAGCCGCTGCCTCGTAAGCACGTGCAGCTCTAATGGCAACAGGAGAGCCGCTGCCTCGTAAGCACGTGCAGCCCTAATGGCAACAGGAGAGCCGCTGCCTCGTAAGCACGTGCAGCTCTAATGGCAACAGGAGAGCCGCTGCCTCGTAAGCACGTGCAGCTCTAATGGCAACAGGAGAGCCGCTGCCTTGTAAGCACGTGCAGCTCTAATAGCAACAGGAGAGCCGCTGCCTCCTAAGCACGTGCAGCTTTAATGCCAAGAGTACCACTGCAGTCTGTTAAGCATGTAAAGGAATCAACACTCCCCCGCAACATTATTATTATTATATTCCTAGTTTATGCCTCCCTACCCACAGAGTACACTGTGATCCAAAGAGAGAAATGAAGAATGGACATGAGATTGTCAAGAGAAACGTGGAACACATGCACGAGTCAACGCGCATAGGAACAGAAAGTTGGGAAAGAAGAGGAAGATCAGAATAAAGTATGAGTGAGTAGGAGTATGAAAATGGAAGGAAGGTGGGCACGAAAGACAGACGTCCCGAAGGTTTAATGGCTAAGGTAACCTACACGAGCCCCTGGGGTCGCCGCGCCCCATAACATATGAACTGCCAGTAACATAATAATGACATTAACAACAATTGACGCGCGTCATTTCAGAACGTACAACCGTAACCTTAAATGAGTGCTACCAGTGACCTACCTATCTGTAAGCTAAATAATGCGCACTTACTTACTAACGTCGTGGGGAGACTTTACTCATCACTACGCACGACGAACAGATTTTTAACTTTTCGCATAATAGGCATATCTCATATTGAGACTAGTTTGTGCTTATAGCCTGGAACCGTAATAATCTTCCGAACAATATCTCAAAAAAATAAGAGCAGCAAATTGATTTTGTTTATCAGCTGAAACGACTAAATTTGCTTCCGGAAAGATCTAATACAAGATCAGACCAAATCAGTTACTTTTCATGGTAGCCTATATCTTAGAACGATGTTCCTCTTCCAGCATTATCTACTAATCATTACACGGTTTAACGATTTTTTTGTGTACATACACAGACTGAAGCGATATGATAAGCCCCCTAACGATATCTACCTATAATAACTTCAACAAGGAAACTAATACATTTTGGGGCACATAGATAAGAGCCACGTGATAATTTCTTAAAAATAGAAGCAAATTATACGATAAAACTTAATAAATTACATTTGTAGGAACAATATAATTTTAGATCTACAGATGATTGCTTGAATATAAAGACAGTGTTTCTAAAGTATGCAGACTCCATAGCGATACGACTGCTTTTCTAAGCGTACAGATCTAAAACAATTAGACGACCAAACTAAACAGGTATCTGGTAAACAGCAATAAGCCAGCTAGGGGTAAATTGATAGAGGATTATGGGATATTTTCCGACGCTACCCTCTTCGGAGAATCGGCAATTGCCCACAAAGTTACAATAGGCAAACTAACGCGACACTATAACTACCCCACTAGGTATATAATATCTATGATAATTAGCACTATGGCACTTCCACACACGACAATAGGTACACAGGAAAGAAGGGATATGCAGTAGGACACTCTGCCGGACAGTCCAAAATTGCACACAATGCAGGGGAATAGCAAATAAGTTGGGACACAGAGCAAAGTAAATTTCGGTATTATTAATAACCTAAAATAAATATACTGAAACAATAGGATTTTTTCTAAAACGCAACTTAATCCATTTCCGGTCACTAAAACCAATAGTTTCATTTCGTATGTGGGCAAGACCAACATAATAAGTGTCTCAATGGAAAAAATAATAATAGGCAGCCAGTGCAGTCATTGGAGAGCGGCAGAAAATTAGATACTTCAACAAAGCGCCCATTTTCTTAGCTATCATTCACTCTTCCAAAGGCTTTCCAACCGAATACAAAACATTGTGCGTTTAGTCTTGACTATCTGTAGTTAATATTCGGCATCTTCCGCACTACCGATACTATCTGTTTCCTTTTCTGTGAACGTTCTGGCCCTGGAATTTCCCCTTACCTTAGCCCCATTCGGTGCGAGAGGAAATAAATAAACTCTTTACAGAAATAAAGAAACTTACAAATGTTTGCACAATGTGAATCATCATATAGTACTGACAACACCAATACCGACAGCTTCTGGGATTACATACAAGGCTATGGAGTGGGAGTCGGTTAACTTTGGTGTCCAGAAGTGGGAAATTGGCTAGCACCACGAGTCGGAGTGGACATTTTCCATCTAACTACGCAGCCCTGATTACACAGACTGGAACGTTATCTTCCAACCGCTATCTAAGAAATTACACCACCAAAACCAACAAAGTTTGGAGGAGGTCAAATCAGACGAGATAAGGCGAAGGAGGGAGAACCACAGGGACAGCCAGTAGCTCACCGGCAGAGTTGGACAGCCAGTAGCTCACCGGCAGAGTTGGACGGACAATATCATCTCTCGATAGGAGGTAACAGCGAGTGTGAGATAAGACATCGGTCATCACACCGATAGCGTTACGGCCCTAGTGAAGCTCTTCACTATATAACGTTATCGCTGCTACACAGCTAGCTAACAAAGACTACTGTGCACCCCTAGCTGTGTACGGTCGCCGGTGCCACGCGCAATTACATCCAAATTGTTACTATTATTACTAGAGTCTTGTACAGCTTGGCTGTACGGGGAGCAAGATTGTTTAACAAAATGCCTCGGCATTTTCGAAACGCCACTGATATCAAAATTGTAGAGTTCAAAAATTTAGTGGATTCTCATTTTAAAAGAATACCAGGTAAACCAGCGGTCAGCGGTTACGTGCACTGTGGAGATAATTCGCTGCTGGCTCTCTCTATGTTCGCTAACTGCGGCACCACAGAAGACACCCAGCAGTGACTCCACACACGTGGGGTGACGTGAACAACGTCACCTGGACTTCTTCCGAAGACCCTCAGGAGTCAAGAGTCTCAAGAGAGTACCGGTGGCGTCAAAAATGATGCCGAGGAATTTGTGATGGCCCTTTTTCACTGATCATAGTTTTTTACTACCTAATATGCTTCTGAAAGGTGCCTACGCAACAATGGCCTCTTTCCTCCCCTCAGATAACATAAAAAAAGAATTCCTCTTAGCGAACACTGAAGAATCACTGAATTTAAATTTCGCCGCGTATCCTATAAGCGCAATAATACAACTTCAGTCGATAGAAACTCCTACCCTCAAGCGATTTGCACATCGGGAACTGAGACCAAATAAATTTTTGATCAGGAAAATATTAAAAATCAGAATTCATGAGATTGCAACGGCGGCGACGAATGCGCATTGGCCTCTAAGCTTAAAAAAAAACTTTAGGAAGAGGCAGAAATTTAATCACAGTTGTATCTTAAGATGCAAACTGGTATTGAGATCGATCCGAGTATAAAGGTAGTGAAAATCTGAAGTCTACTCTGGGTCGACAGAACCATCTTTACCGAAGACATATTGATCGAAACACGAAGGTTAGGGAGACGGGATAAAAAAAGTAAAAGGAATCCGAAGCACCTGTTAATTCGACAGAACACGCACCGCTAATGTACGTCGTGTGAAGCATCGGGAGCAACAGGCGATCCATTGAAGAGAAGCCTTTCATCTCTAAAGTCAAAGAGAAATATGCCATCAGTATCTTGGACTTATTTGCTATTAAATTGGGGCTTCAAATTTCTTTCCATCTAATCTCATAGGCGTTCAGTTGATGAATTACGGTGTCCGTAAAAGACTTGTCCACCTGCTCTATTCCATACATTATTTAGGTCATTGTCGTTGAATGGCTTACAGTTATATTTTCTGTGCGATTGTACTGTTTCTTGTATATTCATTGTTGATGCGTACCTCCTCCATGCTGAACCACTGCAGGCAGCAGCTTGCAACTGTAGATTAGGATTCGCAGGAAGACGCTTATTATGAAGAGCGCAGGAAAGATCCCTGATTTTTGGCATATCTGAACTGATCCGCAGTTTCAACGCAAAATTTAAACAATTAGTTTGAGATGCCGAGCAAGTTTCTTATCAAAATGAAAATGGGCACGTATTCTCGCCTGTCCAACTAGAAATCTGTCTCGCCCGAGCAGCTAAAAGCAATAATTCAGCTTCTGATAAGGTATTTGTCTTTTATATATAATGGCTAGGACTCAGTCATCGGATAAGCGTTCTGCTTTTGTTTTTATGGATGATTTTAATTGTCACCAAGTGGAATACTTGGGCTCAGGGAGGACCGATTGCCATGGCCATGCAGCCTTCGATTTTGCGACTGCCTCAGGTTGTGAGCAGTAGGTTCAACGACCCCCATTTAATGGGAGGTGTTCTTGACCTCCTGTTGACTGATGTTCCAGATTTGGTTGGAGTGTCAGTGGTGTCTCCCATTGGTTCCTCGGACCATGGTGCCCTATCAGTGACGCTGCAGGTTTGTCAGCGGGTCCCCAGAGTCACTGTTAGGCGTGAAATATTTTTGAAGTCCAGAGTGAATTGGGATGCTGTCTCTGGTGCCATCCTTGCGCTACCTTGGGGTGTTGTAAGTGAGTCTCCTAATAATGGGTCTACTTTGGATCGGCTTCTCTCTGACAAGGTGGGCGCCTTTGTCCCTTCCCGCTTCAGTACGGTCAGGACAGGCGATGAACCCTGGTTTCATGATGCCTGTAGGATGGCGCACCAGTAGAAGCGCGAGACATATGCCCATTGGCGTACCAGCTGGTCTGCTGTTAACTTTCAGCGTTTCAGGGAACTGCAGCGTTAGGCTGGTGCTACTTATGAGGAAGCTGAGAGGGAGCATAATTTGAGGTCCAGGGAGTTGTTAGCTTCGTCTGTTAGCGCACATAAGTGGTGGTCCACCTTGAAGAGCGCTGTGCTTGGTGTGAGCTCTTCTGTCCCCTCTTTAATTGGTGCTCGTGGTGACCTTGTGGACCCTGGCACCCTGCTGCCAAGGCGGACGTTTTGTTGCGCTACTTTGGTGGGAAGCAGAGACGGGACCGGGTGTGCATGCCTTTAGTGCGTGACCCAGAGCCGAGGTTCTCCGGTTTTGCTTTCAGATCTTCTGAAGTGCACCGCCTTCTTCTTCACCTGGATCTCTGTAGGGGCACTGATCCATCAGGTGTTTCCTTTCTTTCTTCGAAGTGTGGCTTGTGTGCTCGCAGCTCCGCTCGCTTCGGTGTTCCTCGGATGTTTCGGCTGGGCTCTTATCCGGAATACAGGCATATCACTCATGTGACACCTGTTCCGAAGGGCTCTGTCTCATCTCGAACCTCTGACTATAGACCTACCTCGATCACACCTGTTTTGTCGAAAGTTTACGAGAGGTTGGTGGCGTCGAGGTTGGGTCGCTTTCCAGAGAAACTTGATAGGGGTCATGAGGCAAGGTTGGTCCAGCTTGACTTCAGTGCTGCTTTTGATCGCGTCAATCACCTTGGGTTGCTCCATAGGCTAAGGTTGGAGGGTATTGGTGATTCACTTCTCGCGGTTATTAGTCAGTTTTTCTCTGGTAGATGCCAACGTGCAGTTGTTGATGGGAAGAGTAGTAAGTTTTTGGATGTGGTTTCTGGTGTCTCACAAGGTGGTATTCTGGGCCCTTCATTGTTCATCGTATATACAGCGGACTTGTTTGACCTTATTCAAATTTACCTCTTGGTAACGCTCAGGAAGCGAAGAGTGTAACGGGAGGTCCCAGTGGTACTAAAATGAAACTTAATTGCAACCGCACGAAGTGCAAATGACGTCACATCGACAAGTCGAGGTATTTTAGGGTCGGACCTTTTAACCCAGATCAAATTTTAAGCAGTTATATTCTTGACTAGAGAGAAGCGGTAAAAACAGCTACTGCTCAATCTTTCTGTAGTTGCCGACAAAATTTTTACCGTGTTTTGTGTACGCGTATATCTGAAGTAACTGGTCAGTCAGAAGCGAGAAATCGAATGCATTAAGTCGAAAAAATATATGTTTAAATATGTTTGGTGAAAAGCATTGTGAACTGAATATGAAGTGTATATAAGGCTTCACTTCAAAGAAGTAAAATCAGGGCGCCGTACCGGCCCAGATCTTGCCTCAAGTGCTGTGAAACTTTCCACCAACCTCCACTGCCACTTCCTATTGATAACTGCGTACTGCTCAGTTACTATATATTCGCTTTATTTGTGATTGAGAAATGAAATTTGCAATTTACGCCGATTTGTTTAGCGAGGTTAATGAAAATAGTCATAGGACATTCAGCCGTAGCTTTGTCAAGGTGACGTCACTTTTTGGTGCTAATTTCTGGTGAGTTCTCCCGTTACACTCTTTACTTCCTGGTAACGCTGATGGTGTTACACTGCTGGCTGTTTGCGAAAATCCTAGTAATAGCTTGGAGGTTTCGGAATTCATTCAGCGTG
>LQNS02001155.1:8221292-8231704 GCA_001587735.2 Parhyale hawaiensis
CACCATCACTGAGCATCACCCTTCGCCCCTCCCACTGTGGCCTGTGACCTGCCACGCCATTGGCTGCCTTGAGACTGTACTTGCTGAAAGGTTCAGGAAAAAAAAATTCGCTGCCGGCACAGCAAATATCCAGTTTAGAGCGCGCGCGCGCCCTGCCACCCAAAGCTCTCAACGCACGAGACAACACCTCGCAACAGTCCCAAGCCTGCCGGCACAGCAAATATCCAGTTTAGAGCGCGCGCGCCCTGTCACCCAAAGGTCTCAACGCAAGAGACAAGACCTCGCAACAGTCCCAAGCCTGCCGGCACAGCGAATATCCTGTATAGAGCGCGCACCCCGTCACCTCAAGGCACTCAACGCACGAGATAAGACCTCGCAACAGTCCCAAGCCTGCCGGCACAGCAAATATCCTGTGTAGAGCGCGCGCCCTGTCACCTCAAGGCACTCGCCGCACAAGACAAGACCTCGCAACAGTCCCAAGCCTGTCGGCACAGCAAATATCCTGTGTAGAGCGCGCGCCCTGTCACCTCAAGGCACTCAACGCACAAGACAAGACCTCGCAACAGTCCAAAGCCTGCCGGCACAGCAAATCTCCCAAAAGACCAAACCTCGCCCCACTCCTTCGTCGCAAGCCTGCGAGCGAAGAATGTCGTCATCGACTAGGCAAAGAAAACAGGCGAAACAACGAGCATCAGCTCCCGGCGGCAGTTTTCATCGGCAGAAGATGGGAATTGCAAGTTTTGGGGCGAGACCGCGAGGGGAAGAAGGGGACAGTGGCGGAGATGGAACTGAGCGACACCGCCTTGTCTTGCTTGCCGTCTCCATCCAAGGAGTCCAGATTGTAAGTATTGCATCATGGTTAGGGCGGGATCGTGAGGGGAGGAGGGAGGGGACGACGACGGCGGAAATGAAACTGCGCGGCACGGTCTTGCCTCCTTGCTGTCTCCATCTAAACAGACCACATTGTAAGTAGGTATAGCATCACGTCACACAGCTTAGGAATGGAGGAAAAGGAATGTCTTCTTGATGACGTTGCAAGGTAGGGTTGCAGACATGTAGTAAGCTGTAGCAAGGTAGCCCAGCCTCAATAAGATAAAATTAACAAATTTAAATTAAAATCCGATAATTAGACGAAATTTTCACGTTTGAATGTCCTCCCCATTTGTTCAACATTTCTCATTTCATCAAGTATATTTACCGCTATCTGTTTATCCCCCGAGAGCGAAGCAAGAGCGGTGATACTGTTTTCGTTAACGGTTCCGCTGTATGCCTGTTTGTTTGTTTGTCTGTCCACCCAAAAAGAGGTAGGAGTTGAGCCATCATCACAATCCTATTCAAGTAGTCAGGTGAGTTGACCGAGATGTAAAAACAAAAAGCCAAAAATGTAGAGTTAGCTGGCCATCAAAAATGACGGCGTTGAATATGTAACTCCTCCCCACCCCCTTACCGCAAGCGATTGTCTTACGCCACGGGGCGTTTTACGTATAGTTAAATAATTATAATAATAACACTTTGTACGTATAGTTAAAGCAAGCGATTAAGAAGGAAGGTAAACTGAAACACGCGGGCCACATACAAACATTACAGGTGCGAATCTTCAGGGCCGGACGGCGGTACAAGACTGTGACCTTTACGTACCATGGATACCAGCAATCCGATATGTTAACATCAATGATCCAGTCCAACCGCAGTCGCAAATGTGACATGCCCATTGCAAAGAGGGGCAGTAGCGAGCGACTGGGCTGGCAAATACAAGAGAAGGTTTACAAACTAAAATGTAACATGGAAAATAAAATACAAAAGGTAATGGTACAGAAAAGACGGCGAAACTCTAAACAGCAAAATGCATAGCTGGCGTATGAGCTGTAAACCTTGTGTGTCTTGGAAGAAGTCCAGGTGACGTTTTTCACGTCACTCTACGTGTGTGGAGTCGCGCTGCTGGGTGTCTTCTACGGGACCGGAGTTAGCGACCAAAGAGAGAACCAGTAGAGAATTATCTCCACAGTGCACGTAACCGCTGACCGCTGGTCTATCTGGTATTCTTGTTAAATGAGAATCCAACAAATTTTTGAACTATAACTTTGATATCAGTGGCGTTTCGAATATGTCGAAGAATTATGTTGAACAATCTTGCTCCCCGTACGGTGAAGCAATTAGAATATGAGTGGTCACGGTTTTTCCACCATCTCTGCTAGGGATACGTACATCACAAGTCCTTCCAGTTCTTTCTGAGTGTCTGGCGACAATCCGCTCATTCACATTCACATGATATGTTCCAGAATTTTTGCAAACACATATGATTGTAAATCGCTTGAATCTTCATTGTATTGAGTACATTTGGAGACAGCAAAATCGTTTGTGGTAATCGTACTCCTGCATGCCTCAAATTCCGGCCGTGAACGATCTTTGGCTAGCTTCAACTTGTTCAAGCTTTATTCTTGTACTTGGCATCCAAAGTGGAGAACAGTATTCTATTATCGGAAGAGTTGTTTCCATAGTGTGAGCATTACAGCTACTTCGCGCGACGAGAATGTTCGTGAAACCCATTCCATTTTTTCCCCACAGCGATAACTCTTGTAATATGTTCTTCGAAGGTAGCATCGTCTTGCATTCTCACTCCGAAATCTCTTAAAACTATTTTTTTCAATTTCAGGCCCATCGCTGGTGGTATATAGTGTGGATTCAAAGAGTGTTTGATTTTTTTTCGTATCTTAGCAGTTCGAATTTTGTTTCATTAAAGGTCATATAACCATTCGGGGCAAATGGCGATAAAGTCTTTTTGGGCGCAAAAAATGATTCTGGCTTCACACATTCATTTTTATTATCTCAGAAAAGCAATACAAACACTGAAATGGCCGCAAATAAATGCTCATTGCACTTATTTCTTGCCCATAGTGGTTCTAACTTTCCTGAGGACGAAATAATTTTTTGCTCCGAAAATTACCTTATTGCCATTTGCCCCGAATGGTTATATTATATTTTACCAACCATTGACAGATGTTTTCCAAATCTCGCTGCACAGACAGCACGTTTTCCACAGATTGCACAGCAGCTAGTAGTCGCGTATTGTCAGCAAATAACGAAGCTACTGCATAGTTACATCCGGACCCAATGTCATTGATCATGATGAGAAAGAGAACAGCCCAAACACGGTGCCTTGTGGTACTCCACTGAGTACCGGCTGTCAGGATAACACTTTGTTGTTGACGATTACACTTTGGGTTCTACTTGACAGGAATGCTTAAAAAAACACCAAAGTAAATAGTCCAAGCACCGGTAAGCTCTTGCGTATATACTTGAAAACTGAATGCACAGCTCGAACACCAGATAGCTCTGGTGCGTAAGCTTAGACACTAAAATGCATAGTCTGGGGCTGAGGCCTCCTGCAGATAAGTGCAATTAGTATACCATGACCCGGATGACTATTAACAGAAGACTAAGAAATACGTATTAGTGACTTCACAGCGCCATCCAGAATCTAAAGACACACACACACACAGACACAAACGTCATGTCCATTCGAGTACAAGTCTATCCATAGCCCAATGCGAGGAACTAAGAACGTGAAGCATGCGCAGAATAACTACTATTGCGGTGCCAGTTCAGTTAACTAGTTTGGTGTGTGATGGCACTGAGCCTTGTTGATTAGGTTGTAAATTCATTGCTGTAAATTATTAAGAAATGAACGTACTTACGTGAAATTTTTAATGTAATCTGTAATAGAATAATCCAAGAACACCTCCCGCCCGTGGAGGTGTTTCAAAAGCCTATAGATTTTCCAAAAGAATTGTTATATATAGTCAATAAAGTGCACTAAAGATTCCACAGATCCATACTGTATCTTTCAGTTAGTTACTGAAGTGCGCAGAGGGTCAGGACTGTAGTGCGTTAAGGTGTACGAAAAGCTCGTAATCGTACTATGAACTTCGGTGCTTAAAACTAATGCACCAAAGTTACTTATTGACCTCAGTACAAATGTTTTACACTGAAAAGTTTACGATTCCGTGTTTTAGTGTATTGCGACTAAAGAGAGGAAGACATAATGGGAAATGGGAAACGAAGCACACGCACAGGGGCGTTCCCGATCCGGTTCAAAGCGTACAGTCTGCAGCAAGTCTAGAAAGAAGAGGAAGCACAAAAAGTTTGTCAAGATACAATTATTGATCTTAGCGAGGTAAAGGGAGCAAACGGTTGCACACGAGCACTAGTCTCACTATACTCTGTCCATTTTATCAAGGCAGTTTGGGCGTGGTCAACTTCTTTTACAGCGTTGCTAATTCTATGGGCATTTCAGAGATTGTGTCAGGCCCATACCTTAGTCCTGCCCGCTACCTCCATACTGAGAAATCTCAGAAATAGGTACCCATAGAATTGGCTGGAGGTAGTGGGCGGAGCTAACATATGGGCCGGGCACAATCTCAGAAATGCCCATAGAATTGGCAACGCTGTAAACTAAGTTGACCACGCCCAAACTGCCTTGATAAAATGGATAGAGTATAGAAGAATCTTAATGGCCGCCCCAGAAACTGCTTCACGGGGGTTGTAGCTTTTGAGGCACCCGAGAATTCTGTTAGAGCTAACCAACCCCCCCTTTCCGCCAATAATATGTGTGATACAAGCACAACGGTGCCAACCGATCACCAGAGCAACAAATGTCACTGGAAGCGCCACTGCATATTTGACAGGCCTGCGGCGAGAGGGGCCGCAGCTTCAGGGTAGCCCTACCGTACTCTGCCTAATGCTATCTAATAGAAGTGGCTTCATCACTTTAATTAAGAAATAGTTGGTAATGTACAGCCCGATGGTGCCTCGGGTGCTTCAATTGTGAACAGAGCTGGTTCAACCAAGTTTGGCGAGTCCAATCTTGAAAGATCCAAGAATTGTCGATCAGATATTGCTTCAGCATATCAAGCCGATTGGAACTTAATTGTGCCATTGTGCTACAAGGGTACGGTCTCCCGTGGCATTCCTAAGGGAAAAACTTTTGCACAGTAGGCCCCGGATAATTCGACACGTTCGGGGATTGGCTCTATCGAATTTTGTGGGATTATGAATTAAGCGGGTTTTGGTTAAATCGACTTACGCAGGTAGTAATTCGACACACTCTCAATAACTCATCGCTCAGAAGTGGTAATTCGACAAACACAATATACGAAGAGCATCAGAACGTGTGTAGTATGTACCTTAGCATCATCAAACTTACACTACACACTACAGAATTACAGTATTTAATACAACATGCTGCTTACATGCACCCCTCAGGGGGCATAGGATCTGCCATAGGGTTAGGTTAGTGTTTGTTCGCCCATCCTATGTTATGGGGAACAGCGCCCCAAAGGGACTTATGTACGTTACCTTAGCCATTAGGCCTTCGGACGTCTCTCTTTCGTGCCCACTGGGCTTCCTTCCGATTTCATTCTCTTAAGGCATACTGATATTACTTTCATCTGTTCTTCCTCGTCTTTCCCGACTTGCTGCTCCCATGCTCGTGTATCCTGCGTGGGAACACCCCCGTGCATGGGTTCCTAGTTTGTATCAACATTCTAAAAGTCCTCGATTTTTTCCTGTGTTAGATAACCTCAGCTGTGGAGACGGATGCTGAAATTATTCAATAATCTAATACAAAGTGCAACATAAAAAACTTTACAAACACACAATTAGTTAAATACACACAATATACAAAGTAAAAATATAAAATGCACAACAAACAACAAGACAGCAAGAGCTAAGCACGCTGGCAACCGCCTGACACTGCTGATGCAAGAAGACTGAGCCTAGCTACGCATCATCACCAGTTTAAATCGACATGGGGATTTAGCAATTCGACAGTGAACAATTCGACAACTCCGGTTAAATTGTTATTTTGTCAATTTACCGGGTTTATCGCCGTTTCAAATTGACAACCCTGATATTCAGAAATGCTAATTCATAACTTTAAAAAAAAAGTCGAATAAACCGATATTCAAATTATCCGAGGGCGAATTATCCGGTGTCAACCAGTCAAGCAGTACAACCTGGTTAACTAGGTGAAGTTATTATCGAGTACGAGAAAGGAGGTGTAATGGACCAAGTCTCCCGTAAGAAAGTGCCAAGTACCCCACGGAGGTTTTCGTCTTGCCCGTCAGGAAGCTAACTACCACTTGAAAATATAACTGTGGGATTGAAACGAACTGATATCCTACACAAATGCAGTATTCTCCAATCTGAATTTCCTCTCAGGTGGCTTTTCATGACCCGCGCATGGGCCGAGTCCAGCGCAGCATACCCAAGCGCTGTGAGGCCCGCCTCACAGCGGCCATGCGCAGGTGAAAGGTCTGTTCTCCTAAAAAGTACTTGAATATTATTGACCCTCGACGGCAAGATGAAAATTCACACATTTAACGGTATTGAAATGATATCGCTCGTTGGCGACAAGTCAAGTTCTATTAGTGATAATAATGCCATAACTGAGTCGGTGAAAGTGGCCGCTTGAGAAAGGTTATTATTCAAGTGAAAGAAAATACGTCGATATAAAAACTGTTTCGCCTCTGCTGAAAAATATCAATTTTTGAGTTATGACACTGTTGTCGCACACGAACGACCATGTCTAGAGGAGGGCTGAGGTATCGCAAGGCCGGAGGTCAGACTTCAACTCCAGATACAGGCAAGAATCTGACTCCATGCGTTCACAAAAAAAAACCCTTGACTCATTAACAAAGCTGCATGGCGAACAAAGACATAGCACTAATTTCATTACGAATCTTAGGACTAGTGAGTGTCTGATTCGGACTCTTATACAATAACGAAACTCCGACTCCTTGCAGCTCCTAATCTAGGACTCGATCCCTCACACTGGCCCATGGGAAGCGACACCCTGCACGGCGTGCCAATTTAAGAAAGGTAAAATATGTTTTCTCTATGCGTATAGCGAGGCTGGCTAGTTGAAAGTTGGCGCAGTGGTGCGAGACGCTGCCTCACGAGTCACAATGTCAGACTTTTTCTGTTCGCAAGCCATGCAGGAAGAAAAGTCGCGGTGATCGCTAATGCAGTGTCAGCATTTCTGTATTGATCGGGTACTGGGAGAAGGAGTACAGGCATGATCAGGTCCTGTATTAGCATTCCGTCTAAGATGCAATAGTTCACACAACCTGTGGTCAGAATCAGTCGTGCACGCCTTTGGGCGCTAGAGGGCATTTATCTGCAGCACGAACCAGTGCATGCAGATTTTCTAGTTAGGGTGCACGGTCAAAAAGACTTCAAAGGAAGGTGAGTGTGGCTTTATATATTTTGGCATTATTATTATTATCATCATTATATTGCTAATTTAAGCTTCCCTACCCACAGAGCACAGTGTGATCCACAGAGAGGGAGAAAGAAAGGACAAAGAATGTCAAGAGACACGCGCAACACATGCACGAGTCAACGCGCATGGGAACAGCAAGTCGGGAAAGAAGAGGAAGAATAGAACAAAGCATGAACAAGTAGGAGTATATGAAATCGGGAAGGAAGCAAAGTGGGTACGAAAGACAAACGCCTCGAAGGCCTAGCTAGTGGCTAAAGTAACCTACACGAGCCCCCTGGGGTCGCCGGGGCCCCATAACATAGGGTGGGCGAGCCTATATATATATATTTTGACATTGACATATCACACACAATTCCCTCCAAAGCATTCGTCTGAACCCCCTCAGAAATTGAACACATATAGCTTATGTTCGTGCACAAATAACCTGTTTTGTAGCTATTGATGAATGTCTATGGAGACGATTTAAATTGAGGCCTTCTTTGCTGCACGTGAGAAAGAGCACATCAAGAAGAAAAAGGAATCGTTCCACACCACAGGATCACTTCACATGGGAATACTGTAGAATGTAGATGTGAGCACAGGCCATCATAGCCACTCAACAGCGTTGTACGGAAGAAAAGCAAGGGATTTCAAGCATAGATCAAGTAGGACTGTGAACCGATGCACGGTGGATTGTGGTGCATGAGAACAAAAGTCGGGAAGAAGAAGACGAAGAATAAAAAGGACCTATTAGATTAGATGGATGGAGGGTCGGGTCTGAGAGGAGGGGCGTACCTCTTCGGGAGTCAGTGCCTGAGAAGAAGATTAGATGGATGACAATAAGCGGACAAAATAGGCCCATTCTCTGAGGGGAGCCAAGGCCTGGCTCCAGCCCTCTCCGAGCTACTGCCATCAATTAGCAAAGAAGTAGAAGCCCGAAATAAATTGGTTAAGAAGATGAAACAGAAAAATAATGTTAACGAAGTGCAGGAAATGCAGACAAAACCAAAGAGGTACACCAGCCATGGGGAAGAAGAAGAGTCTGCAGGCCTGCCTGGTGTCGTGAAGCAAAACAGGAAAACAACTTTACCGTAGAACCCGGAAACTTTACGAAGACGACGGTTCCTAAGGGGAGGATGACGCAGCAACCTGGCTTCGTTCGCCCGGCACTGCACTGTAATGCACAGGAGAGCAAGCACTGCAATGCACAGGAGAGCAAGCACTGCAATGCACAGGAGAGCAAGCACTGCAATGCACAGGAGAGCAAGCACTGCAATGCACAGGAGAGCAAGTACTCCTCGCACCCACAGTCTCACGAGCGCACATGGGACACGCGGCCTAGTGTAATCTCTTACGCATTTTAGGGTTGTGGGGACCGACTCCTGGGTCTAACTCGTATCCGACTCCTATCTCTGCAACCCCCTGCTTAATTGTATTTAAACTCAATTTCCTCCATTTTAATTGAGTTGGTTCTATTTTATCCATTTCAAATTAATTTACGGCCGTTTCATTTAATTCTAACTTCATCCATATTCGCCTCGAGCCCTACCCATAGGGGAAAACGAAAAACAACGGCATCACCTCTGCAAGCGATGCGTCGAGTGTATAACACCACCAGGACCTCGTCCGAAATACTGCCAAGGCTTTGAAGGTAACCTTACATGGAATGCTAAGAAAATAAGTCATTTTATCCTATTAACACGTCACGTATAGAATCGTAGGAGCAGCACCGCTGCATCCTGCACGGATCAGGGGAGAAACGGTAGTAAGCGTTTCAAATCTTCGTAGAATTTCACGAATTCATTCATTTTAAGGAAAACGTAGTTTTCTTAAAACCAATATGACAAGAGCAGCAATTAAAGACACTTTCATTACATTACCGGTAGTTTTCTCATGTGACATCAAGCTTTCGATTCATCTTGAATCATCTTCAGGATCGATTAAGATACTTTGAAATTTTTTGTAACAAAGACTATCTCAGAAGTATCCACATACCAGTCAATCCATACCATAGAATATTATCCTTTCAGATCTATCAGTTTAAAATAAAAAGTTCAGAGGAAGTAGCATAAGCATGAATAAAAATTGATTCTAAAAGTTTCAAGTCAAATTGGTGGCAAAACGATAAAATTCTTAAGTCCTCATCAATTATTTGATGGCCAGCATCAAGGATATGATCAAAAATTTTGCTATTGATGTTGGTGATTCGTTATCCAGTTCTGAAAGAAATACCTTGATGCTGAGACATTCTGACCCTCATTTACTATTATTATTATTAAAACTTCACGCTTGAGCTCCCACGGACAGGTAATACAACCCAAATGAAGCATCTTGCAACACCGGGAAGCCCAAAACGCTGCTAATGGAAATCTAGCAAAAAACCATTAACAGCTGACTTAAACGCCTGCAGGCCAACATGACCAAAAGCCGATGCCGGCAGCAAATTCCAAACCTAAACCTTAGCCGACCAGGGCACGAAGCACCGATAGAAATGATTAGTTCTACATCTGACAGCTTACAAAGTTAAAGAGTGCGTTCCGCACGCAGCACGAGTCTCTCTCTCCCAAAAACCTTGAGGGCAGGGAGAGAAGAATACAACCAATGTCTCTCATTATTGTACACCTTATAAAACATAGCTACATATATAGCTCTGCTACTCTTCTCCTGTGGGACAGGTTCACTAGATCATTATCAGCGCACAGCCTGCAGGCGGAACTAACAAGTCGGTCCAACAGACGCAAGTTAGTGTCAACAGCTGAAGCCCAGACCGGTGAGCACTACTCCAACACAGGCAGCAAAACGCATAAAAACATCTGCGGGCAACCTGACTATCACCAAACACGGAATTCACCTTACGCAGGAGCCCAATCTTAGTGGAAGCACGTGACACCAACTTCCTAATATGCGGCTCAAAAGTAAGCATCTCATCAAAGACAACACCAAGAACCTCCAAGGAGGTAGACTCTTGAAGTAAAGGGCCATCAATCTCCAGTTGGAGATATTTAGAGACTAAGCGGCAGCATCACGCAGGCGAGGAGCAGGTATCACTGCCATCAAAGTGGAATCGTCGGCATCGTTGATCAACGTGTTTTCAAGCGAAGAGAACATGTCACTAGTATAGAGAACGAACAACAGCGGGCCAAGCACACTG
>LQNS02001155.1:8234312-8247261 GCA_001587735.2 Parhyale hawaiensis
GGAGCAGGTATCACTGCCATCAAAGTGGAATCGTCGGCATCGTTGATCAACGTGTTTTCAAGCGAAGAGAACATGTCACTAGTATAGAGAACGAACAACAGCGGGCCAAGCACACTGCCCTCAGGGTTGCCAGACACCACCCCGACTGAGGCGCTCAAAACGCCGTCAACAGACACACTCTGCGTTCGCTCAGAAACAAAATCGCGAATGATTGACTTCTTGGCTTCTTCGTCTCTCCTATATAGGAAGCAGAACACTGTCTGCATTAATACTCATAAATGACGGAAGAAGCAAGTGAAAGAAGCAGTTTGTCTTTGAATTTGAAAAAAGAGCCAATTGTTATATTCGTTTTCGTATTATGCAAATCTGGAGTCGTGGATAGAAGTGAAGTAATTTTCTTTTTTAGCTTGTAGCAGTCAAAACCCAAAAATGGTAAACTGATATATATTATTTTGCGTTCAACTGTTTGGTAAGTTGGTTTACCATAGTTAATTTTGTTGAGTCTTCCGAAAAACGGTCCGAATTAGATTTGATGGAAAGTAATTTGGCATGAAAAATTTTCTCAGTCATACGATTTCTAAATTGAAATAAAAATACTGTATTCGGAGCAAATCCTGAAAGCCCGAACAATCATGCAGCTAATTAAATTTGTTTTAAAAAAGTAAGGCACAAAAGAGTTATATTTTAACCCGAGACCCGTAAAGGTCTTTTTCTTAAAAACGAAAGTTGTTAAAAATCCATCAGTTTTGTCGATTGTAATGTCCAGGAAATTTAGCTTGCCATTACACTTCGCTTTCACAAGTGAACTAAATTGCTGGATGCTTCGAATTCAAATAGTCAAACACACAAACAAACCAACCGATCACCAAAATTTGATCACATATGATAACATTTCTAACGATTCCTGTAAATTTCATCACGATCCGTTCACAACTTCTTGAGTTAGGTATGTTGCAGACAACTATAAAATCAAACAGAGACAAACACAGGAACAAACATCATTAGAAAACTTAGCCATTCATCTACTATTCGTGATATACCTAAAAACTCATGTAAATTTAATAAAAATCCGTCCATAACTTTTAGAATCATGGTACTAAGAGAAAAAGAGGCAGCCAAACAAACGTTTGAACGGATCTTCACCAAAAGTTAATCTGTTACTCGCAACATGCCAAACAATCTCTGTAAATTTTGCAAAGATCCGTCAATAACTTTTTGAGTTATCTTGGTGACAAACAAACACGACAAAAACAGAACCTCCTTGGCGGAGGTAAAAACTTTATACTAATTTACATACAAAGAATTTCATTTAGTTCTGAATATATACTATAAAAAAAAAGATTTCGCACCCCCTAAAAGGTTACCTCGCACCTTCTCAAGGGCGAGCACCCCTTTTTTTGGAAACCCTTGTTTAAGCCTACTTACACGGAGCATGTTTCTCTAGAAGACTGGGGAAGATAAATACTGTATACATATTGTTACCTATAGAGGGCACGGACAGCAAGTGCCGTACTGTAAAACTTTGCCGTATGAGCAAATATTATTAGGTATGTTACTATGAGCCTTCGTCGTCTACCGTATTTATGATGTTCTAAGAGAGAAAAGGATGAGACATATAGTATAACAAGCTAATCGGGGAACATATGAGTCTAATGCATTATAAGTTATCAAACTGAAATACCAACACTGAGCGAAGTCTTTCACTGTTTAGCTTATCATATACAGCACAGAAACTTCTTTCTAACGTTGAGTTAATATTTACCTTTAAAGAGGCAAATCTAAAGATTGGAAGATATTTACCTTTTATAAGGAAAAATATATACATACTGCTAGAGATTTTTCTGTGTGACTTACACTTAGCGTCAAGTAGTGTTACCAACTGACACTTAGCGTCAAGAAGTGTAACCAACTGACACTTAGCGTCAAGTAGTGTAACCTACTGACACTTAGCGTCAAGAAGTGTTACCAACTGACACTTAGCGTCAAGAAGTGTAACCAACTGACACTTAGCGTCAAGTAGTGTAACCTACTGACACTTAGCGTCAAGTACCTAGTGTAACCAACTGACACTTAACGTCAAGTACCTAGTGTAACCAACTGACACTTAGCGTCAAGAAGTGTTACCAACTGACACTTAGCGTCAAGAAGTGTTACCAACTGACACTTAGCGTCAAGAAGTGTTACCAACTGACACTTAGCGTCAAGAAGTGTTACCAACTGACACTTAGCGTCAAGAAGTGCTACCAACTGACACTTAGCGTCAAGAAGTGTTACTAACTGACACTTAGCATCAAGAAGTGTTACCAACTGACACTTAGCGTCAAGAAGTGTTATCAACTGACACTTAGCGTCAAGAAGTGTTACCAACTGACACTTAGCGTCAAGAAGTGTTACCAACTGACACTTAGCGTCAAGAAGTGTTACCAAATGACACTTAGCGTCAAGTAGTGGAACCAACTTACCATGACTGTTTTTTCCCGGGAACTTTAAAACGGACCCAGTCGGGGAGTCAAGATACATACTTCCACAAGCAAGTTTACTACCTGTAGGTGATACTTGTAATGCTTGCAAGTGATACTTGTAATGCTTGCAAGTGATACTTGTAATGCTTGCAAGTGATTCTTGTAATGTTTGCAAGTGATACTTGTCATGCTTACAAGTGATACTCGTATGTGTAATACTCATAAGTAAAAGTTGCAATACTTGTATGACAACATGGAGGTCCGTCCGTTTTATGTATTTTCATTAACAGCTGAATTGTGAAACTCATTTCACTTATGGTACCTAAAGAATTATTATTAGATTCAGTGTTTTACCACCCTAGACGCAGCAAGGCGATTCAAGAGTGAAGCTCAATAGAGAAGTGTGTAACGCTTTTCGTAAGTAGGAATATTTTATCTCGGCATTCTTGCCGGAAAAACTCTGTTGGCGTAGTCCGCTACTACTGGCGGGAAAAGGCGCAAAGAATAGAAAAAAACTTCCGAGTGTACGGCCTCATTCGAGGCCTTCCACACAAGAGATAGTAGAGAAGTCCCGCGGACTAGTTCTGCTATCTCGATCGACAGCCCACCTCGTGGAACAGAAAGGGAAGTACAGAGAACCTACCTAACCTAAAAAGCTAATCTTTTCAGCAGGAACTGTGGCCAGCTGCAACATTCCCAGGGGAGAAGTCACTCGGGACAGCCCTTGGGTTCGTGAGGCCCATATACATTATCGCAGAGAAAGGGCCCGCCAGAATATACCCCTGAGGACGGTCCCTTTAGAGAGGGTTCTTACTGCAGAGACGGGTTCAAGGCATTCAGTGTTCCCCAGCCCTGGGGTAAATTACCCTAGTAGGGTACTTTAGAGGTAATGAATAGCCAATAGCTGTGTATTATGACCTGTTCAATTTAGCATGCAATGATAAGCAATAATAAAATTAATACAACATCGGATGTTGGCGGGCGTATGCTCGATGCGGTATGTAATGGAGAGTTAGTTTTAGTTGGTTATAGTTAGGAAGTTTGAGCCTCCATGTCGATAATGGATAGCTGGGAAATCGCACATTGGGGTAATAACTCCGAAAAGGTAAGGAAACACCAGCTTAGGGCACAGAGTAGCATGAAGGGGACACCACCGCCGGTGTCCGCGTCTGCCCTTGCAACACGCATGGATATTTCAATAACATTTCACACCGTACGGAAATGTTTACTGTACATGCGCAAATTGTAGAATTGCCCTGTGCATGTAACGAACAACAGGAACACGGGTGAGACACAGCATTAAAGGAACACAGAGAAAGGAGACAATATAGATCATTAGTAGAAATAAAAAGAAAGTCCAGCGAAAATTTGGTAGAAAAGGTTACATGATAATCAAAACAAAACCGAGCATTCTCAATCAGCTACGGCAAGGCGCTTATAAATCGACGTTCACGTCTGAGGCTACAACACTGAAGGAAATGGCTCCATAGTAGGTAATGCTGTAAATATTATCAGTAATGGTACAGTTAATGGTAAAGCGGCGGCGAATGGAGCGAAACACGTGGCTTTCATATTTGAGGCATTAGACAGTTGTTGGATGGAACTGAAATTTGAGAAGGAACGACAAAGGAGCAAGGCGGCTGTCATACCTTCCGTAAATTGCCAAATTAAGAGTAAAACTATAACAGAAAGCGCAAGACCTGAAGAAAGTACCTACCAGCGAGGCAAAAAGACCATTGCAATTAAGATAATATGTCATAATTAGATTGAAAGTAGGGCAAAAATACAAAGGAATGATGGCGGTGCCATACGGCTACCAAACCATCACTAATTTTAGAAATAAATTGTAACAATTAGAAGCGAAAAAAGACGGGGGAAAAATGGCCGCGAAGCAACGTCGCATTTAGTCCATTGTGTAATTGCTCGACTGAGTCCAAAACAAAAACCGGCGATGAAAACGGCAAATTTCTGCGGGAGAGGGCGGGCCAGGCAGGGAGTGACGCAGACACACAGAGTTACGGCACAGGCGCAACACTAAACAACACCACGGTCCAGCCGACACTGCAGAGAGCTCTAGCGCCTGGCCCACCATGGCTTCCCAGCGGCCTGCTGCTGCTGCTGGTGGCCGGGCCACACCGCCGCCCATGCAGGGGGAGGAAGGGGGCCCATTTGGGAGCACCCCCATCTGAGGGCTGCCGAACTAGACACCGCGCTCAGGTCCTCTTAACTTTTTCAATCTGTGGTCAGAGCAGCTGGTGTTGCTGCGGCGAGGCGGAAGCGCGGCTGGCTAGGCAACAGTGTCGCGTCTGTGTGTCCGTAAGGTCTGTTCGGTGCTCGGTCAAGGGGTGTCTACTGCGCACTTTAGCTCAGTAACTGTTATACTCTCGTCGAGCGATTTTGCTGTGCTGGGAGCTATGGGTCTCCATGACGATATTATTGTTATTATGATCACTGCTATTCCTAGTTTAAGCATCCGGAGTGCCAGCGTTCGCAACATTACAAAGAGAGTAAGAAAGAAGAGACATGCAGCATGTCCCGAAAACCAGGAATACTTGCATCGGTGCAGCAGTCTGTTAAAGATGAGGAAGAGTACAAAAAAAAAATGATTAAGTTAATGAACGAAAAAAAAGTCTAGTGGACACGAAACACAAGGCGTCCAGAAGGCTAACTGGGGCTAGGTGATCTATGGGGCTCCTCTGAGGAGCGACTGCCCCCTCCCCAATCCCAACAAAGGTTACCGAGTCCGAGTCGCTTGGAGGCGGAAAATTTTGTGATTCATTAGTAGGATACTGGCTATAACCAAGAGTCGGAGTCGGTGCAAATGGGCCTATTTTGTTGAGAAACAGAGTCGCAGTCGGTTGCTTTGGGTGACTAAAATATCGGAATCGAACTTTGTCAATCCAACACAGCAACCCCGTCCATGCTAGCTACAGAATGATCAGAACGAGCCGTGTGGCAAGCTGAGCTGACCAAGATTCCTCAGTGGATTGTCCAATATGGTCCCACTAGCGTATCCCACCGCCACAAATGACGGTGAAGAATTCGTGGTATTTCTCCCTTGTCACACTTTCCTTAATACAACCGACAACTTAAAGGAATTTAAAAGATTAATGTTCTGGGCTTCACACCTGCTGCGCAGCGAAACCCTTCCCTCATTTACGGTACCTGACACTGCAAAATTAATTACTTTTGCACACAGTCAAGCATCAGTGAATATAATAATTTCGACACGGTACCATGGATAGTCAGGATATCATATGCGTCGATTTTTTTCGCTCGATGAAAAGCTGTCTCGTCGATCAATGAAATAAAATTGGACGAATAAATGATGCAAGGAAATTTTCCGAGGAAAGACCAAGAATCGGGATACATGATAGTGATAAGGAAAGTTTCGAATATTTTCAGTACTTCGATTTCAACGGTGGCAATGGAAGAAATATCATACAGTAGATAAGATTATTGAATAGTTTGAAGCCTTCGTCTCCACAGCTAAAATGATCTAACAGAGGAAGAAACAAAGGACATGTAGAATGACGATGGAAACGGGGAACCCCTGCACGAAGGTGTTCCCTCACAGGATCAACGTGTATGAGAACAGCAAGCCAGGAAAGAAGAGGAAAAACAGAAGAAAGTAATATCAGTAAGAGTATGAAATCGGAAGGAAGCAAAGTGGGCACGAAAGACAGACGTCCCGAAGACCTAACTAATGGTTAAGGTAACCTATACAAACCCTTGCAGTCGCTGCTCCCCTTAACATAGGATGGGTGAACCTAAACTAACCAGAGATATAGGCACGTAACGGAGCAAAAAGTTGTCGAGCTTTCAATTTCAACCGAAATCATTTTCAAGAAAATCTGGATTTGCGAAGGAAAGTAAGCGAAGACTGATGATATACCGCCGTCGAGAAGATACTGAGTAAATGAAAAACATGAGCATTGATGTTTAAAAATAAATGAATCCACAGAGCAAGACGGCCCATGAATAGAAGGACAGTTTGTGTGGATATGAATTGAATTAATTCACGTAATTTTAGACCAGTGATCAAGGATTCCATCGTTCTCATATGACCTAGTAGCACCCAGAAAGTTTTCTGATAGGAAAAAAAAAAACATATACCTTTACGTTGACAGATTCTCACTTTTATTTGCATACTGGTTTCACCAGTGTGAAATTTCCCCTCGTCCCAGCAAGTTATTCTACACGTTACCTGCATCATAATTATTTTGATTGCTGTGTTTCAGCCTTCGTACATGGGTACCTAAAATAAACCAAAGCAACATTATCATTATTACATAATTAGTTTAACCAAAGTAAAGCAACAGTTGCAATCAGATCTAACCTCGGCAGCCAGAGAGAGGCTGACCCACCAAAACAAAAAGGCAGGCAGGCAATGGCAAGGAAACAAAGCAGCCGGAAGGGCGCAGATACGGAGGGAGGGCCTCCTCGGCACGGGAGAGAAGCCTCAGCAGTGCACGCGTCTGTGTGCTTTCTATAGCACACTTCAGACTCGGGGTAAAAATCTCGGACTCACGGTAAACTGAGTCCAGTATTGTTCAGCTTTGTGCTATAGTCTGAGTGACGTCACAGCGAGTTACATTAATAGTAGTAATGAGAGCGTTACTCGACGTTTGGGCTGGTTCATTTTGATATATATCGAGTATGGAAACTCTACGAATATTTATCATCTCACTGGAATAGACTTCCTTCCGACGTTGTTAGTGCGGAATCAGTCAACGCGTTTAAAAATCGTCTCGACACACATTGGGATAGACACCCCCCACAGCGAAGGATTCCTCCTCCAGGAGTCGCACACTCTTAACGGCCAAAGCCTCCGAGGCTTCCAAAATCCTTCTTCTCCTATCTTCCGCTCTAACTGCACTGTTTAACATCTTTAACTCCGCATATCAACGGCTATTGACCATGAGTGAGTGCATTCATGATCGTCTCTTTTGCTGAGACTCTTCTCCTTCCTCTTTTTTTTCCTTCTCATTTCCCCAGTCTTTTATATCCTACTAACATATTGGCAATAGCTCATAGAGGGCCGGGCAAGTTTCGGTGTCTCTTTGAGAATGGGCCTGTTGGTTCATTTACTGCCGCCTATCGAATCTAATGTTAACAATATGACGGCAAGAAAACTATACTCTGATCATTTTATCAGGGCAGTTTGGGCATGGTCATATTTTCTACAGCGTTGCCAATTCTAAGAGCATTTCCGAGATTTTGTTCGACTCGTATCACGGCCCCGCCCACTACCTGTAAATCAAGAAATCTCAGTAATGCCCATAGCATTGGCACCGCCGTAGAGGAATTTGACCATGCTCAAACTGCCTTGATAAAATGGTCGGAGTATAGTGAGAGTTCCATCAGCACTTCATTGTTTTATGCCCGTGGTATCGCTAAAGGTGAAGTCAAACAAGCGACTTTTGCTCCGCTTAAGCCTATGAGTCGTTCCGTGAAAATGTTGTTGACAGACTAGTTGGGTTTCACACTTAACTGTGTGTGTGAACGGTATGTTGTTACTGTGTAGAACGTTCCCAACAACATATTTACAAAACAACTACAGATTCGGAGCGCAATTGGTTGCAATTACGGGTGTACTAGCATCAAATCCCTACATGTTAAATTGAGTTTAATATAAAGCTTTACAAACAAGCAGTTTAGATGCAACAAGACGGCGTAGTGTTGAAGAAGTGTAATAATTTGTTACGCCAGTATGAAAGGTTTGGTCTAAACTGTCCAGTTTATGTTCTGCATGCACTCAGATCAAACGGCAGAAATAAAATAATCCAATTTAAATCATTAATAAATCTACCCTTTTAAGTACAGTGTCATTAGATATCTTGTTGTTAAGTTACCTCCAAGAGGGCGGAGTTCGAACAGAAGCCTCTCTGACCGCATGGATTAGATATCTTGTAGCTTGCGTTTACAAAACAGAGAAATTTTAAGTTCGCTCTATAGAACGTCTGAATAAAGTAGTCTTAAAATAAAGTTCAGACAGAAAAAAATGAGAATTTACATATATAAGCACTGCTTCAGCCTGTAAAAATGTACTTTGGCCAACCTGCCATCTATATCCTGCTAACATAATGGCAATAGCTCATAGAGGGCTGGGGCGTAAATCCCGGTGTCTCTCTGGGAATGGGCCTATTGGTCCGTCTACTTCCACCTATCTAATCTATGCGATCGTTTTTATGTTTCAGCTTGTAATAGACTAATACTTGCAGCCTTGCGCACTATTCATAAAATGCTCAAGTTAGAAGTTGCGACGTCACGGCTGTGGCGTGATACGTGCATTTCTGTGAAATTGTAAACTATTAACAATATTTTTGCTACTCCTTCGTTATTCGAAACAAACGAAGTATTTATATAGGCCTCTGCAAATAGCATTGTTTTATGCGCAAATTATATTTCAATAAGCGATTAATTCGGGCGTTTGATAAACCGATACTAACACGAAGTTCGCATCGACGGCGCCAGAAATACAACGTGCAGCATTCTGCCGTCGCTTGCTCTAGCTCAGTCAGTCGTCAGAGTAGCGGCGTCGATTGCTGGCCGACGGGCTGTGACGGCAACGAAAGTTGCACGTGTGGATTAGCCTTAAGGAGTGACAGCCATAGCATGCACAGGTTTGAAATGGACGTCAGTCATGTAAGTTAAATGGACGCCGCATTTGAAGTAGATAAAAACCCGCTGCTGCGATCGAAGTCTGATTCGAGTGTGGTGCAAATGCGCGCCAATCTGCTTAGTGGTCATTTGATTGGCATCAGCGTTGGTAAATTGGAGTATCGAATTTCAGTCTAACTTATTCAATGCAGGGGGTGGGTACCTCTACCTCTACAAATACACATTGGTCTTCATCAGTTTTAACAAGAAACAAAGAGCAAACACCTACAAAACATTAGTAGGCCTATCTCAAATAGGTGTTGGAGCCCACTGAACGAAAGGCAGCACTGCTAGTGTTATGTTATAATACGGTACGGCACCTAATTTTAGCGCCCCGCATAATACTGTAGCCACAGTCATCGCAGAAACTCAGCCCGCAGTACAGCACATCATCACGCGACAACACTGACATGCACGAAGCAGGTCGGCCCAGAACAGGCAATGCATCCGGGGCACCAGTATGCGGACACACGCCATACTGTCGCCCAGACAGCATCGCTCTCGCTACAGCCGGCTGTTGGAACACCAAATAGAAGCACAACAAGGCAAGTCTTACGTGGATGCTCCAAAAGAGGCGGCAAGGCTGAAAGTCACGGGCGGAATTTCAATTTAAACTACACATATGAAGACTATACAAATGGTGTCGTGTGAAAATAAATATTTAACCAATTAACTTATACTATCCCCTCTCTGGAGTATTAAACGAGCAATTCTCACAAGAACAATCTTTTAGGCGGTACCTACTGGGTTAACCTTTTCTCTTGTGAAGTAATCTGCGTTTCTCATAGGAAAAGCACTAGGTGCAATGTATGAATAGCACTATTGTAATGTTGCAAGGAGACCACGCTCTGAAAGAAAGGGTTAGCTAATGAGGCTGCTGAGGGGTAAACGCGAAGATAAACTACGGGGGTCTCGTGGAAATAGCTATGCTTGAGGCACCCCACTCGGCGATTTAAAATTAAGCTACGAAGAACCGTTGCCGTAACGGTGTTCCAGGAGAGGAAAAGGAAGGGGCTCGGGGTACGTAAACACATCGGAAAAAATATGAATGTGAAAACTATAAGAAAAAGAACTCCAGAACAGACGAGGACTGGACATGGGAATAGTTATGCCAATTGAATGAGAAAGAACAGTATAAAGTTTTGCAATAGCTGGTGTCTCCCTCCACCAAAGGCGATCTAACAGAAGAAGTAACAAGGTAGGCCTACATACAATACAACTGAAACGGGGAACCCAGGCACGAAGGTGTTCCCATACAGGATCAACGCGTATGGGAACAGCCGAAAAAGAAGGGAAGGACAAAATAAGGCCTCATTCATCACTATGCACAAACATCCACCGACAAAATCAAGGCGAAAGCTTAGGCCGAGACCACACCATGCAATCGCAAGCTAAACTTACGAGCGGATATTCAGCTCGCGCATCGTTGACAGTAAGTACGGTACGAGTACTTTCCAAGGGTATCTATGATACCGGCCTGCACTATATAACGTGCGTACTCAACGTCCACTCACAATGTTGAGCCTGCGATTGCATAGTGTGGCCCCGGCATGAGAAGAAGGCTGGGGCTGCACGGAAACGAATATAAAAATAGGCGACTGTCGGACATTATCTGATACCCCTATGCACATCGGATAATGAACACCCGGGATTGAAGTGGAAAGGTTTTCAGAGCATAGGTGACGATATCAATGCTTGTATCTTTCCCCCCAATACTAGCAAAAAGAATTGAGCTATCATCACAGTCTCTTGCAGGCGGTCAGGAGGGTTGACCTTGATGTGAAAAATGCAAAAATGCAAAAATTGCTGATTCAGCACTTTTAGCCCCTCGCGGGTACCATTATTGGGCAACTAGACTGTCTAGTTGTCTATAAATTTCTGATATTGTGCGATCAGACTGGAGAATTGTTGACCCAGGAACACTATCTCAGTTTGGGACCAGTGTTGATAATGCTGTTGCTGCGACAAGTTATTCCTTCGCCGGATGACTCAATTTTGCCCTTTCCATAGGAATAGGCTAAGCTAATGAGGCTCGTACCATACAAGATGATAGCCGAGCAATGAAGGGTTAAAGTTTAATTTGAGCGCGAACTAATGGAGTGTTGGTTGCCAGTAGCTATACCCAGCTCCTCAACTTCATGCCACGCTAGAAGAGTCGGAAAAAAGAGTCCGACTCGGGGATATTCAAACTGTGAAACGGCTACTCGATTTGCTAAGATAACAGCCCCATATTTAAGGACTCCAACCCCGCCTCTCGGGACCAGCCAGTCTCCGACGCCGACCCCCAAATCTCCGAGGGTTCCATGACAAAAGCGCACACGACAAAACCGCACACGGACAAATGCGCACATTGACAAAACCGCACACGACAAATGCGCACCTACTATTTTATCGTTCGACTGCGTATATAAGATTTCCTGTAATTCATTTTAGTATCTAGCTTTTAGTTAACTTTTATAACTTTCATTATCTTTAGTTAACGTTTTACCACCTATATTTAGGCCGAGTCCATTTAGAGAAGTTATTTGGTAGCACTTGCTAGCATAAGTAAAGGCCGGTTTCCACTTGATGAGCTGAAGGCCAAAAATGTGGCTGGCAGCCAATAAACTCGCTTGGTTTGCAGCACGAAATTGTGCTGGCAGCTCGTTTGTTAGGCTGGTAGCCGATCATCGACGCCCTCCCAGTCAAAAATTTTATTCCTTGCTGTGTGCTCGTATCCTACAGGAGGCAGCCAGCAAAAAAAGAAAATAATCATTTGATTTATTTTACTCGTAGCCACATCAGTCTTGTTGCATTTCAAGTGACTAATTAAATATTACAGTGATATTTCTAATGTAAAATGGCGCCAGAAGTGGTACTTGACTGGGAAAAATTTGAACACCTGTGTGAAGAAGTGACAAAATTCACCGCGATATGGGACAACCAGCATCCTGACCACAAGAAGCCCCAAGGTAATAGCAGAAATGTGGGCCCACTAGTGCACTAGTGACCGGTACTCTCCTATCTCTGCCCTTCACGCAAACAGCGACTTCACCCACACTTCTCGTTTTTGGCGCCTTCGCCTGAGCAATAGCCTGGCAGCAGCAAGTGTCCGGCGGTTCGCCATCATCCATACAGTCAACTGGGAACTTCAACTGAGATGCAAGCATAACCACAACTGGCTTGCGAGCCAAGCTACAAGTCAAGCTTGCAAGCCGATCACGTATGCTTGCAAGGCGTGGAGACTGGCTGCCCGCCACATTTTTGGCTTCCAGCTCATCAAGTGAGAACCAGCCTTAAGGATTATCTTAAGTGTTTCTACCGGTAGGAAAGGAAAGAAATGACCTGAAAAGGAGAACAACTACCTCCTCACGGCACAAAAAAAGTAAAAACAAGCCTAACTAATGAACGATACAAAAACAAATATATGAAACAGTCCATCTTTGTAGCCGCTGTTGCTGGCGATTTTACAACCATCCACGCTGAAATATATAAGCAATTAATCGTTGCTTGTTATTAGGCTTTACCTCTAGTTTATTGATAAAACTTAATTTTCAAACCTAAGCTGGTCAGTATATANATTTTACAACCATCCACGCTGAAATATATAAGCAATTAATCGTTGCTTGTTATTAGGCTTTACCTCTAGTTTATTGATAAAACTTAATTTTCAAACCTAAGCTGGTCAGTATATATATATATTGTTACGAAAACATGGATTCACAAAGAAAAAAAATATGTACATATATAAATATAGAATTTGCACCACTACGTTAAACATAGGACAGTAATTAATGTCTATAGAAAATATAATATCAAGTAAGAATGTAGGGTGTCAACATTCA
>LQNS02001155.1:8254251-8272253 GCA_001587735.2 Parhyale hawaiensis
TAGCTGACATGTGCAGCACAACAGGCCGCGTGTCTAGCTGACATGTGCAGCACAACAGGCCGCGTGTCTAGCTGACATGTGCAGCACAACAGGCCGTGTGTCTAGCTGACATGTGCAGCACAACAGGCCGCGTGTCTAGCTGACATGTGCAGCACAATTGGCCGCGTGTCTAGCTGACCAGTGCTGTGCAACAGGACACTTGTCCAGTTGACATGCTCTGTGCAGCTGGTTATCCCTAAACTGACCTGTGCTGTCCAGCGGGCTACCACACAGCTGTGCAGTCACCATACCATACTACACAGCTTTGTGCATGCAACCACACAGCCACACATTAAGAATCACGATACACAATGCACATACTTGCTCCATACACACACACACACAAACTACACCCACGCCACACAGGAAGCAGATAAACACGACACACACACACACACACACACGTGGTGGGAGCTGATGACTGACCGTGGAGAGACACACCCAATTTAGTGCAGGACAGGGCTGCAAACCTGTAATTTTCACCGCTGCAGTGTTGGCACCATGGGACCAGGGCTGTGGAGTCGGAATCGAATATTTTTCAGGCCAGGAGTCAGACACTCACCTGTCCTAAGAAACGGCGAAAATAGACCTATTTTGTACAGAAAAAGAGTCGGGAGAATCTAATACATTGATGTCTAAAGAATCGGAGTAGGACTTGCGACGCCAGCTGCACTATAGTCTGACCATTTTATCAAGGCAGTTCGGTCGTGGTCAAATTCCTCTATAGCGTCGCCAATTCTATGGGTATTTTTGAGATTTTGTTCGGCCCATATCTTAGCCCCGCCCACTACTTGTATATAGAGAAATCTCAGAAATACCCATATAAAAATGGCACCGCTATAGATGAATTTGACCAAGACCGAACTGCCTTAATAAAACGGTCAGACTATAGTGCAGCTGGCTACCCAACCCGTGTGTCAATGAAAGGCCGGATCAAAACAATATAAGAAACACCCACAGAGTGCTTGTGTAACGTCAATATATACTATTTATTTACTAGAGTACCCGTACTATCAATTATGAGATCGAGGAAATTCTGAAGATCCGTCTTCATTCTACGTGCTTTCATCACTAATATACTAATGGAGAACAGGCTACAGCAGTCAACTCGAATTGTCACAAGAGATGAGGGCTCTCTCTTTTAATTCATCTACGCAGCAAAATCGTCCCCCACCTTAGATGACATGCACAAACAATCTTACTGTAGCGAGCACTATAGAATGTAATTGACATCGCTGCCATGCATCCTACCTACCGAATATGCAATTAGTACATCGAACCTTTGTGTTGAAATGAAAATGCTAGGTCAAAGAAGACAGAAGCAGAAAAAATAATTGCATCTGCTGCTTGGGAAAATCACCGCTTCGTCGTTGCTTCGTTCATCATCTACTAAACTTGAACGTCGTGAACTGAGAACAAACGTATGTTTGGATGTACGGAGAAAGTGAAAAAATCAGACTCCAAGGCAGTGCTAAAAGAAGCTGTAAACATCTTGATTGTTTAAATTTTAAGAAGTATTTCAAGCATGAAGTGCACTCAGATAATGGAATAAGGATCGCATTTTCGTCATCTTCTGTAAACTGGTCATCGATTTCCATGAAAACGCAACTTAATTACAAATCTGCAACTCGGCCTGTTTTACGCCATTTCATTAAGAGCGTGACAAGACACATACAAAAATATAAATACATAAACAAATAAACACACGATGGTGTCTTATATTGTTAGATTTAGGTCTTGATGAAAACGGGTGAAAATTGGGCTTGGTTGAAGATGATGGTGAAATTACAGGCTCCTCAAGTGAGCTCAATTTCTGGCTTCACGCCATTTGAATTCCACACAAAGATATCCGAAGAATCTTTGGTCAGTGTCCTCGATACCAATTTTTACTGTCTTCAAGCATCAAAATATTATTTATGCCATAACACGTTAATACTGCCTTTGTCGTCATCACGTCTGATGACGTACTGTAGTGCACAAGCGAATCTATGATATGGCTATAGCTGTTACCAGCTGTAAACCTTCACTGTACTTTGCAAGGTAGCAATTATACTGATGACTAACATGAGCATGCCAATACTTTCCGTGTTTTCTAAGTCGTCCTTCACCGCCCTCATCCCGGACACTTGTAGCTAGCAGATATTTCCCGCTATGGACGTAGAACAGCAGGTAACCGTATATATGTATTATAATTGAAACCCAGCTCTTACTGTCATAAGAGAGGTGTCTGCCAGTTTCTTTTTGCCCGCAGAGTTCTAAATTGCTCAGCCCCCAAGCTTGATATTCATTTAGTAGCTAAATTTTATAGAACAGAGTTCCTTTCATTCAATTAAAAACGTTTTTTTATGTATCCAGGATACGGAGTGCCAATCGAGCAAACCCGGGAACAGCTTATTATTGTTGATTATATAATTATATACAAGAATCTGAGCTCCTCTGCATGAAGCTGTCCGTATATGCCTAAGCTCTACGGGACCCTGAATATAGAGATCAAAGTTTACTGGGAGAAAATTAGATTTCCGGTAGAGCAGTCCTCTGACGAGCAGCAGATACGGAAGAAAAGTGGCGTTCGCCAATGTACTATAAACTAATTTTCTGCAGTCATAGAATGACGGCACAGGTGCACTAGTATCTACAGTACTATATAGTTGTCTGGGACGTCATTGAATAATGGGGGAAACTAATTACGTCAACAAAGCCCACGGTTCATTCATTCTTCTACGCAGTGTTGTTCCCAAGCAGGAATAACCTTCCTTTTTTTCCTTCGTTGGTTTTCTACGAAATTACTTGAGGAGTAAGAGCTCAGAAACAAAAAAATCGCTGTGGAATGTACAAGCTAGCACGGTATCTATGCTACCATGTGCCGGTACTATAGTTACCTTAGAAGTTTGGATAAGAAATAATAATAATGGCTAGGAAGCGAACCAATTGCCTTTTAACAAATGAGTTTTCTCATATCTAATTATTCATTTAAGGCCCAATCAATCAAGCGACAAAGTTGCAGTATTATATAGTGGGATTATTCAGCTTGTGGTACTATTCACACGTTCGCTAATTTGTATGTTACCTTTGCTTATGTTGTAGGTAGATAGGGGAAATACGGAGTTCACACGGTTTTGGGAAAACACTGGTCGATTGTATAAGCTGCTACAGCTCACAGGTCATAAATTTAGATACGCTGTCTGAGGACCAATTCACACGTCCCTCATCGTAACGCGTTCAGTCACGAAAATGAACACGAGCCGTCCGTCAACTATTGCTGTCCACACATAGAAATGTCCATTCAAATGACTGACACCACGCGTTCACTTGTGATCTCGTTTCGCTTATATTTCACGTCGGTTTGAAGTCACATTCGTATCCCATGATCTAGTAGCCTGAATTTGATAGGAATAGCCTATTTTCAAAGTATGTTTAGCCTGATAAAAGCCGATAAAAGTCAAAGAAGCACGCAGCAATACGCTTCCTTGTCGACTCAAAAATGCCGTCTGTGTTCTTAGTACAAAATTTTCAGCTTAACAAGTTTTCTTGCGTTAAACGGAAATACAGTGATTTTGATCGGTAAAGTGGCGGTAAAAACGCATTTTGTCGACTTGTTCATGATTTGAAAACTCTGTAGAGGATTAATTAAGCATTTATAGGTTCTATTTACTAAACCTGCATGACGCAGCGCGACGTGCTTCATCCTTCACTCTCCCGCATTTGCTGCAGCCGCTTCCATCAAATCAACGCGCCGCGTCCATCAGTTTGACTGAACGCGTTACGTTGAGGGACGTGTGAACTGGCCTTAACTCGGAACTTATTTTTTACTGCATACCAATGATATGGGTCAGAGCATAATTGAAAAACGAAAGTTATCGTCTATGGAGTTTTCACAAGCCTTGCCTAATGATACATTTAATTACCTATCATATACCTACAGTACATATCATGCACCCTTAACCAATAATGAATAGCTAGGGAAGTACACAGTTTTTCGCATAAACTTTTATTAGCTCTAAGGTCAGATGATGTATTACGCTACCAGGACGATGTTTTCAAAACTGATATTCCCACAAGAAAAATTTCTATTCGATCCTAGAAGAATTAACCCTTAACCTGTTAGCAGACAGTTACGAGGAAGCCCCACTTTGCCTGCCGGAGGGGTTCATTGCCAAATATCTTTAAAATCTAAAATTCATTTTTGAACTCGTTCAGGTTTTTTCTTTTTTGAAATTTAAATACTAGTTAGTTAATTATTTGGGATTTAATAGATTTCGCTACCTGCAACTAGTGCGATTTAAAGCCAATGAGGAACAAAATAGGAGAACGGCATAAGTCGACACCAGCCACTAACAGGTTAAATGCATAATGTGGCATATACAACATGTACTGAATATTACTAGTCCTACGGGCGTGTTAAGATTAAGTCATGCATTGAAGGGTTAATTGTAACTACGCTAGCATTCTAGCAATATCTAGACATATCAAGGAGCGCGCGAACTTGTGATATTAAACAATTATTTTCTGGGCTGGAAATTTATACTGCCGCGTATCCTGACAACCCCTTAGACAGAAAAGGAAGGGCACCTATATATACTTGACCCGTTAACAGTCACTGCACGGAGTTCCCAAGTGCGCCAGTCAACATATGTTGACGTGAGGGTTTTTTGCTCTTCGATGGTGGCCAATATCGTCTTGGATCGTTGTTAGATTCCGTCTATAGCTGGGTTCACACTATTCAATCGTAAGCTCAACTTAGGAGTGGACGCAAAGCTCGTGGGACGTTTAACGTATTTTCCATAATTACCTTGTGTACGTTGTGGGTCTTCGGAAGAAGTCCAGGTAACGTTCCGCACGTCACCCCAAGTGTGTGGAGTCACGCTGCTGGGTGTCTTCTGTGGGACCGCAGTTAGCGACCAAAGAGAAAGCCAGCAGCGAATTATCTTCACAGTGCAAGTAACCGATGACCGCTGGTCCATCTAGTATTCTTCATAATGAGAATCCAGCAAATTTTTTGAACTCTATAATTTTGATGTCAGTGGTGTTTCGAATAAGCCGAGGCATTTTGTTGAACAATCTTGCTCCCGGCACGGTGAAGCAATTAGAATATTTTGTTGTCACGGCTTTTCAACCATCTCTGTTCGGATGCGTATATCACAAGTCCTTCCAGTTCTTTCTTAGTGTCTGGCGACAATCCGTTCATTCACATTGGTAAGTTCCAGAATTTTCCAAGCATATATGATTGTAAATCGCTCGAATCTGCGTTGCACTGAATACAATTGGAGACAGCTAAGTCGTTTGTGGTAATCGTACTCCTGCATGCCTCGAATTCTGGCCGTAAGCGGATCTTTGGATAGCTTCAAGTTGTTTTAGCTATTTTCTTGTACTCGGCATTCCAAAGTGGAGAACATATTCTATCCTCGGAAGAATTGATTCCATAGTGTGAGCATTACATCTACTTCACGCGACGAGAAAGTTCGTAAAACCCATCCAATCCATCTCTTTCCCACACCGATAACTCTAGCAATATGTTCTACGAATGTAGCATCATCTTGCATTCTCATACCCAGGTCTCCTAAAACTGTCTTTCAATTTCATGCCAATCGCTGGTGGTGTATAGTGTGGATTGAAAGAGTGTTTGATTTTTCCGCATCTTAGCAGTTCGAATTTTGTTTCATTAAAAGTCATGTTAACATTTACCGACCATTTACAGATGCTTTCGAAATCTCGCTGCACAGAGAACACGTGTTCCATAGATTGCACAGCAGCTAGTATTCGTGCATCGTCAGCAAAAGAAGAAGGGACTGCATAGTTACATCCGTACTTCATGTCACTGATCATTATAAGAAAGAGAATAGACCCAAGCACGGTGCCTTGTGGTACTCCAATGAGTACCGGCTGTCTTGATGACAGCTGTTGACGATTACACTTTGCGTCCTATTTGACAGGAATGCTTCAAGCCACCAAAGACATTTTCCACGGATACATATGCGGGAAAGTTTTGACATAAGAATTCCGTGGTCAATATTGTCAAAAGCCTTAGCAAAATCTAAGGATATTTCATCCACATTCTTTCCTAGGCACAATGTCTCTTCGATGGAATAATAATGCTCCAACAATTGTGAAGTAGTGGAACGTTTATGCCGAAAACCGTGTTGTTGATGTGAGTCGGTCATTACCCTCTAGATGGTGCACTAGGTGTTCACGGAACACCCTTTCAAACGTTTTCACTACGTGGCTCGTTAATGAGACAGGTCTATAGTTAGCTATGTAGATTTTTATTCTTTCCAGTTTGGGGATTGGGGTAATGATTGCGTGTTTATAAGTGCTTGGTATAACCCCAACGTCTAATGACTTATGCCATATGAGGTAGAGCAGGTAAGAAATCCTTAGCTTGCACATTTTGAGAACTTTTACAGGAACATAATTATTATTATGAGCAGAAAAATTATCATTATAATTATATGCAGGAATATCATCTGATCCTGAAGCACTGTTTCCGCTAATTTCATCAATGGTTAATTCAATGCTTAGATTTGTGAATTCAAAATCCCTTATGTAGTTATCAGTCGCTTCTAATAATAAGCATCCTGGATACCGACTATCACTGTGTAATCGTGACGACATGCAAGCTGAAAGTCCGCTCTTGAGTTGAGCGTGCGATGGCTCAGTGTGGCCCCGTTATTAGGTGTACACGAGTCACGGCCACTTGACACAGACGCGTTATAAATTATTGCTGAGCTTTTTGACAGTACTGCCTGCGTTTTTTTTTTTTTTTTTTTTTTTTGCAACCAGAAATGGGCCAATTTTTAAGCAATTTCTGGCAGCTCCATGCAATAGCTCGGTTATTCCGGGCCAGGATTTATATACCATACTACTTTTTTTTAAATTTTGAATTGAAGATCAAACGACAGCCCTGGAGGGTGCAAAACACCGTACATACTGCGGTGTAATTACCAGAGCTGGCTCCGCACAAGATTTTATGGGAAAATTCGCGGCCAGAAGCACTAAGTAGTCATCAGACCGAGAGAATGTTGAGCCATAACCCGTGGCCATATTCGATTACGCAAATTGCGGCATTTAGGCCTCATTCCAAAAGTATTGTATTAACTGAAGGGTGCCCTCACAATAAAGCCTTCAATAAATTGGTTAACACCCCGAGCCGTCAACACTACAAAAATACAGCGCTGAAAAAGCTAGACAAAATAAATTAGTGCTGCACGGCTGCAGCCAACTCTGACACTAGACTGCATATAAGAAAAAGGAAGGGGACGCGCCACCACAGAGACAGGAACGATGGAGCAAGGAATGCAGTGACGAGCCAATGTATATGAGGAAGACCAACCGAAACTGCACCATTGATTCCTCCAATGAGCTCCTGTGCTCCATGTACTACCAAGGTCTCACCATCGTCATCATCAGCACTTCCATGTGTCCGGCGGGTGTGTGACACGTTGGTGCGGTCGTGGCAGGCAGGAATGAAGTGTTCGGCTATAAATGGTGCGGTTACGAGCGGCTGTGAACTGTTCGGCTATGTGCGTCCAGCGCCGAGCACACAAGCAAGGCCAACGAGGTCAGAGGGTGCGCGTCACTATCAGGGTCGGTGGGGGTGCGTCTCCCCTTCATCATTAACGAATATTTTCAGCATCACGAAATGTTTTCATCTGAATGTATTTTACCTCCAATAAAAGGGAGAAATGAATTATTTACATTACATACTCGAATCGTCTCCAGTTCACGTTCCGTCGAGTGTTTTCCATGTAAGATTCACGTAGTATTACTAAATAAGAAAGGCTTCGTTTGCCTTCGCTAGCAGAGGTACGATAACAAGCGATGCTTCAAGGAGATTTACAATTTCTATCGTACATGTACGCCACGATCTGCGTTGGATTAGTACACTAGCACATTCGGACCCATTGTGCGCATTTGTGGACGTTACAAATTAGTGCTATTGCTGTGAAATATGATGCTTAATTCACGCGCTTAGGGAGTAATGGACTCACCTCGTCGGTTTCACAGTAATTGAAGTGTCAACTCTGTTTCTTTCGGTCCCTCTCCCCCCCACAACAGTCCGACACCTGACTATGCAACCCTGGCTGCTGCATCAGCAATGCAAGTGAGCTAGGGAAGGCACTAGTTCCCCCTCACTCGAGGGTAGTGAGAGGCACCACATGGTGATATCACTGCTGGCCTCTGTTAGGAACGTCACCACTGGCCTCTGTTAGGTACGTCACCACTGGTCTCTGTTAGGTACGTCACCACTGGTCTCTGTTAGGAACGTCACCACCTGGCCTCTGTTAGGAACGTCACCACCTAGCCTCTGTTGGGAACGTCACCACCTGGCCTCTGTTAGGAACGTCACCACCTGGCCTCTGTTAGGAACGTCACCACCTAGCCTCTGTTGGGAACGTCACCACCTGGTCTCTGTTGGGAACGTCACCACCTGGCCTCTGTTAGGAACGTCACCACCTAGCCTCTGTTGGGAACGTCACCACCTGGCCTCTGTTAGGAACGTCACCACTGGCCTCTGTTAGGAACGTCACCACCTGGCCTCTGTTAGGAACGTCACCACCTAGCCTCTGTTGGGAACGTCACCACCTGGCCTCTGTTGGGAACGTCACCACCTGGCCTCTGTTGGGAACGTCACCACCTGGCCTCTGTTGGGAACGTCACGACCCAGCCTCTGTTGGGAACGTCACCACCTGGCCTCTGTTGGGAACGTCACGACCTAGCCTCTGTTGGGAACGTCACCACCTGACCTCCGTTGGGAACGTCACCACCTAGCCTCTGTTGGGAACGTCACCACCTGGCCTCTGTTGGGAACGTCACGTATTCTGTGACGCTTTCGTATTGACCAACGCTGATCCACTGCACGGTTGTAAATACGTCAGCGAGTTAGGCTTACAAGTAGTTCCCCCTCACTCGCAGACTAGCAGTCACGTACGCCCTTATTGGCACCCACTAGCGATGTCACTACATACGTCCATAAACATATACTGTGGGCGAATAATGGGTCGGTGAATGTGACGTCAGCAAGGCAGGCCAACACGAAATAAGGTGTGATTGGTTGAGTGGAGTGAGGCCTGTAGGCCGGGCCGACCGCGGGGGAAAGTAGCATTGTTTGGAGCACATGATGCAGAGTTGTAACGGTGTACTTGAATACCGACTACAGGTGTGGTCTGCAGCAGCCATAGCTACAGCCAGCAGCAGATGCACTACCTACGCCAGCAGCAGATGCACTACCTACGCCAGCAGCAGATGCACTACCCACACCAGCAGCAGATGCACTACTTACACCTGCAGCAACACATGCACGACCTACGCCAGCAGCAGATGCACTACCTACGCCAGCAGCAGATGCACTACCTACGCCAGCAGCAGATGCACTACCTACGCCAGCAGCAACACATGCACGACCTACACCAGCAGCAGATGCACTACCCACACCAGCAGCAGATGCACTACTTACACCTGCAGCAACACATGCACGACCTACACCTGCAGCAACACATGCACGACCTACACTGGCAGCAGACGCACTACTTACACCAGCAGCAGATGCACTACCTACACCAGCAGCAGATGCACTACCTACACCAGCAGCAGATGCACTACTTACACCAGCAGTAGATGCACTACCTACTCCAGAAGCAGATGCACTACCTACACCAGCAGCAGATGCACTACCTACGCCAGCAGCAGATGCACTACCTACGCCAGCAGCAGATGCACTACCTACACCAGCAGCAGATGCACTACCTACACCAGCAGCAGATGCACTACCTACACCAGCAGCAGATGCACTACCTACACCAGCAGCAGATGCACTACCTACACCAGCAGTAGATGCACTACCTACACCAGCAGCAGATGCACTACCTACTCCAGAAGCAGATGCACTACCTACACCAGCAGCAGATGCACTACCTACGCCAGCAGCAGATGCACGACCTACACCAGCAGCAGATGCACTACCTACGCCAGCAGCAGATGCACTACCTACGCCAGCAGCAGAAGCACTACCTACGCCAGCAGCAGATGCACTACCTACGCCAGCAGTAGATGCACTACCTACGCCAGCAGCAGATGCACTACCTACGCCAGCAGCAGATGCACTACTTACACCTGCAACAACACATGCACGACCTACACCAGCAGCACCAGATGTGTTCCGGTTGTTGCAATATTAAATACCAGGCGCGGATCGAAGGTCAGCACGCGTCATGGTCGCCTGCCGCAGACGCAGGACCGGAGCTTTAGCTTCGCTCCAGTCCATGCACGTGTTCGGCAGATAGGGTCACGCATTGACAGCCAACTCTAGCTTTAGTAAAAGTATTCAATATCACTACTGTACATATAGTTATTTCATTAGCAACAACATAAGGCTTCCCAGCTCTACTACTCCTGATCCTAAATTAAGGACCGTGAACCTGATCCTAAGTTAAGGACTGTCAACCTGATCCTAAGTTTAGGACCGTGAACCTGATTCAAAGTTTAGGACCGTGAACCTGATTCAAAGTTAAGGACCGCGAACTTGATCCTAAGTTTAGGACCGTGAACCTGATCATAAATTTAGGACCGTGAACCTGATCCCAAATTGAGGACCGCGAACTTGATCCTAAGTTTAGGACCGTGAACCTGATCATAAATTTAGGACCGTGAACCTTATCATAAATTTAGGACCGTGAACCTGATCATAAGTTTAGGACCGTGAACCTGATCCTAAGTTTAGGACCGCGAACCTGATCATAAGTTTAGGACCGTGAACCTGATCATAAGTTGAGAAATGTGAACCCGATCACACGTTTAGGCCCGTGAACCTGATCATAAGTTGAGAAATGTGAACCCGATCACACGTTTAGGCCCGTGAACCTGATCATAAGTTGAGAAATGTGAACCCGATCACACGTTTAGGCCCTTGAACCTGATCATAAGTTTAGGAATGTGAACCCGATCACACGTTTAGGCCCGTGAACCTGATCATAAGTTGAGAAATGTGAACCCGATCACACGTTTAGGCCCGTGAACCTGATCATAAGTTCAGAAATGTGAACCCGATCACACGTTTAGGACTGTTAAGCACTTAAACGAATCAATTCATTTAGAAATCGGATTTACGAACTGATAACAAACTTAAGACCAGGTCGCCCACAAGTCAAATGTATGTAATTTGTGGAGTTCAACATTGTTAGAGGTGGTCTCTCAATATGTACCGCACAGCTGTCACTATGCCCAAGGCCAGTACACTACCGTATCTTTCTTTGAACGCGATCAGTTCGTTGGGCTGCATAAACAAGGTTGGTCACAGCGTACAATCGTAGCTGAGATCAATTAACCGCAGTACAATAGTGATTTGCAACTTGTTGACAGACTCTGAACAGGGTGGTAAAGCGAAATTTAGAGGTATAACAAAATTCACCAGCACTGAATAGGAGAATCTCTGTAGGATTGTCTGTCATAATAGGGGATGACTTCGAGACAGACTAAGGCACTCACTAATGCCAATTGCAGTCCAATAACCATTAGGCGACCCCTGAAGCAAGCTGGTTTGAAAAAGAAAGAGGGACAACAAGGGCCTCGTCAGCTTCCGCGACACTAAGTAGATCGTTTAGCGTACGCCAAGGAGCACCAAACCTAGGACGTTGAAAAGTGAAAGAAATAATTAATTTTATTTTCCGTAGACAAAAATTTAACCCTAGATGGTCCTGATGGCTTTCAACGATACTGGCATGCCAAAGAACTGCTCAATCAAACGCTTTCTTCTCCGTAAAGTGGCAGAGGTTCCGTCATAGTGTAGGGGCATCTATTACCTCCAGAGGCGCAATGAAACTTTAGGTTGTACAGGGACGTCAAAGAGCGGCTGGCTACGTTGATAAATTGCAGAGCGCATCCATTATGACAAAAGCCTTCATTAGTGGTAATCAACAAAACGCGCGTCTGAACAAGACTTTGTTTCAAGTCAACGATATCCCACTTTCCGTCATTCAGCGCGTTCTCCTGATTTGAATCTCATGGGAAACATTCGGGAATTAATGGTAAGAAATGTCTACAGAAATGGCAACATTTGACACAATGCATAGATGATCTTTGTGATGCCAGCTACCCCTCTCGAGTAATCTTCCCCTAACATTCTTATAAAGCCTCATTGCAAGCATGCGGCTAAAAGTTTTTGAGGTTATCAACAACAATGGAGGCATGGTTCATCACCAAGTCCTTTTCCACTACGTTCAACTTGGTAACAAGGAGTTTTCCACTTTCAGAATTACTGGTCTTACACTTTCGATCAGCTGGAAAGCACCTCAGTTGCTTACAATGTGATTTTGTAATAAAATTCATGAACTAAGTCGGTGGAAATTGTTCATTGTCTTGATACTTTATCTTTACCAATGAGTAAACTTTAGTTGCAATCTATCCTTGCCTAATAGTACAACCTCCGTTTTTCAACAGGTCTTAAATTTATAATCCGGTGTGTATTATTGTGCAGTAGATGCACTGCCAACACTAGCGGCAGATGCAGTACCAGCTATATTCCGAATACGCAGTAGATACAATACCAACAACAGCGGCAGATGCAGTACCTGCTACATTCCATACATACACCAGCAGCAGAAGCAGCACCTGGTACATTCAATGTGTACACCGGCGGTAAATGACTACCGTAACAATACCAGCGGCAGATGCTCGTCCCACCCCATACAATTCACGCGATGGGCCAACAAATGAGCCGTAAGACTCGTACGAACAAGACACTTCCACTTCTGATGTTCGCAGCAACAAAACGTAGCTACATGAAATAGTCACTGGCAGTCAAATACCAATAAGAACAATGACCGAAAAATGATAAGTTTCACACACTTAGAAGGTAGCTACATTGAATTTACTCTCACAAAACATGCTTATTTCTTTATGTGCCCAGTCGTTTGAAGTAGCAGTTACTATCTCATTATAGGGGTACAGACAAATCACGGATATGACTCAAGGAAAGTAGAAAAAAAGTGAGTAGCGTCTGACCGGGTCACTCGGACCGGCAATCTGGAAACTTTGTTGCTGCTGAGACACCTGCCAGAGTTAGGAGCTACAAATTTACATGCATGCACTTACCTTATGTGTGCACTAGCTACTATACAGAAACTTTGAAATATGTTGGTACTTACAGTGGCACAGTTGAAAATATGTGGTCTGAGAGCATCCCGTTATTCCGGGTGAATCGGACCGGCACAGTCGGGTGATTCGGTTTTGTTATCAGCAATGGAAAAAGAATCAATACTGAATTCTGATATTTTATCTGTATATTGACTTACTAGCCCCCTACATAGGCGACATATAACAGAGGCTCTCAATGTCTGAACATTTTTGTGGTAGACAATCCAAAGGATCGGTCCAGTGGGAAAAGAAATTCTGGGTGAATCGGGCCGGACATCGCAAAAGATTTGAGTTGGTTATTAGTATTTTCTTCATATTTTCTTGGTATATAGGCCAACTACTCCCCTACGCAGGCAACATGTAATAGAACTTCTAAATGTCTGTAGATTTCTGTGGTAAGCCCTTTAACATACTTCTCCGATTCACCCGAAATTTGTTTTTATGCCAGGTGAATCGGACCGATCATTAAAGTGGCGTAGTGACCAAAGTATACATAGTACTAAAAAAACCTTGGTTCCACTGTAAAGAGCAACTTTTTGTGCCTCTATGACCCAAGTTTCATGAAGCTGCTACAACTTTTTCATGTCTGCAACGAAAGTTGAAAAACACATTCGTTTTAGAGGTGTAAAGTTAAAACAAGGTAATTTTTTCTCAAGTTCATTTTTCGTTTACCACAAAAATGTTCAGATATTTTCTCGACGACAATGTACAACGGATACATCCCCTCATTACCCGGATACATGTCTCTTTTATACTCCTAAGTCATAAATAAGTAAAAGGTTATGAAATAACTGGACCGATTCACCCATGTGGTCCATTCAGTCCGATTCACCCGGTCAAACGCCACATATATGAAACCACCGCAGAACTGATCAATTGCATAAGCAATTTTATGGCTGCAGTGCGGGATCCACCCACAGCAGAAGAACAATACATTTGAAAGAAAACTAGACAATATACGGTAATAACGTACTAGAGTCACTGGTAAGCATACCTCTGCACAACAGAAAATAATGACTGCTGTCGTTGCACCGGAAGGGATATATTCCGATGAATCAAGAACTAGGAAAATTCCTACGATTAACTACTGTTATAGCCAGGATTACCTACAGCGTTGGATGGATCATATCAGACTCCGACACCTGGATCCAATTAGTTTCCGACTCCTACCATGCCAAAAATGTCGCTGTCCGACCCTGCAGGCTGGTCAAACCAAGAGAATAGCAAACTCCTGAATGAATTAACTTAAATTGAATAATCAAAAGTATAACGACAGCCTCCCTTGCCCCTGTCAGTGTTGAAAAAAGTGAAAAACAGTATGTGAAAAATTGAGAAATTTAAATTTAAGTTTTGCCTGAATGAGAAACACGCGGCCAGGTACCTTTACTTTACAGCAGGGTGCTCATGCATGGAGGACCCGTAAAAAGTGAATAGCTAGGACACTAGCTAGCTAATGTCTGGTTCAAAGGGACTCCCATTACAGAAACTTCGATAATTTTGTTAATATCAATGCAAACTTCAGGAGACATACAGTAGCCCTATGTTACCTTTGATTATGCAAATACAATTTTTTACTTTATTTTTCAAGATAAGCGTCTAACTTTGAAATATCAATATTAACTAATGTATGGCTATGTTGCAAATATAAACAGCACTTGTAAAATAATTATTTAGCCATTTGCTAACTTTATCATACAATTTGTTTATTTACGAGTTTTTTACTGTTACCTCAGATTATGCAACAAGTTAATAAAAATGTCATAAAAAGAAATAAATGCAAGTGAACAGGAATATTTTTATTAAACGTCCAAAACCAAGAAATCATAACCAAACCAATTTAATAAACACTGAATTAAGTGTTTTTTTTTTTCAATAGTGGTAAACAGAACAAGTTAATTTTTAACAAAGCAACCTTAATATTTCATCAATTTTATGCGGCGATTATCAACAGATTTTATCAGGTTTAATACTTCAGATGGTGGAATAGAATCTGCAGCTGTTTTTACTGCATTCCACAGGCTTTCTTAGCTCGAAAACTGCCGACCACCTTCATAGACCTTCCTTTAGATCATAGCCCAGAGGTTCTCAATGGGATTTAAATCGGGGCTATTCGCTGGCCAGGTCATAATCCTTTTTTATTTAAATCCTCCATCTGTAAGCCAGTTAAAGTGTAGCATCTCGGTGTGAGGGAGCGTTATCGTGCTGAAATGCCAATTTGGATCTGTATGCGATAGGTACCTAGTCTGCTCATTAAGCCATAGAATCAAGTTGGCTTCAAGAAACTGGCAGTACCTTTCTGCATCCAGTTTAACTCCTTTTGCCACTTCAAATGGACCAATAAGGGTGTTACCTACTATCCCGGCCCGAAACATCACACCTCCACCACCTTGCTGACGCTTAAGCCGTGTCTGTTGAGGTCGGTCATGGAGGACCCATCCATACGCCCATTCATCTGGACTTTCAAGAGTGGCTCTGCATTCGTCAGTAAATATGACATTGGAGAAATCAGTTTTCATGTTCTCTTCAGCCTATTTGGCCCCATTTTCTATATGAGTTTTTATTAGAAGTGGTCGTTTAATTGCATTTTCACTTTCCCTATCATCTGCAGAACCTCACATCTTGTCTTTCTGCTTAGTATTGGGGCTCCAGCGTCTTCAAATATCGCCTTACTTGTAGAAAGTTGGTTTCTAGGGATAGAAACCTTCAAATGTAGCATATCCTGAACAGTCAATTTCCTTGTAGAGGCTCTATCCAGAGTTTTCCGGTTGACCTTACCTTCAAGTGAATAAGCATTAATTGTTCGGTGATCACGCTGAAATTCCCAGGAAACTTCAAGTGTTGTCTTACCAGAAGCCAATAACGAGGTCACTTTGATCTTTTCTTCACTGGTTAGACCGCATTTCTTGCCCATGTTGACTAGAGAGTGATGTTGCATAATCTGGCGTAGCAGCAGAACCCCGTGCGATATCATAGCAAATGTTGTCAAAGCTTGAGAAACGGTTCCGTTTTATTTTTCTCTAATTGTTTTTATAATTGCAACATACCAGTGCACTAACTTACTACCAACATTTTAAATGTTTGACACTTATCTTGAAAAATAAGTAAAAAAAAATTGTATTAGCATAAGCAAAGGCAACAAACTGTACATATTTCGGCTACATTCATTTGGTGGAGGGGTATACAGTCGCAGTCGGTAGTAGGAGTCGGACAATTTACGGGTCCCAGGAACCACATTTGGGCACTAGCTGGATCCTAGTAGCCAGAATCGGACTTGGACCACTCAACAGCGCAGCCCTCATTAGGTGGGCTGGGTTAGGTAAACTATTTTAAAAGTCATGAAAAAAAACGAGATCAGAAAAGGCAGTAAAATGAAAAACATCCTAACAGTTGTCAAAAAAGCATTAAAGAAAATAAACATAAACATTGTACTCACCTTGTGAATTTTCTTGTCCCTGTTTTGAGACTTGAGCGCATCACCATTCATTTTGAAGTCCGGGTACTGTCTAACATCCCCACTGGGTCTTCCAGTCCCGGGGACGATGCCACCTGAGGCTGACAATTGAGCTACTCTGGTGATGGAAGAAGACGTTGATGTTGTGCCACTACCACTACTGGTAGTGCTGGTTTCTGTCTTAGGCACTGGGTGGGAAGCGGTCCTCGGGCTGGAGGTGGTTGTGCTCGATGAGGACGAGTGTGGATGATGGGCACCACTGCCCCCTACCGTAGATCTAGGACCCGAAGATTTACTACTCGTAGTGGATGTGCCAGCATGGCTCACGTGTGGAAGACTGGGTGTGGTAGAAGCTGCCGATGAAGCACCACTGCATGAAGGAGGTGCACGCTGCTGGGGAGTTTGCTGAGGTGCTCCAGAGGGTGTGCAAGAAGACACCCCACTGCCTGTAGCAGTTGTTCCTCCATTCATCTTAAGCAATAATACTAACTATATAGCCTTATTTTGTGAGGCTGAAGTGCAGGTTACGACTGGATTGGACACATACATATGACTTGTTCGTCAACATCTACGACGTTTAGCAGCAACAGGCACAGCTGCTGTTGATGATATATAACTTCACAATATCAAATAAGTTGCTATAGGCAAAATAGGTATTCGATCAATCAATGAAGATGGCTGCTGCAGTGAGACTAGAGAACCAATAGGGTGGAGACGACGGGAGTGCAGTGCAAAGCAGAGTCCTCTGAGGTGGATGTTGCTCAGGTATCATCACCGACACCAGGTAGTAGAACACGTGCGCATATGCTACCTGCAAAGTGAACAATGTGTAGTCAGTTGGAAACGGGCATTGCTCACAAACATGAACAGGGGTCACCTTGTTTTTTGACCAACCAGATAGCTACATCTAGATTTCAGTACAAAAAATCTAAAATATACAAAAAGCAGCTACACATGAACACATAATTATTGTTATATAGCTATACAAGTTTAACTTCAGCCTCCATGCATAACAGGGAAGAAAAAAGACATGTATGTTGTACCGGTATACATCATATAGCTATTAAAAAAAATGGAATCAGTTCATGGGTAGAGCAGTGTCTGACTCTGATCCCTTGGACCACCAAATTCCCCAACTTTTACAGTTTGATTCCAGTTTATACCAAAACAGGCCCTTAATCGGACCCTTGGGACCAGAAAAAAAAATTCCTCAAGGCTCGGGCTCCCGCTCCTCCTAGAGACCGGGACTCCCGCTCCTCCTAGAGACCGGGACTCCCGCTCCTCCTAGAGACCGGGACTCCCACTCCTCCTAGAGACCGGGACTCCCACTCCTCCTAGAGACCGGGACTCCCACTCCTCCTAGAGACCGGGACTCCCACTCCTCCTA
>LQNS02001155.1:8281409-8295927 GCA_001587735.2 Parhyale hawaiensis
TCAGTTACAGGCTTGCATTGATAGTGTGAAGGTGTCACTATGCCCATAGCAAGCAAACTCTCCGAATTTGAACGTAGTCGAATTGTTGAACAGCATAAGCAAGGTCTGCCGCAGCGTGCAATCGCAGTTAGATTCGCCGCAGTAAAACTGTGGCTTGCAACTTCCTAAATGACCTTGAGAGTTATGGAACAGCAAAATCTAGTGGTAAACCGACAAAAATTTCCCCAGCATTGAGTAGAAGTAAACGGGCTGCTTGTCAAGATAGAAAACGATCTTCCAGGCAAATCAAGGCACTCACAGATGCTGATTGCAGTTCAATAACAATCAGGCGACACTTATGACAAAAAAAAGGGCATGAAGAACAAAATGCGTCGGAAAGGTCTTCGGTTGTTTCCCCGTCACAAAGTGGCCTGTTTACAGTTTGCTCGAGAGCACCGAACAAGGGACATTGCAAGGTGGTCTAAAGTTCGAACAAAGTTCGAACCGGATGCTTCCAACGGTACTGGCATGACAAAGAGATGCCTCTTGAAATGTTTCCAAAGTGTCACAGTGGTGGAGGATCCGTTATCGTGTGGAGTGCGTTTTTCTACAGAGGAGCAATGAAGCTTCAGGAGTTTCTGGGTCGTCAAACAGCTACTAGTTATGTCGGCATGTTACAAACATCATCTTTGTCGACGGGGGCCCTCTTTTGTGTGGTGTCGTGAACGTAGGAACTTCGTACCATGTACAACGTAGGACAACACTATTATGTTCGCGTAACTTACCTGTGACCTTGCCTTACCCATGTCATCATTCTTGTTTTACCAACGGCCGTATATAGCCGCACCATCTATATGTCTTATCTCGTCCGTCCTTTGTCACCGGCAGCAACCTTTGTTATGAGTTTTAAATAAAAGCCTCTGTGAACTCTGCTATTTCTCAACCCTAAGTGTCACTACTGCTTAAAGAACCTGCGTCAGAATCTATTCACAACACTGGTGCAAAGGATCCTGACTTGGGACTAATTTATTCTCTTCCATCTTTGTTGACTTTTCCTTCAGACAATCCAGCTTTTTCAACAATGGCAGGATAGTGACTGTAAGTCACCTCTAATCTCCGAGGTGCCTTACAATCATCTTCAATGAGTTGCCGTACCCCTGACCTTCTATCATAAGATAGATAATAAATAACGAACTGCCTTTACTGGATTGACCCGGAAGAAGTCTATGGAGCGAATCCCTGTTAGGACAATACTGTTCTAACCCGGATTCTTGCTGTTCTCGACCTTTACCTGAAGGTCCTGGAGATATTTGCCAGCGAGTAGAATCACTTGTAACTCAGACCTTCTTGAACCCTTTAGGACTACAGCTCTTCGCCTGGTTCCTTCTAGATATGGAAAGGCTTTCGAGTTCTTACTGGATTCCGTTTCGAGTCATTCTGAAACTGACCATCTGTAGCAGTGGTCAAATTCCAAGAGCGCTGGCTTTTCAGCCAGAGCCCTGAGCCATGGCTCCACCTTTTGTATTTTAACCGGTGTTTTTTTCCGGTCTGGGCTTGTCTTCCCCAGCATTGTCACTGTCGGTAGGCTGAGATTTCTCCTGGGGATCTTGGATCCTTTGTTCCCGATGGGAAAACGCGTAGGAGGCTGACAGCCTCATCCACACTAAATCAGCATCCTGAGCTGTCTGCTCGGTGGAGCAGCTTACAGAAAATTTTAGAAATTGAACACAGTTACTTTTTATCTACAAGAAGAGGTTTAAAAAATTAATAAATTTGTATCTAACTACTGGAAATTGGATATTACCTACTTTTACACCAACCTGATAACTACAAGTGGTAGTTATACAACTGTTACATATAATTTAAAACATCATCAAGCTACTAAACAATAGGTACCTATATATATACCTAAAATGTGTAGTTACTAGTAACCATAACAAAGTCATGACTAGGTAGCACGTCTGATTTTTGGGTCATGGCAAAACAGTTTTTGTTAGTGGTTCCGGAGGTATCGTGTTAGCAATTTAAGGGTTGTGACGGGTATGTAGGGCCTAATATTCCAAGAGGCAGATGACAGTGATATAGGTACCATAACTCAAATTACGCTAGTGTTGAACTTGCAAATATGTAAAACCTATAAAATGAATTAAATTTTTCTATGCTCTACAGTCAACAACACACAGTTTACCTAAGAGAAATGCAGAATATCAGTACATAATATATAAGCAACAAAATTTTAAGTCCAGAAAATTATACCAACAGATTTGCATTGACCCTGATGCAACTTTTTACTGAATTTTACAGCTCTAGCTATGGGTACAGAGCGTGGATAAACATTTCAATATCCTGATTTGCAACCTAAAGCAGATGCATCATACTTGCTGGTCTCTTTCATCAATATTTCTGGCAATATTTTACTTTAAGATCAGCCAATTATGTTACCATTTATGGCACAATTTGATGAAACGTCTGGATTTTGCCACAGGCATTGCTAAAATCACTTTTCTTCAATGTGTGACCACTAATGGTTGTGTAATTGGTACAGTGGAACCCTGGTTTCCAGTATTACTGTAATTCGTTCCTCGAGGACCACCACCAACCCCAAAAATAGCATCGCAAACGGGGACATTTTGTTAATACAGGCCAGAATTACAATAGGCTTATGATCACTGAAACAGAAATGCAGGGTAAGTAACGCACACAGTGCAATGAATACCAGCTTCAAAAAGACACACACCGGCACTCACTGTCTGTTGCTAAGTGGAGTGTGCTAGTGTGCTACCGTACACTGAGACAATACCCCAAACCGGGACAATATCGCAAACTGGTATATGAATTATCGTGACAAAATTTTAGGTCTAAACCCGAAAATACCACAGACCGGGACAACCGCAAAACGGGGTTCCACTGTATTTTTACTGGAGCTGTAGCCACCCACAAGCCCAAAATTTTAAACCATTGTCCAGCAATAAGTGTATGGGTGTACTGAACAAGAATTCATTGGTTATTACAACTGAAATTTATTATGATAGTTTCAAAGACATTGATGGGTATGTTAAACCTCAGGTTACATCAGTACCACAAAATATTTTCTTTAAACTGTGAAAGTAAGGCACAATTTCATACATTTTCATTTGCATTGCAATAATCTTTGATTGGTTAAGGTAGAAAAGTTGGGTTAGGATAGTTTAGGCTACAATAGAATAGGCTAAGGTACAGTAAGCTAGGCTCAAGAGCAAAAAAGGTAGATTAAAATAGATTAGGTTAGACTAGGTCAGGTTAGAACATGTTCCATTAGAGTAGGTTAGGTCAGATGGTACAATTTTGCTAAATGGGTGAAAAATATGCAGGCAGAAAAAGTAGAACCACAATGTAACCTTAAAATGCAGAGTTGAACAGTGCTGTGATGTCAACTTCAACATAACATATCAATACGGTATGTTAAATGCAAGTAATTTCCAATGTCTGATACTATAAACTTTGTGCCAGCAGGGCTGCAGGAACTAGTCCAATTCTGGCTGCTGAGCATGCCAGTTTCCAACAAATATTCCAATTCCTCAGCCCCAAACATGGCCCTAACTCTGACTTTTTCCCGACATAAACAGAGCAATTCTGTAATCTTCAATTCTTTCATTTCTTGCTGGGCTGGTGATGTGGGGGGTTGATAACTTTATGGAGTTTCCTCCGTTCTAACATCACCAGTCTGGTGCATTTTTATAATACTGTAATAGGGTAACATGTCGAGTACCCGTCCATCATGCTAGTAGCTGTCCACTTGGCACTCAGAAACTTCCTATGTGAAAGCTAGCAGAGCTTGAAAGCCGTGCCGTACATAGGCTTAGAAAAAAAGAAATTGTGGTTTTCACATTTTTTCACTAAAAACATGAAACAATGTGAGAACCACCACAATTTTTTTTCACTCATATTTGGGGATGGTGCAGCACTCCTTATCCTAGAGTTTCAACCTATGTACGGCTTTCTAGTACTACTAGTTTTCACACAGGAGGTTTTTTAGTGCCAAGTAGACGGCTACTAGCATCGTGGACAGGTAGCTACATAGGTACTAGACATGTTACCCTAACATAGGCCCATATTCACCAACTCTAATAGATGAGCTGAGCCAGCTTCCAACTCCAACTTCCTTCCCCCCAGCAAAACTGTCAATCTCCAACTCTGAAACCCTACTGCTTAGCACATCAATATCTATAAGAATAATTAGCTATCTAACATGTTTAGGTTTGAGTAAGAGGGGACAAGCAGAAATTCATTGCATAATTTATTTACTAAGAAGTAGAATTTTGCCTCAATTATCAAGAAAATGCATAAAATATATATATATATATATATATATATTACCAAGATCTTCAGACTGCAACAAAAACCTTGTAAATTGCATTGATGAAAAATAATTATATCTTCCATCAACTTTTACAATAACCCCACACTCAAAGCTCAACATCTTAAATCATCAATCTACTAGATACTAATGGATGAACATGAATTTGTAATTACCAGACATTGGAAATCCTCATATGTTAAATTTTGCATTAAATCAAGGGCCAGATACTCAAACATCTCATCGAGTTACAGTAATGTACCTATGCTGTACAATTTTGCGAAGATGTAGGTACCGATACTACTGCTTTGTCATCCCTTCCTTAGACTATATTGATTTTCACAAAATTATGGTAAAACTTAAGCCATTAGTCTACATCTCTGCATTTGTGTCTGTAAATGTACAGTAACAGTAAATGTAACTTTATAAAGTATTTGAGCATCCGGCCCCAGTATTGGCAATCATAACTGCACGCCATTTGTTTATAAAATGTTTGCCTAAGCTGTGATGTCATAAACAGAACCATTCCTACACTTCTAACGTAGAAAAGTAAAGCAGCGAGGACAAGCCGGTGATTAGTGGTGTTCCTGAGGGTTCAGTTCTGGGGCCTTTGTTGTTTCTCATATAAGTGAATCCCCTGCTATCTCTCTCATCTTGTTCAGTGAATGTATTTGCTGATGATTTTAAATTGTAGCCTACCTATATAAATATCATATCCTAGAGAAGCAGCTGACAGTAGTTGCCTTCTGCAGAGGGATCTGGATGTTCTTACTGACAGAGTGAAGTTGCGGAATTTAGTATTGAATTATCATTATGTATTATATTCCCATTTTATTTAGTAGCTATTGAATGCAGAGAACTGTGTACTGATGAGATTTTGTCATGGTCACAACTTGGTTTAATATTAGGACAGCCCCTATTTCCTGGAGGGCTCTGTGTTGAGTCTTGTGGATTCCCACTGAGATTTGAGGGTTGTTATTGATGGCAATCTGAACTTCACAGGCACATTAGGCAGATAATAAAGCTTCTGCAGCAGCTAGCCACTAGTGGAGATCAATTGTTCGTAAGACCCCTGACTTCGTGGTAGCACTTCATATTTTTACTCATGTCAAGCCCATTTTGAGTGAATGCAGAGTCATTTGGCACACAGGCGATGTTGGGGATCTGAAGCTCCTGGAGTCTGTCCGACAAAGATGGACTAAGCATGTGGAAGGACTTGGTGATTGAGTTATGGTCACAGTACTGCCATTTATGTCTTTGTGGTTTCCTGACTAGAGCTCCTAGATCGGAACTACTCCTAAACCTACATTTCTATTATTTACTAATTATGCTTGGCCCTCAGTTGTAGTGGTGTTTGCCTGGTTCCGCATATTGCGGGAGTGTGGATGGTCTTGCTCTCTGTTGCTGTTTTTTTACGGGCCCTGTGGTATTTGGGTGCTGTGCTGGGGAGTTGCTGGTGGTTCCTGGCTCTCGGCCTTGTGGTGCTTTCCATGGGTCATATGCCCTTACTGTTTTTTGCTGTTTTGAGGGACCATCCATGTTAGTGTGTGTCTGTTGGTGGCGTCCCGATGGCCAACTGCGCACTTCTCCGGTTTGTTGGTGGTGTGTACGTGTGCGTTCTCTTGCTGGTGCCGGCGCGCGGGGCCGCGCTTACCTCCCTGGCCGGGCTGTGCTGCTCCTGGTCTGCCTGGGCTTTGGGGGCTGCAGAGGTGAGATTGAGAAAGTTGAAGCTTTTCAGTTATGGGCAGGTGGCTGCATACAGACCTTATTAGCTAACTCATTTATGCCAAGAGATGGGCATGTATGAGCTCGAACAGATAACATTACATTCGGCGTTGTATTTGTAAGATGCTGGGCACAAATGGGCTAAATGTTGGAAAGTCCTCTCAGGTAATGGTGGTAGCTACTGCAGATATATCTGCACTGTTTTTGAAGATGGATGATGCAGTAACTTGGGGTCACTTGCTGAAGTTGATCTGTCCACAGTTCAGTGTGGATAAAGGTTAGGTAGTAAATTGTATCTGTCCAAGTGTGTAAAGCAGTGAAATGCTTTGGTGGAACATGTGATGTCATCCAGTTCTTTGGTGGCCTTCAAGAGAGGCGGCTGGCTTATCATCTGGGTCAGGCCTTGGACTTTGTAGAGTGTCAGGTTTATGTTTGAGTTTGATGCACTGCATGGTTGTAGCAGTGAAAAGTGGTGGAGCCTTCGGGTTTGCCCTGCTTGGGGCATTAGACAATCTACTGCAGCATTGGGTGACCTACTGCGTGGGTGGTCTCTTTGTGGTGAGGATGGTGGTAGGTGTAAAGCAGGGTTGCAGAGTTGGAAGATTTTATGGGGGGGAGGGGGAGTCGGAGTTGGAGTCTGAGTCGGAAGCTCCCTTGCTCTAGGAGTCAAATTCACAATTTTTACCCCGACTCTGACTCCGGAATCCCATATATAAACAAATTTCATTCAATTCTGAATTTTCAGTCACAGGTTTGAAAAAAAAAAACAAATTTGTAAGTGTAGAGATATTTTTTTCTACATTTCTCGTTTATAGCTATAGCTACCATGTATTTTCCTTTTCCATAAGATGACGCCATTGACGAAATGTTTGGTAGAACTTTTGCACCTGGTACATTATATGAGGGGGGCATGGGGGGACAAATCAATTTTGGACCGATTGTTCTGAAATTTGCATAGTACAAGTATTTTTGGAAAAGAAACACATTTTGCTCCCATAATTTTTTTGATTTAGGCCTTAGTTTTTGAGATAATGAGAAATATCTATAAATATAGCTGCAGTATATGCATTTTTTCCAAGTTTCAAAGGAATAGAACTCAATGAGTTTTCAGGCTAGAATAAAAGCAATGACAGTTTTGTAATCCTTGAAGCATTCCCAACAAAACTATAGAGTAGGATTTTCAATTTTCAACAAAATTTATTTTTTATTCAACGTAGAATAAAAAAGATTTTTTCCCCTATAGCCTATTTTAGTTAGGTAGTGATCGGACAGGATAGAAAATGGAGAAGCCAGCTCGGTAATTTTGTTAAGAATGTTGCAAAGATTCCAAAACTGTCACTGTTTTTATTGTAGCATGAAAAATCATTGAGTTCTATTCCTTTGAAATTTAAAAAATGCATAGGTATTTGTATATATTTCCATTATCTCTAAAACTAAGGCCTAAATAAAAAAATTGCAGAAGCAAAATATGTTTCTTTTTCAAAAATACATATACTCTGCAAATTTCAGAATAATCTGTTGAAAAGTGAGTATTTTGCCCCCCCATGCTCCCCCTCACATAATGTACCAGGTGCAAAAGTTTACCCAAATTAATTTAATGTCCTCATGTCCTCAATTTAATGTCCTAATGATGCAAAATATAGCATATGTACAATACACCTAGGATCTTCAACTTGATATGTTTATACTAGCTAAAATTATTTGGACATGTTTAATATTTACATCAAATATCTACTTGTTGGACCAAAGAGTTGGAAGTCAGAGTCGGAAAATCTTGAGGGCCAGGAGTCTGAGTCTGAAATTTTGGATTGCCAGGAGTCGGAGTCAGACCTTGAACCGTTCGACTCCACAACCCGGGTGTAAAGGTTATATGGGATTGTTCTGGATGGGGGTTGCTGTGGTGCCACTGCGACGGGGAGTTACTAATCATGTTTGTTTTCTCAATTGTGTTGGTGCTTACTTAGTGCTGCATGTCAATGCTTGCCTCCCTGGTCTAGCTGCCCTGCTTGGCTGCAGCCTGGGCTTTGGGGCTGCAGAGGTGGATTTGTTTTTGTGTGTGTGAGGTTTTCTTTACAGTCAACTGCACTCCTTCCAGCTGGGTCCTATGAGGGCTGCTTGGAGTGTTACCTAGTGCTGGCACACAGGGCTGTGCTTGCCTCCTTGACCATGGTGCTCCCTAACTTTGGGTAGCTCTGGCTGCAAGGAGTTGCATACTTGTCAATTTCTCATTTGCAATATTCAATGATGCCATTCCCCAAGATAGCTTAGAAGTAGGGAACTGGGTCAGGTATTTTTTCAATTTTTTTATGATTACAACATGTCTTACACAACACTATGTAAACAGTGACACTCAACCTGGAGGACCATGCACTTGAGCTATAGGTACAAGGGCTGATATGGTTCTTTCATTTTAGCAACCAACTGAAAGTTTGTGTACCATGTTGTTGCCCGGTGCAGGTGTGAAAGAACTTATCAAATGGCAGACACATATTCTCCAATGTGTATAGAGGTTTGGAGGCTTTTCAATGCTTTTAGTAGTGACAGAAGATCAATCAAACATCACTGTTAATCTGCTGGATAAGCTTAGAGCAAATTGGCTCCCTTTAAATCCAAGTTGTCAGAAAGACACAAATAATTTTTCTCGGCAGTCACTAAAAAACATTTAGGGTAATTACCCAATTGCCAAACTAACCCTATTTTTGAACAAAAAGCTATTAATAGGAAACTAGGGTTAGTTCAGCAATTGGGTAATTATCCTATATCCATTATTTTTCTCTGTGGAGTTTCCAGAAAAATCCAGTTGGTACTTTGACAAGTTGCTAATATATTGGTGACAATTTAGGTACATTATCTGAAATTTGGAGTAAACAAATCCTAGTCAACTGTGCTTGAGTACCGTAAAATGGGGTGACTTAGGACAGTTCAAGAAAAAGATTGGACAATGAACATCCAAGCAAATGCTACAAATAGTGTAAGGAAACTGTTGCTCATGAATGAAAGATTAATACCTGAGCAATGTTAGATAGATGTCTCGGGGTCTTGCAATTAGGCTTTGTACATGAAAAAAAATCCAAAGTAAGGAGTGGTAAACCATAAATTTTTTTCCTATCAAAAAAACTTCACCAGGGCAGAAAAATTGGTGTAGTCAAGAGTGAAAGTGAGCATACCACCATCTATGGCAATCAATATGATGAGCTACCACTTCGAGACATTTTACAGTTTATTTAAAAATATGTCTATTTTGAGTGCTCAAAAAAATTATCTTTGTGTCTTGTTTTTCATGGGGTGACTTTGGACGCCTGTCTGTCCTAAATCGTATTGCCATGTGGAGTTAACTACCAAGCAAAGGAACGTAATGATGGTTAGAATGTTAGTCAAACATGCCATGTCGTTTGATTCTAACCTAGAAATAAGAACATGAGTATTAAATACAGTTTATCATTATTATTTATAAAAGCACGATGCGTGTGTGACAATAAAATGCATAGCCGCAAATAGGAAACAGCAAGAGGCGTGTGAAGCTGTGACAAATGGAACTATCAGTCACAGCCTGTCAGGACACACAACAGCTCATGTTATTAATCAAGCTAAGCGCCGCGAGTGAGACCTGAAACTTGAGAGCGCAAGGATCGTATTACAGAAGCTTGCCTTTGTCTTGTTGGGCATGTAGCAGCCATGGGATACGACTATGAACTCCACATTACGTTGCTGTTGGCCGCACGCGTTTAAAGCACAGCGAGAAACGTTCCTACGTACCGTAACCTAAAATTAGGCATTCATGGGAACCACGACAGCGATTGTAGCTGTCGCAATTGCCGTGGTCGCGATTCCAGTAGTTCCAGTTGCAGTTACAGTCGGTAGTTGTCTTTCAAAGGCCAAGTTATTGTTCGAAGCGACCCCGCAGTGTCCGGGAGCGGCACAGTATGGTCAGGGAGCTATTATCCACAGCAAAATGATTGGGGGTCCGAAGTCGGCCCACCCCTTTTCGAAGGGGCCCACCCCTGATGTGGCTTCGGACACTTTTTAACGAGTAATATCTCTAAAATTTCTGGGTGTAGATTTTTTGTTTCATTATTTACGTATAGGTGCCCCATATGACTGTCGATAAAACTACTAACTTTCCCTCCCGCACAAATAATGAAGAAATGGCACTGTAAAAACCCTTCATTTTGTCCAAAGTCACCCCATCTTACGGTACTGATAAAATGCTAAGATGAATGAATAGATATCTTAATAACTGCTCTTTTCTGGCAGTAGTAATCTATTAATTCATGTTCATTACATCAATATCTAGCTACTAGAATGGTGATCGAAAATTCTCATGCTGGAGTGAGTAGTGTCAACCGGGGTGATCAGTTACACTCTCGTCACACGGGATGATTCGAGACACTGGCTGAAACTCATTTAAAATATAATTTTTTCAATAATCTGATTGCGCCATTGTAAAGCTCAACATTTAAATCATACGATGCAATGGTTATATCAGAACAATACGCAAGAAATGTGTCAGCCACATCTGAAAATGCACACTTTTTGACTCCCAAAAGAACTTTAAAAAGTTGACTTTCAATTTTTGACAGCTTTGATCTAGAAAGCGCAATTTTTGAGCTAGACCTTTCAATTTTCGATAGAATGTTTTTATGTTTGTTAGTTTTAAGAGTGCAAAAGCATTTTGAATCATAAGTTAATATTTTGCGTTTGGCAACATGTTAAAAGTGTCCCGATTTTGCCCCCCACATCCGGGGTGATTAGTGACACTTTCAAAAACTAAATTAAGCTATTTTATCAACTTATTTGAGCTCAATTTACATCCTTTAGGTGCTTTGTAATGCAAGTTAACGGTTTCCATGTAATATTTACATTTGACGTGGAATTGGTTATGTTTTGTAACACTCCTTGCTCAAACGGTCTCAGTGAATGTATAAATCTGGCTATTAGTGAGTGTTTTTTCCTAAATGGGGCCAACACATTTCTTGAGCTAGTATTTTTCTGATAAAACTATTGCTTCTTAAGGTTCAAGAGTCGGGATTTATGATGGCGCAATCAGATTTTTTAAAAATCTATCTCTTGAATAAGTTTTGTTACTGTTTTGGCCAAAGTCCTGAATCACCCCAATCCAGCCAGGAAGATCTGAAATGTGTTTTTGTTTATAACTCCATGAGTACGGTACCGTAAAAAGGGGTGACTACGGACGGACAAAATGAAGGTTTTTTTTTCAGTGCCAGTTCTTCATTATTTGTGCTGGAGGGAAAGATAGTAGTTTTATTCTTAGTCATATGGGATGCCTATACGTTAGCAATGAAACAAAAAATCCACACCTGAAAATTTTAGAAATATTAGTGGTTAAAAAGTGTCTGAAGCCACCCAAGGGGTGGGGGTGGCCTCGGACAGGGATAGTTTGACTTCGGACACCCATCCCATTGCTGTAGGTTATGGGTTCCCTGGCCTCCCTGTGCCATTCCCGGACACGGCAGGGCAGCTTCGGACTAAAATTTGGCCTTTTAAAAAAAAGTCGGCAAAAAATAGCTGGCTTGAGAGCTGGCTAATGACAATAATGGAATGGAAAAACACTGCATTATTCCACTAAACACAAAGAGACCATGTTGAACTACAAAAGGAAGGGAACTAATGATACATGGCTGTAACTTAGAGCTACAGTGAGTTCAACATTTTGTTCTACTTCTCACGGTGAATTTTTCTCCACTGAAGCAAATTTGCCTTCATTGGAGCAAATTTGTCTCCACCACGGCAGATCATCTCACGCCAAGAGGTATCCTACTTTTTCTATGTTTTTAATTCAGAGACCTGAACGGGGCAGTTAGTGCGGCGCCATCCTTGTTGTACACAACATTCATATGAGAAACAAGACTTAGCTGGCTATCAAAAATGACTTAGTTGAATTTGCTCCCACCTCGGGTGGTCCTACACCACGAGGCATTATAGTTGACACATCTATTGGGCCAAATACTTGCAGCAGTGCCTTGGATGGCACTGAAATCAGAGAAATTGGCTGTGGAGTCTAAAATAAATGATACTAATTAGCACAGAAGGGTGTCCGAAGTCCCCCCACGAAAAACAAGACAAAGATAATTTTTTTGAGCACTCAAAATGGACATATTTTTAAACAAAGGCTAAAATGTCTCGAAGTGGAAGCTATCATATTGATTGCCATATATGGTGGTATGCTCACTTTCACTCCTGACTGCACCAATTTTTCTGCCCCGGTGAAGTTTTTTTGATAGGAAAAAATTGGTGGTTTACCACTCATTACTCATGATTTTTTCTGTTAATGGAATATTTGTAAATTAGTTCTCGACATCAAAGGACGCCATGTAAAGCGACCCCGCACCCTGGAAAGAACAAATATCTTTAGCAAATGAACCGGAATTAACAACACTAAGTTCATTGGAAGTCAAAGGGCTGATGATAGGAACCAAATATTTGGCAATCTTATACAAAGGAGTCATATGTGGCAAAGATAGGCCTTAATTGAAATTTTGATCCAAAATCAATTTTATGAATTTTAGGCAAGCCATATAAAATTCCAGGTGCTGAACCGCTACCATAAAGATGATTTTTTTTCATGTACAAAGCTTTATTGCAGGACCCCAAAACATCTATCTAAGATTGCACGGGTATTAATCTTTCATTCACGAGTAATAGTCTCTTCACACCATTTATAGCATTTGCTTAGATGTTCATTGTCCAATCTTTTCCTTAAACTGTCCGAAGTCACCCCGCGTCCGAGGTCACCCCATTTTACGGTACTTGAGGTACGGCGATGAAACTTTTTGGGCATCAAGGTTAAGAAAGTAACCTTATTAGTGCAGAATGGCATGTTTCTGTAATGCATAGTATTCATGCTACATCAAAGCTAAAAGAAAAGTAGGTGAATTTTCCAAAGCGGACAGTATGTGGGATGATTTTTGAGGTTTTTTGTTAATAACTTCTATCTATGAATAATATTTGCTACAAACTGTGTGTCATTTTGTAGGTCTTGATAAGAGCTACAGAATGGTGTATAAGAAAAAATTTTAGCTTTTAACTATAGCTAATAGCAATGAAGGAAAATTGAGCACCCCGAAATTACCACAACATCCAGGGCTACTCGGTACACCTCTAAAAAAAAGTGTTTGAAACATGCTTTAAAACTATTTTTAAAAGCTCAGGTGTCTTTAATGATGATTACAGGTGTTCATCCTGCATTGACCATATTAATTTGTTGGAAAAAGTTTTTCAAGTCACATACACCTGTGGAGTAAGATTAAATTATATTTCTTCTATCATATTTTATCACTAATTTTCAAGTTTTTCTCCACTCTATCCTACATAAGTACATGCTTGATTTGCAGGCAGATGTCATTGACAGGAACTCTAAGGTGAAAAACTGCTCAAAAACTCAGTCATTGACGAAGTATATGCCGCGCTGATGAATCCACTGTATGACATTCTGATAAACATTACCATACAAAGCATTCCTTGTAATGATATAGAGGTCCAGCTAAGGTCCTAAAGTAAGATATGTTCTCTACACATCTCGGTGCTTGTTACATGTCCTTCCTGACGTAATTCCTCCATAAAACGTAACTAAAAAACTAATTTATAATGCCGCACCATTGTAATTACTGCAAAGTAATATCCAGTGCCAGTACCAAGTGTCGCATTTGACGTTTTTAGTAGATGCGTTTTTGCATGTACAGTAAAACCCCTCTAATACGCACCTCAATAATCCAAAACCCTCCCTAACCGAACATCTCAATATAGTTCGAAATGCTATATGAACAAGTGAGCATTTTTTAGATTAATGAGGTAAAGTACGGAGTTCCCACAAATACCTCTGTAATCCGTGCAAGGCACTTCTCATTTTTTGGATAAAAGAGGTAATGAGTGAAAAATCTGCGCAGAAGGTACAAACAATCTCTCTATAATCCGTATTAGTGCGGAATAAAGAGTTTTTTTTTATTTGTAAGTACCTCGGTAATCCAAAATCCTCGCTAATCCATCACCCCCTTCCCCCCGTGCTGTGCAAATTAGAGGGGTTTTACTATAGCTAAAAATAGCTACCTACTAATACTTATTGGCAGAAACAACGATGAATGTTTTAGTCATTCCCAAGTCAAATCAGACCTTTTTACTGGAAAAAAATTTATTGATAAACACGTTTTATTGGGTGTCCCGAATTACCCCAGCATGGTGTCCCAAATTACCCGGGTTGCAGGAATGGCCGCCATGTTGATTTGAGAATGGGTGGATAAATTCTGATTGTGAGATTCTATAGCCAACACCCTAGGTTACACACCATTATTATTATTATTATTACAGTAAAACCCCTCTAATCCGCACCTCAATAATCCGAAAACCTCCCTAATCCGAACATCTCAATACTGTTCGAAATGCTATCTGAACAAGTGAGCATTTTTCGGATTAATGGGGTAAAGTACGGAGTTCCTACAAATACCTCTGTAATCCGTGCAAGGC
>LQNS02001155.1:8394762-8414604 GCA_001587735.2 Parhyale hawaiensis
CTTGAATGCCTCCATATCCCAAATTGTTCAGAATGTATTAATCTACATGTGTGCCAATTTTGGTGCTTTTAGAACAATTTGAACAATTGGTTTCGTATTTTTTACTATGCCGCTGGGCTATTGGGGGCGCTGAAATCACACTTTGCATTCGCCGTTACACGGGGTGACACCGAGTATCACTGTGAAGGTAACACCAACGTCTGATTGCAACACGCCCCAGCAGGCTGCTTTCTAAAGTCTTATATCATTTCTTATGCAGGGCTGTTCCTCTTTAATCTCCAGTATAACTTGTTAAACTAAAGGAATGTATAATAGCCTATAGCTAGTTTACAGTAGCACATAGTGACTACAGTTAAAATGTAATTTTGTGGGATTTCGCTTTGAAATTGTACGAATATAGGCTAAATTTATTTCTGCCAGGCTTTGGTGTGTTTACCTGTTAGCCTAACATCATGTTTTGTTATTTTATATATTATAAATAAATCTCCGTTTACAACTACATAGCCTATTCCATAACCACTGTATCTTATAATATTTGAACATATTCTGTGTTCAAGGTAGTTACCTAGTTATGCTATTTTGATGACAGTTTGCAATTTTTTCAAAAACTTATTTTTTGTGTGTGATTTTTTAACCGAGAGAAAAAACTTAAATTTTTACTATTACCCCTACCCAAATCTAGAATTTTGTTTACATATTTGAGTAAACTGAGGCATTCTCAGAATTCTTTTTTCATGATTAGCGTTTTCGTAGGATAGGCTTAGTTTTCGAGATATCTAACTTTGAAGTTCCCCTTTCTTTCCTATGGGAGAAAATTACCGGCGTTAGTATAGGCTTGCTAGCGACCCCAAAGAAGCCTACATAACCTTACCAAGCCTTACATAACCTTACCTTACCTAGGCTTACCTACTCATACCTACTCTTACCTAGCTTTACCTAACCAAAAAACCAATAAAAGGAGGTTTTCCCCTTCACGTGACCGGAGATGCCGACCTCTGGCAAGAGGTAATACGAAAGAAGTTAAATCTGCCTTCCAAAATAACTTGTAAAATTAAAAACTGTATTTTCCACGTATTGAAAGATGGCCCTAGAGTTATAGACCCGATGTTAGGCAACCGACAGGTGGCGCTCTACAGTCTACAGGCCTCCCCGCCGCTGGCTGCAGCGTGGCAACTCTATACAGAGCTGTCAGGCTGCCAACTCTGCCGCTACTCTGCTTGCTGCTCTGCAGCTCTGAGGCGTAAACACTGCAGAGGTGAACAGTCTCTGTTGCTCTGTCTCTGGCTCTCTCTTATTGTATCTCTGTTATAGGAAGATACAATTAATCATAGTTCTAAATTTATTGATTTTAGTGTTTATTGCTTCGAAGTCGTTGCTTCCATGAGACGAATGCAGTACGTGCGCGTTCGATTGATGCGAGGCTTGACTGGTCCGGGACTTCGGGCAGAAGCTTTGAAACCCGACTGTGTAGAGAGCTCCCTAAAATATAAGGAGTATGTTTACGAGTTGTGGCAAGCCAGGAAAAGACTGTTGGAAGAATGGCAGGTTGATGACAAAAGAATGATAAAACTGCTGAGAACTATACGTAGCTTCTGTTTTTATGGACTTTGGTCCCAATGGTATGACATCATAAGAGAAATGAATTAAATTGGGTTTACTGGAGGAAAACTATTATCAGAGCCATTGCAACAGCTTTGCTGAACCTTCTATCTGATCTGAGAGCAAATTGAAAACTCCATTTTACGGAGCAAGATTGAGTTTTTTGAGCTCTCAAGGATAAGAAATTAAGAGTCGCATCTGTCTGAAGTTCCTTGCAAGTTAAGCCTTAAAATCCTACTTTCGCCTGCCAAGAAAATATGCCCAGATTTAGGTTATGTTACTTTTTTCATTCATCGTTTGCATAAGGGCATGTTCACACGTCATCTCTGCGTCCGTTTTCGTTGATGTGCTCATTTAAATAGGACCCACTTGCGAAGAGTTTCGAGCTATAATTCCATACAAGTTTACAGAGATATCCTGAGCACATTGAACGGACGGCTAACATTTTTCTAAATTTTTTTAGTGATCTAAAAGCGGTGTTTGCGAGGGCTCAACAGAGCGTTCAGACAACTCGCTGAGGAAATTCGTTCATTTGGCTAGCGCCATGGATTGGCGCATCGAAACCAAATTAAACTAAGCTCAACAGGCTTAACTGGTTTGAACCTTCATTGGCTTCATCCCGGCGGATCGAGTTTCAAGCGTTAGCCCTAAGTCATTAACCCTTGATACTTTTCAACCCTCAGCCCTCCTCTTTTACATCCAAGAAGATATAAAACGTTGAAAGAGGTGGGCATGGCTGATTACGCGTCTGCAGAGCATCGCCTCCCATTTTCCGTACTGCCAAGTAGAGAAGAAACTATTCTAAAGTTTCGCATTGGCACTAAACTCGTTAATACATGGAAGAGAATACATGGCTGGCAGTAGACGAACCAAGAGGCGAATAACCCACAGAACAGCCAGGACTTACGCCTCCCCCCCTCTTCTATGGATAGGTTGAGCTCATGCTTGTGTTTTCCGAGCTAGTTATTTGACCACAACTCTATCTGATCTCAGTTACTGTAACAAGATTATAATTTGTCTCAGAGCTATCATTATCGACCTTCCGAAATTGCATGATGAGCTCTTGGGAAAGATATCATTAAGTGCAAATTTGCATAAAGTTACAGGTTGTAGGTTATAGTGCTCGACACTCGAATTTTTGAAAAATCATCGACTGCTCTAGCGTGGAAATATATATTAGTAGTTTAACTGCTTAAGCCTATAGGACGTGTGTTTACTACGGTAAATCTGTGAAATTAATAATTTTATGATCTTCCTGACAATTTCAGTAATTTCGTGTAATGACTGGTTGCTCGAGCATTTCACAAAATAACTCACAGGTATGTCTTTGGAATTTTGGGAAATCACCGAAACAGAACAACGGTTGCGTCATTAACATAGGAAAGATGAAGATATGATTGATAAATTCGTGAAATTATGAGTTCCAAGAGGGGCAGGAAATACTTTCATAGTTTAAATCTCTAGTACTAAGTATAATCGAGGAAAAACTCACTGGTTATCCGTAGCACGCAGGAAAACACTGGCCATATATACAGTTTTCCAGTAGAACCGAAACAAGAGAATCCCCATTTATTTAGAACTAGCTGAAACCTGTGGAAATTCTACAGAGCAAAAGCGCCAGTCTTCATTAGCTGTACCCAGTGCATGTGTACTGTGTCCCTATGTGTACCTAATAAAGTGTATTTATTCATTTTATTTACTTATGTCTGGACCCTTAACAAGGCCACAAAGTATGAGAATATGTTGCAAGTGAGACAGTACAGCTACAGTACCTGTAAGTTTAGCAGCAGCTTAGAAGTGACGCCTGGTCCCTCGAGACCGTATCAATGATACCCTATATATGAAAGCGTAACGTGAAGGTGAATGTATTGAAGGACGAATTTAACCATGTGCCAAATAATATTGTAGACGTAGAAAAGCAGTGAAAATCGTTAGATACGATGCCCGTGGAATTTACTTTTACTGTAGTATACACTTCGAAATCGATTGAATTTCTTTCCCAGAGACGACTCGTGCCGTGACAACATACGACTTCCTACGCCCAACTGCTTGCCAGGATGTGTAGCTCGCATTTCATTTCGAAACATTTATGATCAGTAGCATAAATGGCTCTGGGATATAGTGCAACTTGCAGAAGAATGGATGGATGGACATATGGGATGTACAAGAACTATAAAGGAAAATAGCGGTAAATGTAGTTGGAAACTTTTTAATCACTAGTTTAAGCGGCTAGAAATCATTAACCTGCATGACACACTGAAGCAAATCCCCTCATTGTTAGTCGGGGGAGTCGTGACATTCTTGGCAAGACGTAGTTTCAACGTGAGAAAATTTTGTTGTTGCGGTGCATTGATCTTATGCACTTGTGTGCGCGAGTGAGAGGTCATTGCACCGTCTTGTTTGCTAGCTGTAGTGTATAAACACTATAGCTACTATTATCCCTGTTTAGCCTCTACGTACAGATTTTTTAAAACTTGTATGTGCACAGCTGTATTCATGTTTAGTTTTTAATGAAATTCGTGAAATCTTCAACATAATAGAGTTGGCATATGTTGAAGAGTTGGAAGACGAGAGCAAATTACTACAAATATATATACATATATATATATAATGGAATTTCGGTGTGTGTATAGCAGACATTCCTTAATAAAAAAGTAATTTAGATATAATAGACGAGAAAATTGTTAGGGTTAGCACACTAACCCTAGATAACCAACTGAAACCTCGGCTTCCGTAGGAATAGCATTACATTGAGATGTCATGCAGGTGGTGTAGTACTGTCCTGTTGCCGCTATAGGTAATTTCTTTTGCTGGAAATGAACGAAGCTAGGACGCTAGGTAAAGATATAGTTATCCTCATCCCAAGTAGGATACCCACATACACTGGTTCGTGCTGTATATATATATATATATATGAATCCCCATTAGGACCTGGAGAAGAGTACGGCAGCCACCCACCAAAGTTTGTATGAGCCACGGTGTCACAGGCGGAAGGCTCAAGTGACAACTGCGACCCCTCCACTTCCCTCCCCCTCCTCCCAACAGGTCAGTACGTCCACTGTACCAGTTGGAGGACTTTGGAAATACATAGCGTAATTACTACGAAAACTGGTACTTAACTGAAGCAGGGAAGGATTAATAAGGGCTATTATCAAATCAGCACTTTGCATCTTCTTTTGAAAGCGCTATTGTCATTTTCATTTGATGAGATAGTTAGCAAAAAATAAACCAACGGTCCCATTCTCTAAGAGGAGCTGAAACTCATGCTTCGGCCCTCATTGGGCTATGCAAGCCCACTGAAAAGAATTGACCTATACAATTTATCTCTGGACGGCTTAGGCGGCGCTCTGTGGCAGTAGTGGGCTTCCTAGAATTTTCATAAACTTTTATATTACTTAACATCTTACCGTCTTGTTTGTAGAGACTGCTGCTCACCGGGGCACAAAGTGCAAAGCGTCCTTCTTACCTCTTACAATTACGTTGCCTCGATCGAGAACGGCTTCGGCTTGTACATTGTTACACCATCTGCAATGTTAGCTGCTACTGTGGCGTTTACACTACTGCCAGTGCCAATGGTACAGTTCTGAACATCTCTCATAATGCGGCGTGCGTTTACGATCGCAAAAACGCTTATTTTATTATTTTAGGGTAATGTTCAAACCCGTTAAGCTATGATCACGGACAGAGAACTTTTATTCCAAGAACATGGAACGCTTCTCATTTTGCGCCCTTGTGGGCAATGATCTTTAGAGTTAGGAATTGATTGACCGAAACTGTGGTTTGACAACGATATCGACAACAACAAATTGAAAAAAAAAACGTCACTGATACCATGGCGTTCGATAATTATCAACGTTTTGCTATCGGCCGCCCACCGTATATAGGCAGCGATTTAGTGACGTCACAGCCCAAGCCCCGCCCACGGAGGACCTTGATCAAAAGGCCCACACTTGGAAGTTTCGACGTCGATCTCTCCCCGTCGCGACGTACCTGGCTGTACCAATAATAAACCTGAGTGCTAATTATATCGCTGAGGTAACTCGTGTGGTCTCGCCCACACGTCTGTCCCGGTAGTTTACCGTGACTGCCAGGTAAATACGCTGTCTGCTGGTACTGTGCTGGTGCGATACATGTATATGAGCGAATTATATTCTAATAGTAGACACCGTTGTAGGTATATCAACCACCTACTAATACTGTTCTGCTGTTGTACATACATGGCGTATATTGATGCACTCGATGTCTTATAAAAAGTTATGAATAAGTGTTTTGAATATTGTTATGTTCATTGCAATTAATAATTTCCCTGTCTGTTTAGACATATTGACGAAGGAGAGAATAGCATAGTAGCAATAAATGATACTACCCAAAGCGTAACTACTACGTAACTCTGATGCTGGTAATTATTCACTACTGACTTAAGTAGGCGATGCCGTCGTCTAGATAACTATTCCATACTTTGAATGTCTTTTCTAGTTACTTTGTTGAAATAATTAGTGAATATTGCTACTCACCTTCAGGACTTTTTTTGAAAAAAAAAAAAAACATATGAAAATGTGATGCATGAATTACATCTTTTTTCAGTTTACATAGGTGAAAAAAATACTGTGACAGCAGTCCAAGCTGTAGAAACTAAGTTGCAGATGACAGCATTCTCTTCAATATGGTCAAAACAAATGCAAGCTGTTAATTAACTTGAGGCGCCATTGATTATTCATCGAAATTAAGCCCTATCAGCTGGACTTGTCTGCAACTTCAGGCAGGTGCGTTTATTTCGAGCAGGTTGATCGAGTTTCAGTTCATAAGTCTAAATCGACTACTCTTGAAACTTTCGAAAGTTCACTCTTGTTCCATAAAACATACTGTTCACCTCCCTGACATGTAAAATTGTTGCTTCTAAAGGGGGTGGCAGACGATTGCCAAAAGGTCGAATTACTCCAGCTTCGCATTCGAATGCGTTGCATCATCCTTTGAAGGGCACGTTCGAATGGGTTCTGAAGGTAAGTCTTCCAGGTATGATCAGTAACGTAGTCAGGAAAATTTCCATGGGAGGCGCTAGGGGGCTAGTAAAATTCATGGAGAGGGGAGGAGGGCGTGACAAAAAAATATACTAGGCCCTAAGTAATAAAAATTTTTCAAGGCCTCATTTTCAGTTGAGGGGGGGCGACTGGGGGAAGAGGGGGTGGACTTTTCTAGGAGTGCGTGTGCCCGCTCCCCATATCCTCATTCTCGCCCTGGCTAATTCGTGTGCCTTATCCTAAAGTCGAAACACAAGCTTTGGCTTTGTATCTTTGAAGCGTGTTGAAAGCGTTAGGAGCAACGCCATGACGTTAGCCGGCTGGAAACTACATAGGCTATATGGGTAATATACGGAGCAAGATTCAGTTGCTGGAAGTCTGGAAGGGCAACCGATAAAGGGTCATCACCTAAGACTCACTTCAGCGGATCGTAGCCACAGAACCCGCCTAAAGTTGTGCTTAAGTCAAGCGCGAAAGTTTAATTTCGAGCCCAACAAAATGTGCCTAAATAGCTCAAAAGTGCACAGAAGTTTGTCTTATAATAAAGAACCATACCAAAAGTTTCTTAGCGATATGCTTGTCAAACAAACTGACTTGGCGGCTGACATTTTAACACATTTTTGTTTTGTTGTTGCACTCAGAGCTGCGCTCACAAGAGCTAAACAAACTAATAGGATAATTAGGTGAGGAAACTCGTTTACTTGACCATCGTATGAATCCACCTTAACTCCAATGCCGACGACACACGCTAGTGAAAAGAACGAGTATCGTCATCTTTTCATCCGAGTGTGTTGTATTGTGCGTCTGATTTGCCCGATGATGTTTGTATACCATGTGAGGTATCTAACAATAGACGAGGAGCCTTAGGTTAGCATAGTAGTTAAACAAGCTCTGTTGAACGACTAACATAAGTTAGGAAAGCTAAGAAGAGCTTCACATCACAAACACCACCGTTTCTCTTAGTACTGTGACCGTGTTAAGGTGCAAAAGACTGAATTACGATCGGCTTGGTTAGCAACAGCAGTCGCATTTAGCACTGCGCGTCAGTGCTAAATGTGACAGTCCAACTTGTAGGCGGAAGGAAGGCGGGTGTTTTATGTGCTGTCGCCACCCTTGCCCTGAACCTGGCAGTAAGCGGAGCTCACGTCGTCCATGTGTAGTAAATGCCAACGTCAGACAGTGGTAGTAAATTATCGTCGGTATCGAAATCATAATTCAAGGTTATCAGCATCGGAAACATGATACAAACTAGTGCCAATGTCATACACTTAAATTTAAAAAGATTACTTGTGAAGGAAATTTAGTGGTAAATGCGTACAGAGCGTACATATTTTAAGCTAATCGATTTTTGATGTCACTAACACGGTATAGAAAATGATCATATAGCTTGTAAAGTTCAAACTAAAAGCTGATCATTTCGAGAACGTTACAGAAAATAGCTATTTCCATTAATGTATGAAATAAACCTTTTTGTTCTTAGGACAAGCAATTTCAGTATGTCTAAAAATGCACAGTATATGCAAAAAAGTGAGTTTATGATGTAAACTTGAAGTAAAATTATAACTGAGTTATTAATCTTAGAAGTGCGATGATGAAATGTTATTTGTTTTAGAACATTTCAATAAAATGGGCTCGCCATATTTACGAGTTGGCTATTAGAGTTTGATTCGGCGTCGTCTTTAGAGTAGCATATACTCTCCAAATATCATTTCGCAGGAGCAAACGACGATAATATTAGTCAGCTTACGGTACTTATTACGCTGTCTACTCCCGATCAATTGATGGAATGAAATGCTTTCGCAAAGTCGTCAATGCATTTAGTGACCATCGTCTGACCATTTTATCAAGGCAGTTCGGTTGTGGTCTAATTCCTTCATAGCATTGCCAATACTATGGGTTTTTCAGATTTTGTTCGGCCCATATTTTAGCCCCGCGCACTACCTGTATGTAGAGAAGCATCAGAAATACGCAAAGAATTGTCACCGATATAGAGGAATCTGACCACGTCCAAACTGCCGTGATAAAATAGTCAGACTATAGACACAACACGCCTGTGAAATCTTCGGATTTGTTGAACATGATTCAACCATGACTAATTAAATGTTGTTTTAAATGTCCATAGATTTTTCACTGTAGCTGATTTATTTCTATGTATCAATGTGAATGGAGGAGTGGAGTTCGCATACAAAAGGCTTTTTTCTTAAAGGCAGCGTATAACTATGTTGTTGCTAACCTAAAGAGCAGAAGATGGGTCCCCAGACAAATGAAAACCTGAGTCAACACTGGTAGTAGAAATAACGAAGATAGCAATAGTTATAATTTGTTGGTCCTCTGTGCCTTCTTTCGAGTGGGGTATTGGTCGTAGCCCACAGCGTTAGGTCAGAGTTCATCCATCCTATGTTATGGGAGCCGCTACCAAAGGGACGCATTTTTCATTGTAACGGCCTTAGCTACAGTTAAACATTTGAAGTATCATCTTTTTTTACCTCGTTCTGCATTATTAGTTTCAGGCCACTGTAGCGCAATGAAAGCAGTGCTGTATAGGCGACAGTATTCTGTGTGTGTCCACACTCCCCGCCCCGGGGACATGTGCGTCTATTCGGAGCTGAAGCCTTCGTGCATGTCAGAGGGTTAGATTAGCTTGGATAGGCGGCGGTAGACGGACCAACAGGCCCATTCTCAAGAAGCCACCGGGAATTACACCTCGGCCCTCTAGAACTATTGCCATTATGTCAGTATCAACTAACTGAGGAAAAAAATAAAGAAGGAAAAAAACCGTCAAAGAGACGATCATGCAAGCACGGTTTATAGCTGTAGATCTGCGGAGCTTAAGCCTCGTCCAGACGGTCAATTTTTTCGTTGAAGTTTGTGTTTGCCGGACAATTTTCATTGACAAAAACACTGAGCGACGCCTCTAATCTTCTGATTGACGATGATCCAACATGTTGGAAAACTTTCAGCACAAACTCGCCGGAGTTGGACTGGACAAACACAAAGTTGGAACATTATATTTTGCTGTGTGAATAACATAATTATTTGTATGTGGCTTCATTATAGTATTTAATAACATAAGTATATTTTTTTAGTGAAATTAACCCGCATAGCGAATTTAGTCTATGTTAGATTCCAATTCTGGACAGTGGGAAGCATTTTGCTACTATATGTTGCCAATTAGTAATAATTGTAGCATATTCGTCTAGTTACCTCCGCCAAGGAGGTTGTTTTCATCGTGTTTGTCTGTCTGGCTGCCTGTCTATCTGTCTGTCTTTCTGTCTGTCTGTCACCAAGATAACTCAAAAATTATGGACGAATTTTGACGAAATTTACAATGATTGTTATGTATGTTAGGAGGAACCGGTGATAAACTTTTGGCAAAGATCTGTCTATCCGTTTGTTTGTTTGTTTGTCTGCCTCATTTTTCTCAATGCCATAACTCAAAAAGTTATGGACGGGTTTGTATGAAATTTACATGACTTGTTAGGTATATCACAAAGAAAAAATGACCAAATTTTTGTGATGATCTATTAGTTCGTTCGTATGTTTGCTGCTGTGTTTGATTTTATGCTTGTTAGCGCCATAACTCAAAAAGTTCTGAGTGAATCTCTATGAAATTTACAGGAATTGTTAGCAATGTTGAAAAACATTAATGATTAAATTTTGGTACAGATCGGCTGATTCGTTACTATGTTTGAGTTGTGTTTGTCATAATGTTTTTTTACACAATAACTTAAAAATTATTAAATTTTGGTGCAGATCGGTTGATTCTTTTTTATGTTTCAATTGTGATTGTCATAATGTTTTCTACGCAGTAATTCAAAAAGTTTTGAATGGATCTTTATGAAATTTGAAGGAGATGTTAGTAATTTTGAAAGATATAAATGGTTAAATTTTGGTGCAGATCGGTTGGTTCGTTTGTGTTTGACTCATGTTTGTCATAATGTTTGTTAGCAGCATAACAGGATCTTCAAAAAAATTGCAGAAGCAGTAAATACTATTAAAAGGCACAAATGATTAGATTTTGGAGTTGATACAAAAACAAACATGGTTTCAGTGCTAATTTGAATTCTTCGTTACCGTTACCTTACTTGGCGGAGGTATGCGCTCTCAGAGTGCTCTAGTTACGTCTGTTTTTTCTGTTTTTTTTTTTTAGTAAAAGCTACAATTGATCAGGATCTACGTTTTAAATGAAGAAACAGATGTGCACAATGTGAATTATAATAGAAAGTCAAGAAACTAATAAATAAGAAATTATTATATTTGCCGCCTGCATCTTTCCATGTGACAGGTGCCAGTGAGTGAATTATTAAGTCTACTTTTCCCATGTATAAATAAAATTTTACCCACCCGTCAGCTTCTACGACTAATATATCTACGACGATAAAGTGAGGGTGAAATGTCGATTAATAGTTATGGAATGCTGCATTCGCGTGTCGTGGCCTTGAAGTGCTGGTGCTTTCTGTGTGGTCCGCCCAGACAGAGGAGAGAAATGTTTGTGTTTTTGCTTGTCGACTTTTGTGTTTGTGATTGATGTAGAGATTGATCGTGTGGACGAGGCTTTAGAGACGTCAAGTTAGCTGGGACGGAAGAGAGAAAATTATGGATCAATTTAGCGCTTTGTCGTCTGACTTATGCCGTGCTCTGCGTTGTAGGTTTTCGCGAGGAATCTAGTTTGTCCCAAGTCTAGCAGCCATGCATTTTTCTTTTATCTTGTTTGCTATACGCTTGACGCAATAGCATAGATCGTACATACAACCAGTCATGTCGTATCTTGGATGATAGCGTTGGGGCGTTAACATTTGTTGAGCAGGCTGAAGGTTGATCTTTATTCTATTTGTACGTTCTGTCAGCACGAGAAAACTGATCATGCTGCTCTGCCGAAGTGGATTGGTGCGTTCAGCTCTCTGATATTTCTAATTGAAGTCCAAGCAGCGAAGTTGCACTGTAGCTCTTGTAGCGGAATCACAAGAGAGAGGGAACCGTACACAATGAAGATCTGCTAATTGACAATTTTTGCCATCATTTTTGATGGCGTGGTATTTTGGTAGTATTAAAATCATGAGTGAAGAGTAATATCGCTAAAGACCAGGGGCGACAGCAACCTCGGAGTTGGCACCCGACACCCGTAGATCTGACCGTGAGGGTAGTGAGGGGTTCAGTGCTGTGCTGGCGGTGGTGTAGGGTGGACGTGCGTTGGTAGCTGTACCTCACGTGATTACCATTTTATTATAATAAAATCGCTTGAAAATATGATTTATTTTCATCAAAGCTTCATATTGTGGCACCTGCAAATAGTTTAACTATATCATGTGATCCCGTATTTTTGAAGTTTTAAAAATGATAAAATTAATCATCATTTGGGACATCTTGCACATTGAGACATATCGATGTGATCATGCGAATACTTGTGATTATAGTTATTAAGGTATTATCTATAGAGCAGATCGTTTAGACTTGTTAAATGTAGCGATATTCGAGTATATGCGATCGTTTTCTGCATTTTCATTCAATTTCTGGAGTTCCTGGAAACCAGTTTTACTTTCTGCATATCATAATCCCGTTATATTATAATTACCTTCGTTGGTAGATAATTACTAATTATTAGAGCAGGTACCATTTCGTCGTCCTGCTTTATGTATGACTGAAATATTGTCAGAGCTGAGGGTAGCTTTTGCATTTGGGCAAAGCATTACCATCCTCCATCCCGTGGTGCTAAAAAGAAGGAATTATTATTACACGCATCTTGCTATTTAGCAGGAACTAAAGTCTCGTTAGTACTTTGCCATTCTTGAATTGCTTCTCAGATACGGGAAATTATATTTAGATATTTTGTACAGATATTATAGCGCACTACGTATATTAATCTCTTTGCCTGGATTCATATTGAGCTGGTTGGATCTGCAGGCTTTCAAGTCATCAGTGAACGCCTTGTTCAGTTATTCTTCCTATTGATGCTTTGGATTTTGTAGTAACGTACCCCATTTGGGCTTGCAAGCACTTAATGTATAGAGCGAGTAGTTTAGATTATTACACTTGAAATAAAAAATAAAGAAATTGACGCAATTATTATAGAGGTAAACTACAGTTTACAAACTTCAACTACCCCTTTGTATAGATCAATGATAGTTACATTTTCTAAATGTTATCAAGGTGTAGTTTCTTATTGTATCCTATTTTCTGAAGCAAAAGAATTCGTGGTGTTTTGCCTTACGTTTCAGGGTAAAGGTTCGATGAAATAGTTTGTATCTGCTTTATGATAAATTAGAAGTGACCAAGAGAGAACAACCGATCGATGGTTTCGATAGTGTTAGCGTGATTCTACCAATACATTTCTACTACTGTTCTTTTAAGCGCAGTGTGTGTGTGCAGTGAAAGTGCAATTGCTTGTAAACTTTTGGCCTCTACTGGAAATAGTAGCCCTCAGTATATGTAAATAGTATTGTGTGGAACGGAAAATAATTCCGAGTGTATTAAGCAAATACCAAGTATTTGGCTTGCATCCATCTAGTCAGACCGAACCGTTGCCGAGGACTGATGCTGAAAATGGAAGCACATTTCGTTACGTGTGAGGATATCGAGTAAGTAGTCAAGTTTGGTGGTCGTTTTTGTCACGGAGGCCGCTGATGCACTGATATATTTGTTTTTCTGAAAGGGGGAGAAGGGAGGAAACAGGGGGAGAGGTGCAGAAGCATCGTTGCATTGCCAACGCTGCGTTTTTTTGATAGAAAATACCATGAGCTGCAATTTGGTAATATGAACTTTACTTGCATCACGTCATATTGTCCTTACGTTTTGTTTACATGAATTTTCCCTTTAACTATACTGAAGGTATCTCCAGTTACTATACCCCCTCACTACTGCCTTACTGAAGGTATTTCCGGTTACCATACCAGTTGACTAATACGCAACTGAAAAAGCCTCCATTTACCATACCAGCTGACAATTACTTTACTGAAAGTATTTCCAGATACTGCTCACGATACTTTGTTATCGTCGAGCCTCCAGATAGTTTTTCATCGCAGCTCTATCATCACAGACAGAAAGTTTTTTGGTGCATCGCAACTTCCAGAGCTGTGAGCTCAGGACCTGCGGGTCCTGCTGCGTGAGTAGAAAAGCCGTGAGCTATTCTTAATTGGCACTCGTGTGGTTGCGCCGCAAGTGGGCGCAAGTTACTGTATGTTTTTGTCAGCGGCCGCAAGCGCCCAGCTGTGCTCAGCATCAACTAGAGCACTCTGAGAGCGCATACCTCCGCCAAGTGAGCCAACGGTAGCAAAAATTCAAATTGGCTCTGAAACCATAATTTTCTTTGCATAAACTCCAAAATTTGATAATTTGTGCCTTTTNACGAACCAACCGATCTGCACCAAAATTTGATCATTTATGTCTTTTACCATTACTAACAACTCCTATAAATTTCATAAAGATCCATTCATTATTTTCTGAGTTATTGTGCTAACAAGCATAAAATGAAAAACAGTGACAAACGAACGAACAAACGGACCATTACCAAAATTGGTCATCTACTTTTTGTTATATACCTAACAACTCTTGTTAATTTCATCAAAATTCATTCATAACTTTTTGAGTTATGGCATCGACAAAAATGATGCAGACAAACAAACAAACGGATGGACATATATTCACCGAAAGTTAATCATCTGTTCCTCCTAACATACCTAACAATCCCTGTAAATTTCATTCAAATCGGTTCATAACTTTTGGAGTTATCCTGGTGACAGACAGACAGCCAGACAAACAGCCAAACAGACAAAAGACAAACAGACAGACACGACGAAAACATAACCTCCTTGGCGGAGGTAATTATGTTGATCTTGAATCATTAAAAATAGTGACAACGGGCGATGCAGCAACCCTAACCACCGAGCTATTCCTACATCAGAATTAGTTTGAGCTGGTTCTGCCATTGCCCTTTTCTTCGATTGTCGGTACTCGCAAGTACAATTTTTTTTCTCGAAAATAAAACCTAGACAAAAGCTGAATTCCAGGAGACACAGAATGGGTGAACACATTTGTACCTGAAGTCTTCTGAGAGCGTATACTTCCGCCAAGCAAGGCAATGTTAACGAACTAGGCAAATTGGTCCTGAAATTAGGATTGATACTTTATCATCACCAAAACTTTTTCATTTGTGCCTCTCGACAGCCAGGAACTTTTTGAGATATGTTCTGACAAACATTTGACAAGCATTTGCCAAACACATAAACTGACAAGCCGATCATTACCAAAATTGGATCATTGGTATCTTTTAATATTTTTATAATTTCTGCCTATTTCATGAAGATATACTAATAAATTTTTAACAATACTTCTGACTAAACGTTTGAAAAAACACACAAACGGACAAACGGATCATCACCTTTTTAGCGTGTTTAACAATCCCTACAAATTTCATGAAGATCCGTTCATTACTCTCTGAGTTATGTTGTTGAAAAGCATTTTGACAAAGAGACAAATGGACAAACAGATCAACAAAAAAAAATGATTTTTTGTTCCTAGTAATAACCCCAAAATTTCTGAACATAATAAAGATCCGTTCACAACTTTTTGAGTTATCTTGGTGGCAGCCAAATAGACAGACAGAGATACAAACAAACTCGCAAAAAACATAATCTCTTTAGCGGAGATAACTACGGCGTCCTTTCGACGCACTCACTTTAATGGAGATGATAATCTAATTCGCTTAATTAATTTGGATTCGTTGCTTAAGATCGCGTTTTTGGCAATAGTCGTGACCGTTTATATTTAGTAAGATCGATTTTTCGGGCATCTCAAGCGTAATGAACTTGCTACTAAACAGCTGAATTTCATTCAAGAGAATCGATTCCAACTCTCGAGACTGACGGTTCTAATAAGCTTAAGCCAAGAGGATTAGCTTAGTGCGTTCAGACTTGAACCCAGCATCACCATTCACATCAACGCTACAATAATTAATTCCTGAAATTAACAGTTTCGCAAGTAATCATTATTACCCTAGTAAAGAGCTACCGCGAGCATACCCGTCTGGCAGTTGTCTAATGTTCTATGGGTTAGTTGAGCCACATTGAAACAATTTAAATAAATATATTTCCTCAAAGAACTAAATTTTTGGCCTCCTTTTCGCATTTTATCGTTACTAAAAAATTTGTAGAATTAACCACAGATGAGTAATATCCTTACATTAACAGTCTTAAGCGATTCGAACACGTTTAGCATTTTTAATTCTGTTCCCACGCACGGCTAGTCGTCTAGTTCGTCCCATACTCGTCCCTCTCTCTCTCGCCAGCAGCCACGGCACTCTATGCATACTGCAATCATAAACAACATTAAGGCAGTGTCTGATAAACATCCCCTTGCACTCTCTAGCCCAGGTAAATATACGGTCCCGCCACACCCTCACTGGCCCTCATATGTGAGGGGAAGAGTGAGGGCATCCTCAACGAGTCTGATGTTATTGGACGTTCAAGTTAAGTGCAGTAACTTGAGTGTGTTGCAAATGGCAACACGTCGCCAGCTGGCCCTTCAAACTGAGCTTCGAACGAGTCTCCTGTAGGAAACTCCTATCGCCCCACGTTGCCGGAGAAGCGCTTAAGACTAGAAGTGCACTCCAAAAGCGCAGACCTCCCCCCAAGTTAAGCAATGTTAAACGACAGAATGGTAGACAGACAATTAAAGAGATTAACGGACAGATGGATCATCACCAAAACTTAATCATCAGTTCCTCGTAACATTCTTAATAACTAGAAAGCCCGCGCTGTCATCAAATGACAGCGAAGAATTTGTTATGACCTTCTTGATTGATCATACATTCGTTATTACAACTGCTAACCTAAGCACCCTGAGAAGAGCGTTTACATGTTCAAAGCTGCTCAGTATCGAAACTTTTTGTCTGAAATGGAGAAAATACATGGCTTATTGCAGCCCGATCAGCTACACTCAAAGTAATAGCTCCGATTCGGTATTATGGATACGGTGGGCTAGCCTATACTGATCCAATGGTTTTTGCTTAGCGAAAGCTGTTTCATCGACTATTGAATTAAATTTGTGAGAATAGCTGAAGCAACGAAATCATCTGTGGGAAGAAACTACGAAGCAAGATGCGTGAGAGTGCCTATGGAACTTCAGATACCTTCAGTGCTGCGATTTCAACTTCGGCAATGCAAGAAGTGCATTCAGACATAAGGTCGCCCTATACTTTGCCGTAGAATCGATGTATGGAGAAGCTAATACTCGTACAAATCAGACTAAGCCTGCGATGTCTTCATTGCTGGAATTTCAACTTTCCCTGATTGAGATAAGTTTGCCATCTTCTGAAACCCGGCCTCTTTACTACCTAACAGTTTTCAGTGGAACTTGAGAGGACGACCAGAACCTCCAACCTTGGCTAATTTCCGCCTATCTGTTTTGTTAAAGCGTGAGAGAAAATGGATAAACCGATATATCAACAAACAGGTAAATACATACCGGTCTTTATTATATTGTAGATTTTCTGCAAATATCAAGTAGATTAAGCCATTAACTTTTGAGTTATGCTGCCATCAGACATACAGACGGATAGACCAGAAACAAGCCTCAGTAAGCACACAACCTCTTTGGCGAAAATAAATCAGACTCAAAAGTGTTTTCTAAATGTAATCCTATGATCCCTCGTTGCCAGAGCCCTGCAGGGCTTCATACGTGCATCATTTTCTCACGGTACTCAAAGTCTCTCACGCTAGCGTCCCCAAAATCTCACGATATTATGAGAATTATTCTCACGCTAGCGAGTTGAGTATGTTCTTAATCTCGTTTCATGCTAGCGTGAAAAATTAAATTTGTTATATAAAATCAGTTTGAAAAACTCATGTGATTTTGATCAGAGAGCAACTTTTGGCTAAAATATTTATAAAACACAAGCCTGGAGAACTGCATTATGGCTGTTTTAAATATCGACCGCACTGTCCGACTTTTTCAAGTAAATATTTTATTTCGGGAATGTCAAAGAGTTTCAACGATTTCTATATAGTTACATTTTCGTGGAAAATTATTCAAGATTATTTTGTTCCATAAAAATTAGCAGGTTTCAAGTAATTACTTCACTTCGGCTGTATTGGAAATTCGTATTGAGTTACATGTTATTGCTTTACTGTGCAAAAATTACGAACGGTAATTGTTTATATCACGGTAAGAGATTTGCCTACCGCACAATATACGAAACCAGAAATCTACTTACTGAGAACAGTGATGCTTTATTAGGTTTCTTCACACCATTTGGTGACAGTGCGAGTAGTGCAGTTGCTGCGAGTAGTGCAGTTGCTGCGAGTATTGCAGTTCCTGCGAGTATTGCAGTTGCTGCGAGTATTGCAGTTGCTGCGGGTAGATTATATAGCTGGCAGTAGACGGACCAACAGGCCAGTTCATGGAAAACGGCCAGGACTTATGGTCCGGTCGTCCGTGAGCTATTGCCATCATATCAGAATAACATATCTAGATATTTGAGGAATAAATGAAGAAGAAGAAAGACGCAGTCAACTTAACCGCACCCCCTACTGGGAAATCCACACACACTGGTTGGTGCTGAAGATATAGCCCAACAGGCTCCAGAGGAATATACGGCTGCAGTCAACCACAGATCGTCTGGAGCTATGGCGCCAGTGGCGGAAGGCACCATGTGACAATCCGCTCCCTCCGACCTTCCCCATTGCTGGGAAAGGTCAGTAAACTCACAGCAGTAGGCATACCGGATGCTGACTGATCACGTCACGCCAAGCGCTGCTAAGAACTTGCTTAGCTAGGAGCGAGATTTGAACCTGCTGCCTTGAGAGTCAAAGTCCGAAGGTTTAGTCTGCTGCTACTGCTCAGCCCAGGAGCTGATCGTGCAAGCACAATTATTTACTGTAGATCCGCAGAGCACGGAGACTTTAAGTTAATCGAAGATAAAAGATAATGGATCACGGTGGCCTCCGAAGCATCGGCCGTTATGAATTTGTGACTCCTGGAAGAGGAGTCCGTGGCTGTGGAGGGTGTTATTCCAAATATTTGTCAAGATGATTTTTAAATGTATTTACAACTTCTGCACTGAAATCTTCGAAGGGAGTGTACTTCAAATGTTCACTATGAAGAACGGGAAAACTGCTCGTTCAGAATTCTCGTAGTTCTTTGATATTTATGTCTGAGCTTTTGGCCGTTGTTCCACAGGCGTTCATTATACATGTCTGTCAAAAATCCCATGTAGGCACGTCATCGAAGCCATTCAAGTACTTGAATGTTTCTATAGTTGCAGCTGAATCGTCTTTGACTGAGAGGGATAAGTCCTACTTCCTGTAGGCGACACTCGCGCAGCTTGTTTTGCAGCTAATGGGTCAATTTCCTTGCTCTGCTTTGGATTCTTTCCATTTTATCGCTATCGTTTCATATATGCAGCGACCTGCATTGAACAGTAAATTCCAAATGCGGACACACTAGCGTTTTATTCAAAAGAGTGTTTATATCTTAAATTCGCACTAAATATTTCTGATAGTGAATCCCAGTACTTTGCTGGCCATTATAACTTTGGTCTCAACTTCTGGCTGTGTTGTAGTTTGTTTGTGACAGTTCTTCTTAGGTTACGTTGTTGGCGACAGCTGCTATTTCGATCCCGTTCATTTCCATTCGTGCTGGGGAGCTTCCCGGCTCCAGTTCCACCTGCATTTTTGAACATATCTCGACGTTAAAGCTCATCTACCACGATGTGGTCTAATCCATGAAGCGGTCAAGGTCTTGTTTTCTCAGTTCTTTCCTTGGTAGGATTACATTTGGTTTAGTGACATCTGCAAATTTACTGACTTTGCTGTGGATGTCAAGAGTAAGACCATTGATGCAAATTATGAACAAAAATGGGCCAAAAACACTTCCTGCTCTTGCGAGTAGTGCTATTCTCTCTAGTGGTGCTGTTCCCACGAGTAGCACCGTTCTTTACGAGCAGTGTTATTCCTACAAGAATTACTATTCTTAGATGTATAGTGCTCTTCCTACGAGTAGAGCTAATCTTGACAGAAAAGACTTTTTAAATGGGTTGTTAAGAAGTGAACCTATTTTTTGCGATTTGCTACACGAACATTTTACATTTATTACAAGCTCTTTCGTGCTACCGTGCGTCCAGGGATGTCGCGAAGTATACAACATTGGGGGGGGGGATGGCACTGAAAAATACCGACTGACGTTGACTATCAGTCATATTACCGACTGGAACATATATATATATATATATATA
>LQNS02001155.1:8416940-8431982 GCA_001587735.2 Parhyale hawaiensis
CCCCGGTCGCGACATCCCTGCGTGCGTCTATAGTAGCGACCACCTCATGCTGCTGCACAGTTGGTGTTGAAACACAATACCATCGCTGTCATCGACGGACCGGTGACGTTGAGCCCAATGGGCTTGACTTGCCCTTAATTTCGAACAGGTACGCTGGCTTCGACCCGTTAAATGTAGCTGCAGGTGTTAACCATAAGGCGATTACCTCTGAGACTTCCGGAAATTCAGTGTTGCCCAGTGTATTTTTAGCGGTGCCAGATCTAATGGGGCTGTTTCTAACACAGGCAACACTATTCCGAGTAGGGAATCCAAGTCTTCTGCTTGGAGGTTTAGACAAGTCAGGCCTTGTAATTTGGCTCTGCTCGACTTTGACCACCAAATCGATGACACTTTTTACATCTATCAATTCTGCTAGGCAGGACCGAGCCATCTGATGACGAATACACACGATGGTCAAAAGCTGGGAAAGCTCACGCAAATGCACGGAGTTTTCGTCGCAAAATCTAGCCGCCCAGTTCATACGACGGAATGGTCCGCTGGTCAAGCGACCTCGGGGTCTGTTCAGGAATCGTTGTTGTCATGGTTACAGTCTTGACAGCAAGGCAAAAAATCTATAATATTAATAGCGTTGTTCCTTCGTTCCTTCCTTCCTTCCTTCGTGTGTTACGCCTGAATTCACTGTTCAACTCGCATTTGGCCTTACATGCAATATCCGGTATCTGTGCTGCAGCTAACGCGAGAGGCAAATATATTGGCGATTTTCGTCCTTCATTCTTCATTGTTTTGCGCTTTATTGAGTTCAGGAAGCTGGCGTATCTGTGATACGGGTGGTGACTAATCTCTCGGCCACAGGCCAGGTCTTTTTAATTGTTTATACGCCCGAAAGTTTTAGGAATAAATTTTGGGGAACCTGTACCGTGGTATACCGCCAAAGGAATTCCACAGGTCCAGTTAGATAGGGTGACTTATAAATATAATCCGCTGGCAACTTAGACATGGGCAGCTTCAGTAATTATCAGCAAAAAAGGCTGGTCGTATAAGATATCATACATCGAATCTCGGTGTTGTTTGTGATGTTGACGGGGAATAGCCATGGTGCAATGCGAAGGTTTCACTGATCTATCTGAAGCGCCTTAAGCCAAAGCGTGGACGTTTCATTGGTGCTGCTAACTTATATAAAAATTACACGGATCCAATCATACCCGGAGGTCAGCAGTTCTGTGCAGCTGGGGAAGGTCTTTTTAATAATTTTTATGCCCCNTGAATGAACGGGTAAGGACCTGGAAAATTTTCATGCGGGGGTGGGCACTAGGAGTGCTAGTAATATTCAAGGGGGGGGGGGTGGCAGCGAGACACAAAAGCTAGGCCCTAAGCAGTACATTTTTTTTCAAGGCCTCATTTCCAGTGAAGGGCGCGTGTAACATTTTAGGGACGGAGTGTGTTCCCCACGATCCTCCCCTGGCTACTCCACTGCAGGGAATTATGGATATTATTATCAACCAAGAGGATGTACTTGATATACCACATATTAAGTTCCAGTGTTGAAAGTTTCACGGGTCTGTCTGAGAGGCCTTACAAAGCCGTGAAAGTTTCACGGGTCCAGCTAGTATATATTATTATACTGAATTCATGATTCATACTGCATTATTAGAAATCTACGATTCAATATTTAAGATTATTAGCAGTCGCTTCTATGAGAATAATAATCAGCAATGACCGAGACACCACTGTCGGTTTACTTAGAAAATTCCGCGTCATTTCGTACCGAATGGCGGCCATAATTGCAGCAGGCATTATCTTCTGCGCAAATGTGTGAGCTTACGAACTTTTCGACGTCGATTTGAAGGTCAAATCTCGCAAATTTGTTCATTTTGCGATCTCAGGAGTCTCCTTTTAAGGCGCAAGCCATCAGTGTAGAGCAGCAGTTACCAGCCTTTTCCATTCTTGGCACACCTAGAAAACTTTAAATATGATCTCATACCTCACCCCTACTAAATTAATAATTTACCTGAAGATAAAGAATGAAATTTATACCGCATTTGTACAACATTTGGAGTAAAGTTAATTTTTCGGCACACAGTAAATCAAGATTTTGCACCCCTAGAAGGACATTTTGTATCCTCAGAAGGGAGGGGGTGGGTACCGCTGATTCGGAACCCCTGGTGTAAAGGAAAGGCATCATAAGCAGCTCGCTTGTTTCTCCCAAAAATTTTGGAAGTGTCCAATGGAGGACTACAATACTGTCCCTCATTCCCTCATTAATGGAAACTTTGTAAGACATACAGAGAGATGTACTAATATACATCGTTGAGACTAAGCGGACGAATAAGTTCAGTAGACCTATTAGGTCTCTAACAGAGACTGCTTGAGAGCAAAGAAGCATCGGCAGGGTATGTCATATCGCCAAACACAGCAGTGAATCTTATTCAGTAGCCCCACATTATATGCTTGAGATTTGACGCCTAATGATGCTCCTTAATTATATTTTTTATCAACGAAGACTCTCTGTATCACCAGAGAACCGGACCCCGAGTACAGTATAACTAATGCGTCCGAGACCGATTAACAATCATAGAATTAGTCTTGCCTGTATTCAGTTCACATTTCAGGGAGAACATTATACATTAACCCGTTATAGGATTGATAGGCTGTAGTATCACTTTCTATAAGAGCTCTAGTCTTCGTTATTAAAGTGTAGTCGGAAACATCAATGATTATAGTGTTTCTCAACGAAAGAAACGTGTTACTAGAGTGCATAACAAACAAAAAAACACCATCAACGTACAAATATTGCAGGTGATCAGAAAGGAGATCACTAGTGATTTAAAATCCAACGTGATTTGATTTTGTATGCTCATTACAGAAGAGAATTAATAATACCATAAAATTATTTCAAACAGCGGTTATGTGCACAAACCTTACCGCTTTGATGACTTCGCACATACAGTAATGGCAAGAAAATTGTATTAGTGATGTCTAACACCCAAATGCTGCATTTCATTGTAGTTCACAGTCTCGGTATATATACACTGAGTGAAGCCAGGCGTGCTGCATGCAATGGAAGCGCACGTGAAGGCGTGCCGAAAGCTTGTCTCAGAATCAGGACCCAAACGCGTGCACTAATTGCGCATGTAGGCGTGCTCTAGACCCTCAAATCGGACGCGTGCTACGGACAGTGAGTGCTCGCGCATCTCTGGATGCGCGTACGTGCCAAGTAGTTTTGAAAAAAAATGCAGTTTGTTGCCCATGACATCTATAGCTACTTATGTGGGGTGTCTGAAGCACGTAAGCAAACGTATCACTTGAAGATCAACCCGAAAAATCACTACTCCTCACTGACTTTAACCCAACTACACATTTTTTTTCCGACTCTTGCACGTGCCGGGGCGTGGAACACGCCTCGCGCTTTGTCGTGCAAGCGGTAAATATATCAGAAAGTCTAACGCGTACCGGCTCAGCACGTTTTGCCGTGAGGTGGGTTCAATGCATGGCTAAGCGTGCTCATACAGCACGGCAACAGCGTGTTCTACAGCTTAGAACACGTTTGCAGAAGTCAAGATTTTTTGAGCGAATCTATTAGACGGCGCTGCTTCGATACACACAGAAGATATATTTCTTCGCTCTTCTGATTCCTATGTTACTTCATAGGAAAGTAAATACATACGTACGTATACGCGTCAGTCATTATCGTGGCACTTTACTTACTAGAAAAATTTAAAGGGACGTAAGACTGAGAGTGCAGATTAAATTTTTTACTGATACGTACCATTGATCGACGCGTCCCCCCCCCCCCGGAAGTGCCACGCAGTGCAACATTAAAGGCCTGTGGCGTAGGCTCTGAACACGTCTTTACTACCCCAGTCTGCCTATAACTGCGATCTGCAGGCTTCTGCTGATCACATTATGGCACCTTATAGTACAGTTTGCTGGTGATCACGCCCACCTCGCTAGATACGTACCTTTGCTGGCCACAGATTTCCCCCCCCCCCTTGCTTTCTCACTCTCTGTTGAGATTACCGTTCATGGGCTTCCTATCTATCCTGCTAAGTTGTGCTACAGTTGTTTGTCTTTCCTTGCTTTCGTGTCTTACCATTCGGAGTGTGAAGTATATACTATTTATCCCTGCTACTTCACTGCTTAATTAAGTTTTTTTAAAATTACTCAATGGGTAACGTTTAACATTATTTATATAAGGTTGTGAGACTGCTGCAACCCTACCAAAAATTAGGGCGGACGCAAAAGCTAAGCCCTTAAATCAGCCTCTGTGAGACGCTGCGGCGGCCCCAAATTTTGTTAGGGAAGGTTTTTATTCTCTAAGTGCTACTACGGTTAAAAATGTGAGGCAGCATAGCTTTGTTAGGATAAAGTTAAGCTTCCTCGGACGGACAAACGTTCTGTTCAGTTCAGTTCTGTTCAGCTGCCTCGGGCGCGCACTACCCAGTACCAGCGGTCGTTTATGTACCGTTGCGGTCAACTATGGAATAGGCTCGATGGCTCTGTTGTAGTAGATGAAAATTGCCCTCTCCTCTCCTTCTTTGCTATGTAACTTGCTTTCATTTCCTATTTCGAGCGTCTGGTGGCGTGAGGACCTTGTGTTGCTTGGGTCCTCGCCTTTTACCCTCGCGGCTTCTCGCTCGCTCTAAATAATAACAATATTCTACAGAGGAAGGGATAGACTGTTGATGTGTTGAATCAGAGCTAAGCAACAGACTCGACTTGTTAGGAACTTCAAACAGGAGCGTTAGTTTCACCACGGAGTACCGTGTCACTCGTGTTAGCTACATCTCTAATCAGCTTGAGACGGTAAAAACTCCACTTTACGAAAGGCTGACTTCTTGACCGTCTCAAAGGTAATTGACTCGAGGCTGAAGCCTAAAACTCAATTTAGCGGCTGAAGCCAACTCATCTGTCTGAAGTTCCAGGTTAGTTATGAGTAGTGGACTTAACTTTACTCGGTTTCACTGTGCCAATCGATGATACCTATAGTACGTTGAGGGAGTCTCGAAAAAAATACACCAATAGACCCGAGATCAACGGGCATTGCTAAAAATTTAGCCAAGTAGCTGTTATGATTTGATGCTATCTCCAAAATTGATCAGCCAATGGCCTAAAATATTCCGATATTCCGATAAGCGTACAACAGAAACAATCAGCACAAGACGATAGACAAGCGTACAACACAAACAATCGGCACAAGGCGATAGACGAGCGTACAACACAAACAATCGGCACAAGGCGATAGACAAGCACAGACGGCAAACAATCGGCACGAGACAAAGCCAGGGTGAGGAACAATCAGGAAATACAAAGCAACACGAGCATTGGGAACAAATGAGTGGCACAAGCCGAGAAAAGCGTAGAGAACAAACGAACGCGCGGCACAAGGCGCGACAAGCGTGCCAAGAATAAGCGTGCCTGTAGCAGGAGCCGCAAAGGCTGCCAAGGAGCCGCGTGCTGCGAGTTGCTTGCCGGCATACAGGGAGAGCCGCTGCGTGGGGCGGTCAGTGCCACTGACCCTTGCTCTGGCCACGGCTTTCTCTTAATTCTTCCCAAATGACACTAGAATTTTTATTTTTATGCGATAAATTCTTCAGGAATGACGCTGAGTTTTTTTGTTTTTCAACCATCAATGTTTCAGAAGCGACTCTGAACTTTTATATTTTTGGAATAGTACAAAAGTTGTATTGTTTCCGAAACGTTACGCAGCATAGCCGCTAAAGTTGCAAACTTTTACGTGAATTTCTTCTGGAATCCCATGAAAATTCTATTTTTTTTTTGTTAAACTGGTTTGGAATGGGGCTAAAGTTGTGAGATATTTTGTACGAAAATGAAATCAAAGTTGTATAATAAGATAAATTGATTAGGAATAACATTAAGGTTGTATTTTTGTGCGACAAAGAGGTTGCGAATGATACCAGACTTGTAGTTTTTTTTTTCAATAAATTGTTCAGGCATGACACTGGCATAGCTGTATTCATCTTCAATCAATTATTCAGAAGCGACTTTAAAGATGAATTTTTCTTTGTCTGATTGTTTGGAATTTCCGTAGAATTCTATTCTTCTTCTATGAATTACTTAGATATATAGCGATAAAATTGTTTCTTCTTTAATAAGTTGCTCAAGAGTGGCAATTAAATTCTTTTTTTTTCTTGCTAACTGCTTTAGAATTATAATAACGTCGTGTCTTTTCTTTCTATTATGTTCAGCCCTGTCACTAAGTTGTATTTTTCTTTAAATTGCTTATGTGTCCCATCAAAGTTATAGCCTTCTTGGAGAAATGCTCAAGATAAAGTTGAAAACTTTTTTGAATTAAACTTCGCTTTGGGCTAATATTAACTTCGAAGCGGCTCGGTTTCGATTTATTACGTTGCTATTTGCAGAAAACTTTCTTACGCAGACAAGAACATAATTACATGTCTATATCTTCCCCTTATTTCATACATTTACATCCAATGCCATAAACAGTGAGTTACAATAGTTTCGTTGCGCCCTATATGGTTTTGCACTCATAACTATCTGCTTACAATTTAGATGTATTAATAAAAGTTTCAATGTGGTGTTTACATTCATTTACTTTATTTTAGGGTAAATATTATGACCGGTTCTAATGCCAGGATGACCTTGCTTTATTTGTCGATTGCAGCTCAACAAACCCTGAGAAACAACTGTTTATATAAAATGTCCCTAACAATACACTTACTATTCTACCTTAAAGAGCAACAGAAAAAGTTTAATAGTTTTCTAGTACAAATAATTCATACAAGAACACAAGTATTCTACCTCAACTTCCTCACTAAAGTAGACTGATATTCTACCTCAACTAGCTCAAAAAAGACACAGGAATTCTACCATAGTTAGCCCCAAAATACGCATGTACAACATTTCTACCTCAAATAGCTCAAATAATCGCATTTACTCAGGTTGCTCCCATCACATCTTATTAAACAGTTGGGTTGAACTTACGCATCTGCTAAATACACTTTGTGAAATTTTGTGTAGGTTTGTTATTGTAAGTATAATAGATAACAAAGTAAGTCATAGGAAAGTAAACTTCCTTTGTCTATTCGGATTTAAGCCAGATGCTAATGAGATAGCGTGGGACGTTCTTATTTGCCGTAGCCTGTCATTTTCTGTCGAGCAAAGTAACCAAGTCCCAATGTCCTTGCTAAAGTTACACGTTTTGGATTGCGCAATTGCCTTGTTTTATCCTCTTTGATTTGACGATATGGCTCGGCTGCTGATCTTTAGAACTGCCTCTTGCGTGACCCGCTATGTTCTGGTTTAATTTCGCAATTATAGTGTATATAGAATAAGAAACTTGGTTAGATTATCGATAAACGAAAAAAGGAAGAAAAAATAGGCAAATTACTCTGACTGCGCTCCCCGACTGGATATTCTCATGCACTACCTAATCGGAGTATTATAGGCGAGTATCGGATATTGCCCGATTCCCCCCCCCCCATAAAAATCAGAATTTTTGCTTGAGAATTTCCGATAGGGTATTTCGTGCTGCAGATAAATGATCTCTAGGCCTCAAAGAAGGTAACGGTTGCAGTCAATCACATTGTGTCCGAGCTACGGCGCCATATGACGGAAGCATCATGCAGAGAAGTTGTTAGCCCCACTGTCCCATTGCTAGCTAGGTCAGTGCCCTCGTAGTGGACTTTGAATCGAACCTCTCCGAAGCAGACGGTGCCATACCGAGCAGTAAACACTGACAATCCTGGTAGGGAGACGAACCGAAGCATTGAGTAAGGAACTGTAGCACTTCACTATTCTGACACTATTTGAAATCGAATGATGCTGCATTTTCAACAACAAGCACTCTATGAATAGTTCATAGCGTACCAAACGCCATATTATGCCGAGGCTAAGCTATACATATGGGACTCACAATTTTTAAGCTGACTTTCAGCTCGCACATTGTTCATGCTACCGTATCTATTGTGCCAACTTGTACTGTTATTTGGACGAGGTACGAGCTGAGCTTAGCATTGCCTAGTGGCCTCTGCAAGACGTTGGTACAGAGCTGTACCAATGTAATGCCGATGCCCTCGCGAGACGTACCAAGTTCAGTGGCCGCTCTTGGCACCGCAAGCCGTGCGCTGTTGTCATAGTTCCCCTCGTGAGGGACTTTGATGTTCCCTCTGCTGAGAGGCTGCGTATTGTGAGGGTACAGCATGTGAGGGTACCTCACAAGGTGGGTACGTAGTGTGAGTATTTCTCAGGGATGGCACAGTACTGTGAGAGTACGTCGGACGGAGGGTACAGTTCTGTAAGGGTATCTTGCAGGAAGGGTCAACATTGTGAGGATAATTCGCAGCGAGAAACGGTGTTATCCCTGGCCAGAAAGGTACGGGACAGTGAGAGTACTGTGCATGGAGGTACTTGATAGTGAGGGTATCTTATAGGAAGGGTACAGGAAAGCGAGGGCATGTTGCAGAAGGGTACACTAGAGTTTCATTGCACGGGTACACTACTATTAGCTTACTACTCTGTAAAATTGGTTGTACATATCAAATACCATGACACAAAGACACATTACACCGCGCTGCTACTGTAACTAACGTTGCACCACAGGAGCCATTACTGAACTACACTTACGTTAGTTACGTTATTTACGCCACCTTAGTTACATTTTCCATTCAGATAAATCTTTTAAAACTCTCCAGTGTATTGGTTGTATTAAGAATATGGCAAGTTTGACCGGACGTCGATATAGAGATAGGTAATTGCTCGCGACTTGATTTGTTGGGACGATTACGCATAGCTCAATTAAACGATTCTAGAGTTGGTGAATGTAATGTTTACGCCCTGACTCTACTGAGCCTGTACGCACAGCTTTGATCGTAAGGCCGAGTTCACACTTAATTCTTCATATCAACACATTTGCTCATCCACTGGTCTGACTGTGTTACTGCAGGTGCCCTAGAAATAGCTGAAAAGTGCACTTATTTTTAGTTTTATTACAGTGAAAATTTGAAGAAATTTCCGTAACTTACCTATAGTGATAGTTGCAGAGGACAGTGATTTGACGGTTAACATTTTCACAGCGTGCAAAGAGACAAAGAAACAACGAGAGGACCTGCCAAGCTTACTCCGGTCATTTGCCTCCTACTCCTCCCCTGATAACATCTCTGTCCCTAGATAGCTAGTATATAAGAATAACTTATTTGTTTTAGACGTTAACATCCTTGATTTAATGTTCTGAAGATAGGGAAATATTCCTAAAACGTTCACATTCTTATGCCGACATTGTGATTCATCTTATGAAATTTTTCTTAATTTAATTTTTAATTTTTAGAACTAAGCCTAATAGACATTGATGCGCTTAACACGAATTTATAGGTTCCAATTGTAGCAAATTATTAGTTTTCAATTTTGAAGCACTGAAGTATTAGTTTCAACGTAACATCTTTACCGCTGCTCTTTGAAACTCCTCGTAGGTGTATAATACTTCATGACTGGGATCTTCAGGTCGTTTTGCGTATTTTTACTCATTTGACATAAGTTTAACTTGCAATCCTACTTTAACAAAACACATAGCTTAATCCAACCTAGTGCAGCCTATGCCTCCCTAATTGCAAACATCACATTTTTTGTCCTATTCTCCGAACAAAACGTTGCTAGCCGTAGCATGTTGTGCAGTTTTTGATCGGTCGTGTCGGTGAAAAATATATTTTGGAGCGTTTTAAATAAGTTTTATGGTTACCTATGGTAACAGCAATGGTTAAGCTTGCCTAACAATGTAGTTTTTACTTAGTTTTCGAGACATTCCACTTTGAAGTTCCCAATGTTTTTTATGAGAAAAAATAATCGGCGATATTATAGGTTGGCTAGTGATCCCATAGGAACCTAACCGAACCTAACCCCAAAATCTATAAAAAGAGGTTTTCTATTACACTGTGCGAGTGTGGTTATATTCTCTCATAGAGAAACAAAGAGAACTTGAAAGTTAAATATCTCGAAAACTAAGCATTTCTGACGAAAACGTTATTCATGAAAACGTCTTAGAATGCCTTATTTACCGAAGCATGTCCATAAAAATACTTGATTCGAGTGCGGGTATTAGTAAAAATGCCGTAGTTTTTTTTATTTACTTTAAAATTTTTTGCATGTCTCTCTTTGCAAAGGCCTCGCCAGTGCGATAAGAGCGTGAACCATGAGAGTTATTTCGCTATAATTTCCTGGATAATCCAAAAAATTCTGGCCACGTATAACTGCTGGATGGGGATTGGCGCTTGTTCTTGATCGTGACATTATCAAAACTTTTGACTGTGTAGTTTATAATGGCTTTTTGATTTGATTTCGCCCTTAATTTCTCCTCATCACAGCTATCTATACCATCATCGAATGATCGTATAACGTCACCACTCCAACGTACGTCCGCCGCGTTCGACTCTGTACTAACCTGTTACGTATCATCGTCTTCGATGACAAGTTACAAGATTAGAACAGGTTCTGCTAGAGTCTTGTAAGTAGTTGCGACACAACACTACGTAAACAAAAACACAGGCCGGAGGGAATGACGTAATGTCCGTTACATGATATGCGTTTAACTGTGGAATTGCATGATATTTGATGGATACTTTTCGCAGCTATCGTTTTCACGATACAAAAATTCTTTCGGTCACGGTTCGCTGTGCAAAAGTTAATTCAAAAGAAATTATTTCAGTATGTCCAGGAAGCTAATGATGCCTGGTGTTCACTCGTACGCCGTCTAGGTCTCATTCATCGCAGAAGTGGCGTCATTGTTGGGTAACCGACAGTGACGGCAACAAAAGACTAAAGTGTGAATACGGCTTAAGATCTGTTCAGACGGTATTCTTTTCAACGTGCTATTCCAACGTTTTATTCGAATGTTGTATTGCATCTTGGTATACACAACTGTGCTACCAAAACATGTGATGAAAATGTTAGCAGTGAAGTCGATTTGCTAGCAAATGTCTTTAGTAAAGATTCTGATGACTTCTTATTTGGAACGAATTAAAACTCAGAAAGTCGCACATATTTCCATCTTTTAATCAGACGCAACGACGCGGTCGAACGTTGTGATGGATAGACGTAGTGCAAAAAAATAACGTGCTAAGAGAACTCTAAAGGTGTGCGCAGACGAGTGACGTCTTCGCTGATTTTGACAGGATGAAATTGTTGGATCATTAACCATGCCGCGACATTGCAATGCACATGTAACGGGGGAAAGGTTCCTGCAGTTGCAATGCCTTAAGGTAAAATAATTACAAGTTACATAAAATAAAAATAGAAAACATTGACTCCATAAATTTACCCGCCGTTTTTTCTATACATAGTACTCAGCAACTGAGTATTTTGTATGATCTTGAAGCTTATGTACAAAACATTGGCACGTACGTTCCTGCTGGCTACCATCATGGCAAATTAGATACAAGATACAAATTCTTTTTATACTTTTGACATTGCTACTGGAATTGTAATCATTTAAAGTAAAGTTTTGAGAAAAACTTTGACTTTATATACCGTTGTAGCGAATAGATAACAGGAAAACTGGACTGCAAGTTGCTTTAAATAACAAGAACGCTGCGAAAAAAATTGGTCTATACGAGGGATGAGCAAACTTTTTTACTCAGGGCCACACAGACATTCAGAAATTGACAGACGGGCCGGGCCAGCACCCGATTCATACTTATCAATGATAACAAATGAGATTCTTGCTGCAGATATGCTGTTTCTGAATAATTCTTATGATACTTCTGAGATCCTGAAACCTTCTGCTGGCCGGATTAACAAGACTAACGGTCCAGATGTGTCCCGTTGGCCGTAGTTTGTCCACCCCTGGTATAGACTTTAAATGCTGATAATATCGGTGAATTCGGAAACTAGTGTAGATTAAGGAAAAATCGCTAAGGAAGTACCTTGCAGTTTTTTTATAAAAGGTCTCGCTGATAATAATTCACGTCGCAGCCATTAGCTATAGGCCTTCGGGACGTCTCTCTTTCGTGCCCACTATGCTTCCTTCCCGATTTCATACTCTTACTTTCACATGCTTTATCTCTTCTTCTTCTTTCCCGACTTGCTGTTCCCATGCTCGTTGAACCTGTGTGGTGGGAATACCTTCGTGCATGGGTTCCCCGTTCCTCTTGGCATATTATATGTCCTTTGCTCTTTCCTCTGTGATAGCGTTCTGCTCGGAAACGGAGGCTTAAATTTCCTAACTATCCGTCTCTTCGTCACGCAGTTAAGAGTTTAATAGGAGAAAATTTATGTACTGAAAAATAAGTTAAGATACCATACAATTTCAGCGCTTGGGGTACCGGCGACAAATATAGCTCTGGATCTCCGGCCTCTGGATCCCGGGCTCTGGATCCCGGGCTCTGGATCCTTAGCCTCTGGATCCCCGCTTTCATTACTGAATGATATCGAAGTAGTTGAATCTTCACGCTGAGCAGACGCTCTATTATATTGAATTTACATCGCAGCCAAAGTTCAACACAGGAGGTTCAACAATCAGTTAGTATCCACAATACGGAGAGCCCTGGGCATTTCCAGTGAATTCTTTTGACTGAACTATATTTTTCTTAGTACAGCTTGACGCTTAATCAATTCCAAGCTGATATTCACTCCTTATCTTGCATGGGGGGATATTTTACTATCGCAAAACTCATGGTTGTACAGCTTGTGTTTCACCAATGGAAGATCAGGCCTGCAGGGATGAGACCTATAGTACAGCAGAACCTATACTGGGAACCGGAACAATAAAAAGCTCAATCACAAAATTTTTGCCGTCATTTTTGACGGCTGTACCCTCTAGTAACTAACTATCTAACTAGCTATATCTTTTCTGTTACGCTCTATAGGGAATAAGGTAGGAGAAAATTCAGGTGCCGAAGACGGTATCTTGGATACGAGGGTCGCACTTGGGCGCTCCAGCTGAGGGACCTGAGCCTGTCTGCATGATCGTGTCTGGACAGTTCATTGTTCTGTGTTGCTCCGGGAGGCGCTATCGTCGTTCACGATCGCTTTGTGTGCGTGTTTATGTACGCAGATCGTGTGCGTGTGAGCGACGTTCAAGTTGGCGCGCTGCGCTGTTCGGTGTATCGCTGATTATGTTAGGTTACGTTAGGTAAGGTTAGGTTAGGTAAGCTTAGGTAACGTTAGGTAACGTTAGGTAAGGTTAGAAAGGTTAGGATGTGTTAAGTTGGGTTAGGCTAGGTAAAGTTAGGTTAGGTGAAGAAGTTAGGTAAGGAGGCTAGGCTAGGTTAGATTAGATTAGGTAGTGTTTATTTCAGTGGGGGCGCGCGCAAGAAAGCTTACGTGAACACAAAGTGGTCGTGAACGACGATAGTGCCTCCGGGAGATATCACTTACCTGCGCTTCATAATATATATATCCAATTTTGTAGGCAGAATGTTGAATTTTCATCAAAGAAACCATCTAAACAGTAATAAGCACACTAGACAGCGATGGTTTTCTGAGGTGCTAATTTTCTACCGTCATTTATAATGACGGCCCGGGCCACTAGTTTTTCAATAAGCTATAACATTTTACTAATTCGTGAATTCATCAAATTGATGCCGAACTTATCCTAAGTATTTATGGGATGGACAATAAATGCTGATAATATCGGTGAAATTGGAAATAATTATTGTAAAATTTGGAAAAGGAGCACCTTGCACCTTTTGTTTTATAATCTTGAAAAATTAAGGGCAGAAGATATTGTTCATATTTGCACAGGGGAGAGGTGTATCTATTAGGGTAATTGTAAGCTATGAATTTTTACCGAAACATGAATTAAGAAAACTGACACTGAATATATACAACGTACGGTATGGACTATGAATGCTTTTAACATCGGTGAAATCGGGAACAATTAAAGATTTAAAAAACAAAAATCACGAAGTTGGTAGCCAGCTTGCAGTTTTTTTCCGGAAAATATGAAAAATCAAAGTCAGCAGTTCCTCCTTTTATTTGCACGGAAGAAAAGTATAAGTCTCAGCGTCATTGCGTCTTTGTATTCCAGTTCTTGAATGATAGGGGAACGCAAGTTTATTTTGTCGTTTCATGTGGGTATGTCCCGCAAATTACACCTTTGCATCAAGAAAGCTTGCAACTGCTGCCTTTTTGCACAATTAGGACCAAATTTATTTGGTCCCAACGCCAATTTCTTTCTTTGTGCGCATTCTTGTGGCATGCAGAGTTCCGGTTAGTTATCTGGTTTCGTATTTGCGTAACGCTATTAACAGTCTCTTAAATGCTAACGTTTCCGGACGATTTCTGTTGGTGCTGCCATTTACGCAATAGCGATCCGATTCTTTTCTTCCAAGTGCCAATTTCTTTCTCTTTGAATATTCTTGTGGCATGCAAAGTTTCATTTATATTTGCCGTTTTGGTACGTGTGGAGCATTTTCCACCTTTTGGTAAAGGAAGTTACTGCCCGTTGATTTTTTCTACGGCTGCGATTTCCACAATTTTGACTCCATTCCATTCGTCGATAAGAACTTATACCTACTATAAATGGTGGCAGTACCGATGATATCGGAAACTCCCTATTTTAGGAAAATTTATATTGGGTACCTAGAAGTTTGATGAAAAAATCTAAAAATCTTAAAAAATCACAGCAGATCTTCATTTTGCACAATAGGTATTCGTTCGAGGATGATTGTGCGGTTGTTCGTCCATTCCCAATTGCACAGGGAAACTACAGTCCAATACACAAAATAATTCGTCAACTCAAGACGAAGTATTCTCATTTTCAAAATAAGCTATAACTTTTACTAAAACATGAATTCACGAAACCAATTCTGAATTAATATTAAGTATTCAAACTAGAGCATTAAAATACTAAGTGAACGCGTTGACAAGCAAATAAAATTAACGTTTCGGGACGGACAAATCCCATCTTCAGAAAAATCTACAGAATCTACCTATTTCAAAGCCCGTATTGATCAACATTTAGGTATATCTAGTCGAACCGGTTACCACTAGCAAAACCATCCCATTCAGCCCCCCGCCTACATACTGAACAAAACAACCATCCCATCAGCAGGAATGACTTCTCAATCATAG
>LQNS02001155.1:8432009-8460164 GCA_001587735.2 Parhyale hawaiensis
TTATGACCTCAGCTGTACCGCTTCATACAGTTCACCAGTAGACTCACATCAGCCGACTGTACAAGAGCTGACATCCGGCGTCTCCACGCAGCTCCGCTCATTCGCCTTTTAGACCTCCTCCCGACCACACCTATGCTCCCCTAACTACGATTGAATAAATAAACAATTATTTTAAATAGATTCTGTAGATTTTTCTGAAGATGGGATTTGTCCATCCCGAAACGTTAATTTTATTTGCTTGTCAACGCGTTTACTTAGAATATTAAGTATGGTATACACCAGGGGTGGGCAAACTTTCTGACTCAGGGCCCACTTGGACTTTCAAAAATTGACAGACGGGCCGGGCCAGCGGCCGATGCCTACGTATCAAAGATAAAAAATAGGAATAATATATTTGCTGCAGATATGCAGTTTTTGAGGGTCTTAAAAAAGGGGCTCGAAATGAGGTAACATATCTAAGACCCCAAAACCGTCCACGGGCCGGATTAAAAAGACTAACGGGCCGGATGTGGCCCGTGGGCCGTAGGTTGCCCGCCCCTGGCCTAGTCCCGTCCCATCGCTCTTCAGGCAACTTTTTCGCCGAGTCTGATAGAGCAGGTGTTGCAAAATGCCACTCTCGGCAATTTTTGCTTCCCGTCTGCATTGGGCTTAAATATAACCCTCGAATGACACTCTCAAGGGGCCATGCTCTTTACAGTATAAAATTTCTAACTGCAATGCACCTAATAATTTAGTCTACCACCGGACTAAATATTATCCCGGTTGAAGAACATATGAGTATTTTGAATTTTTGCTCAATATGCATTATTTTTAAAATGAAGAGTACGTCCTTTCAGGCTTTTGGCCGTTGTGATATCTCACTGATGTTTTTTGAATATTTTTTAACTCCTATCTAACACTCTTGCATGCTTTTCTTTCAGGTCTAGGAGCAGATAAGCTCTCCAGTCCACAATGTCTAACAGGGGGTCCCCACACCCCCGTCCTCGGCCCTCCTCCTGGTGCCCCCGGGGGGAGTCACCCCTCCATGTGGTGGTGGAGTCCGGGAGTCCGTCCCCCCAGGCCTCTCCAGCACCCGGTCAGTAACGGTATTGTCTCTTTCAATATTCGATTGTTTAAAATACAGATACAGCTGTTACGACGGCAGGGACGCGGGTATTTCAAACAGCCGTAATAGGGGACAGAAACCGTTAGAAATGACGGTTTCTGTCTCATAGGACGGCTGTTTTGAGCACATGTCCTAGCCGGTGTAACAGCTATACGTGTATTATTTTCCATCTTCCCGTCGCCTGGTAAGTAACAGCGAATATTTGTCTTCCTAAGCCCCGTGCAGACTACCGCCAAAATTTGTCCACACTGTGGCGCTTTCGCAGATGGCAGCGCATTTCGTTTTCAAATCGCAGCGTTGTGCGACAAATAAGACGTCCTATAAGGTTTTGTTGCTTCTTAATACACATGAAAAATGCCTCAAACAACTTCGAGTACTAATTCACTGAAAATTTGAAGAGAAATACGAAACTTTGCTACAATAGTGACACATGTTGAGCAAAGTAACTTAACGGCAAACATTTTATCGACGTTTATGTCTCCAAAGGACAAGACAAAGTGATCGAACATTTTGCACTGCGGATGAGGAACAGAAAATTATTAAGTAACCCTACATTAAAAATTTATTTAATTGAGTCATTTTTAAAGTAGCTATTTGCAATTTAATGGCATGAATGTGTTGCCATGCTCTCGAAATCACTGCTGTATACACGGCAACCGAAAGGTGTTAAAATGTCAGCCCAAGCTGCGATTGGCAGTACGCGCTTTACTGAGAACGTAAATAAATGGTATGTGCATTCACAATAACTGCATATTGACAGCTTTGTTGGTACTAGAAATAAAATCTATCTATATTATAATTCTGCTTGAGGCTCCATCCGTACGTCCGTCTGTACGGTGTGTCTGCACGTTACACTTTTCAATATAAGATAAAAGAAAACTGCACTTGTAAGAAGCTAGGATTTTCGATGGAACGATATTCAACCATAAGTGTCTTCTTTATTGCTTTTTGAAAAAATTTCAGACACTTTCAAAGCAAAGACATGAAAACCATTTCACTCGTATGTTATCTACCGCTTTTTCATTTCTTTCACAACATATTATGGTAGCTTCGCTTGTGGCGCTCGGTATTTTTAACAGGCCAGCCAGGTATGTAGTTAGATTACGCTGCAGGAGAATAGAAGAAGGAATCAAGTTCAAATTTTAGCTGCTACTTCTAGGCTGTTCTAAGGTAGAAGATTCACTGCCTGCCTTGGGACATTTTTCAACCTTGGTCTGCATGATACGGTTCCGAAGGCATCATAATTGATGAGTCTGTTTTTCTCTTGAAATTGCACAGGTTCCTTCAGTATTAGATAGGGGCAATTAGGATGATACGAGTCTGAGATATCACTGAAGAACATTGCTTCTGTTCTGTGGAATTTGAACAGGTTTCAGGTGCATCTATAGCAGCGTCATCGGATGGTAGCGGATAAACGTTCCCATGAATCCAAGGCAATATATTTGATAGACTTTATGATCCTGTCGGGAATAAGCTATGTCGTATATTTGTTAGATGGGTTTCTTCTTAGCTGTTCGACTCGGTCTTGGTCGGAGTTTCCGTTCTTTTCTGACATAATTCATTTCACTTATGATTTTTTTAGCTGAATCTTTTACTACCAGTTGAAACTGCACGCTGAGCGGATGCTTTTTCATACTGTATTTACCTTGCAGCCAAATTTTGATGCTTGAGGTTCAAGTATAGATTGGTATCCAGTATGCGGTAAACCCAGAGCATTTTCGGTGAATTCTTTTGACTGAATTATACTTATTTTTTTAATGCTGCTCAACGTTTGATCAATTCCAAGCTGATATTCGCGCATTATCTTGCTAGGGGTATATTTTGCTCTCGCAAACTCATGGCTGTACAACTTGCGTTTCATTAATGGAAGATCACTCTTTCACAGATGAGACCTATTTTACAGCAAAACCTATACTAGGAACCGGAACAATAAATGCATAATCACAAAATTACTGCCGTCATTTTTGATGGCGGGGCCCTCTGAATGGCGTTATTTACGAGATAGGCTAGGTTAGAAGAGCTGCGCTAGGTCAAGCTACAGTGAGTTATAATAGCGTAGCATAGGATTGCTACATTTTACAACGTTAACTAATCCTAACCCACGGGTTACGTTAGCACCGACAATATAATTATTATGTTATGGTAGACAGACAAGATGAGTTGGAAAGAGTTTGTTAGGGTTGGGAGACGGGCGTTAACTTAGATGGGCCCTTACGTTAGAAGGGCTGCGTTAGGTTAAACTCGAGGTAAAGTGCAATAGCGTAACATGCGCGTGGCGTGGTCTCATTTATTTGGAAGGTATAGACTTTATTCAACCGTGGATAGTGACAAAAACAGTAGCTTTCTTAGATCAAAGGAGCGTGAGCAACGAAATTCTGCTGAAATTTTGTACCAAAAGTCGCGGCAGCGGTAATCTTGCGCAGTGCTACAGCATGGCCGCTGATGTGTGATTTTCGCTGCCTTCTGCTAAACCGCAGAGTCGCTTTTCACGCTTATAAACTGCGTTCGGAGATCTTTTGCAAAACTGCTTTTATTGTATATTGTTGAAATTATCATCAGTGTGCATTGTTCATCCTCATGAATTTTTACACCAAAGCATATCCAAGGAAAATTCATACATCTTTTGTTCAAAAACTCAAGATTTATTTAATATTTATTATCATTACTTAAATGAATAAAACATAGTGTTCGGAGTTGTTTTGCAATATCATATGCTATGATTTTTTAAAGCAGGTTTTAACAAAAAAAAAAAAAAACGCATCATAAAGAGCACAAAATAAAGCAAAAACAATTCAAATTAAATCATTTGGTTGAAAAACAACCAAATTCATAGCAAATAAAACATGATTTTGATAACTCATTAATTAACTCTTGCTCCTTTCATTTCAAGAAGTTTTATCAGACGATTGTCGACAGATTTCGTCAATATTTAATGACTGCAGGCTCAACATCTTCAGCAGCAGCCTGGATGGCTTCCCAAAGTTCTTTTTTCGAGCTGTATTGCTTTCCATCTTTGTAAATTGCAGCTTTCAAAATGCTCCAGTAATGCTTAATTATGTTCAGGTCGGGGCTGTTTGCTGGCCAGTCCATCAGTGCGTTATTGACAAAGCCCTCATCCCTCAACCATGCTTTAGAGTACTTGGAGGCGTGACTCGGAGCATTGTCTTGCATAAAAATCAGGTTGTTTTTCCGATCATCATTTTACACCAGCAGCCATGGTTTGAAATTTTTTGCAAGAAATGCACAATTCAATTTGACACCTTCCTCTACCTTGAATGGCCCAATAACTTCGTTTCCAATCATCTTTGCCCGTATCATCACTCCACCACTCCCCTGTTGCCGTCGAATGCGGTAAGAACTCTGCCTGCCATGGCCACCCATACGCGAGTGCACCCGTCCTGACCATCCAGCGTAACTCTGCTCTCATCTGTGAAGATTACATTGGCGAATTGGTCTTGACGTACTTCTTCGCCCATGCCAGCCGAGCTTCCTTGTGTGTACTTGATAAGAACTGCCCAGTGATCCGACTTTTTACCTTTGCAAATTTCTGAAGGACTTTGCATCTTGTGGTTCTTGGAACATTTTCGATTCCGCAGGCATCAAAATTGCTCTTGCTGGGTACATTTGGAGTTTTCATCACTTGACGTTTGATTCTGAACAAGTCTCTTGGTTTCAATGTCCTAAATTCACTTTGGTTTCGTTTTTTTCTGGGTTGAAAGCCAAATTCAGCAATTTTTTTTGATTGTGCGGTGATCTCTGCCGAGTTCTTTGGAAATATCGAGCGTGGACATTCCTTGAACGATTTTCTGTACTATTTTGTTCTTTTCTTCCAATGGTAATTCCTTTTTCTTGCCATTATTTCATAAACCAACTGTTGTAAGAGAAGTTGGAACACCGATTTTACGCTATATTCATTAACCTGGAAAAAAGCAGATGAACAATAATTATATTTTAAAATTCTTTTTGTAGCAAAAACGGCATGCATTTTTCAAATTCTTGTACTAGTTGAATTTCATTTTTTTGCAAATTTTTTCCCAATATAGCGGTATAATGCAATCTGCAAAAGATCTCCAAACGCAGTTTATGCGCGGTAGTCTGGACGGGGCCTTTTGCGCGGTAGTCTGGACGGGGCTCTATGTGCGGTAGTCTGGACGGGGCTTTATGCGCGGTAGTCTGGACGGGGCTCTATGTGCGGTAGTCTGGACGGGGCTTTATGCGCGGTAGTCTGGTCGGGGCTCTATGTGCGGTAGTCTGGACGGGGCTTTATGCGCGGTAGTCTGGACGGGGCTTTATGCGCGGTAGTCTGGACGGGGCTTTATGTGGACGGGGCTTTATGTGCGGTAGTCTGGATGGGGCTTTATGTGCGGTAATCTGGACGGGGCTTTATGCTCGGTAGTCTGGACGGGGCTTTACGTGCGGTAGTCTGGACGGGGGTTTATGCGCGGTGGTCTGGACGGGGCTTTATGCTCGGTAGACTGGACGGGGCTTAACTACGTGATCACCAAAACTTGCTTCATCAGCATTTGAGGAGTCAAATTTTTTTCTTCCGCATCTTTGCAGGTTGAAACTAATTTCTCTTTTTCAACACTAGGAAACAGGTACCGTATTTCTCATTTTTGTGTTACTCGGCATTACCTGGTGAGTGGGAAATTAGTTTCGGCTACCTATAGGCTTAATATTCTTTTCTAGCAACCTAATTGTAATCTTTTAATTGATGTCAGAGTATATTAATAAACTTTATTATACGGTTACTCTACATCTCAAGGCTAGAATTGAATATAAAAAGCAGATATAAACTTTTGAAACTGGCAAATATTTCAGGACCTCACCCATTATCAGTATGTGTTTATTAGCAGTAGATTATCAAATAGCACAGAGCCGGTGAATAGCAAACCGTATGGAACTGGGACAAGGAATTCTACTTCCTACGACGGAACTTTAGTGGGTAGCCAATCACAGGTAACAACAACAACAATAATAACAGGAACAATTTCAGCAAAGAAGTTACTTTGCCAAAGTTGAAGGACTTAACTATCTCTTTTATCACTAGCATAGTCCATAAAATGGTTTACCACTCACACTTATTGCAAAATCTGATCGTTTCACAGGTCTTTTTGAAAGTGCTTATCACTATGTCATCAGCAAGCCACACAATCATGCTTTATATGAATGAAGGAGCCTATTGAACCTATAGAGCGCAAAAGGATTGACAAAACAAACTATTTTCCTGTTTTCACCCTCGGCAACTGACTACTCAGAATAGGTTATAGGGCTTTCCACTCATCAGACTACTCCTTTTTAGTCACTAATCCTCCTTTTGCTTCAGACTATCATAAATTACTAACCGCTGTCCCCAAAGTAAGGCGTAAAAATCAGTCGACCAATCAGAGGCGCCCTTAGACACTACGTGCTTCTGACGTCATGCGAATACTTTAATTTAATTACATTCGGTAACCTGAATTTATTTTTCTATTTTTTCTATTCTGAGCTCAGTGGTTAGCGACGTTGCTTCCCCCGCTGTCACGAAGCTTGACGCTCTGTTCCAATTCAAAGAAAAAAATCTCGTGGTCAGCAGTGCATCATCGGCATTTCTGTCACTCATAGTCTGCTGTCGGGGTACTGACCTTACGGTCGAGGGAAGAAGTTGTCAGATGAGCCTCCCGCCAGTGTCGCCATAGCTCAGACAGCATGTAATCGACTGCTGCACCTCAGAGCCGTTAGGGTATTTATCTGCAGCACGAACCACTGCAAGTGTTGCTTAGTTAGGATGTGAGATGAAGCACTTTGGAAGCTCGAATCGCTGCTAAAGGAAATCCAGTAAAAGCCACAAACAGCTGGCTTAAACGCCTGCAGGCCCATACGACCGAAAGCCGATGCCGGCAATAAATTCCAAACCTTAACCGACCAGGGCACAAAGCACCGACCGAACTGATTAATTCGACATCTAACATCCTCCAACATGAAACAGAGCGCACCGACCGCAGCAGGTGTTTCTCTTCTAAAGACCTTAAGGGCAGGGTCCGAAGAATACAACCAATGCCTCTCATTGTTGTACATCTTATAAAACATACCCTTCTCCTGTGGAACAGGTTCACCAGATCATTATCCGCCATTATCAGCATGCTGGCTGAACTAACAATTCGGTCCAACAGACGCAAGTGAGTGTCAGCAGCTGAAGCCCAGACCGGTGAGCAATACTCCAACACAGGCATCAAAAAAGCATAAAAGCATCTGCTGACAACCTCACCGTCACCAGGCACAAAATTCACCTTACGCAGGCAACGTAGTCGGAAGCAGATACGCTTAAATAGGCATAAACACGTCGCCAGGTCTCGTTAGACAGACTTTCTTTTCGTATAAATTTTGGATGGAAGATATGCTTATTGCACTCAAATACACATCAGTGCTTTACAATGGAAATTTTGAAATAATTGCTAGTTACAGTATTCTACAGTGACATACGAGCGAAGCCACTAGAAAGTTGAGCATTACCTTTTGGACAAATCATGTTGAAAATTCTATCAGCATATGTATAGTTGAAAGAGTATTTGTGAAATATGCACGAGCGTTATTATATTTTAATTATCTCATTTCTATCTGTCTGAAACTCTTTTTGAAACACCTTCATATGGCAATATTGAGTGGATCGAAGCGGCCGCACACTTTTTAGCTTACTTTATTTTTTATTCATTTTATTGCTTTACTTGAACGTTTATATATTTTCTCGACAAAGAAGAGACTTCAACTGCAATTAAAGTGCCACTAAATAGCTTCTATCAAGAAATTAAAAGTGATGTATTCAGGGAGCCTCTGATAAACCGAACTTTATTAACCCGAGTTTCTATGAACCAACCACCCTTCGTGTCATCTGAACTCCCCTCGGTAATCCGACCGTACGTTCATTATAACCTACTAGGTGAAAAGCGAACCGAACGCCCAGGTGACGCTGCGAGTGACCCTCGGATAAACCGACCACTGCCGTCAACGTGTCGCCAAATGACTCGACTCTCTATTGATTTAAAAGATGCAACTACGACACCGAATTTTTTGCATCGAAGGTCTCTTTTCCAACTAATTAAGTTGATCGAGAGTCTTTGTAATGCAAAAAATAAAAAATAAATTAAAGCTCGTGTTTGCCTTTTCGCCTTTTTTGGGCCTAATTCTGGCCCAACCTTTTGACAACTAATATATTTCTTGCTCAGGCTGTGCCACACTGCCTCCCCCAGCGGCGTCCCCCCGAACAACTCCGACCCCCTTCAAGCGCCGTACAAGCCTGGGGAGCACGGACCCCAACACAGGACTCTTCATCCCGCAGCCCCCCTGCCACACACAAACTTTTCAGCCCCAGGCGATACATGTACAGATTACCCCTGGTGGGGGCCTCACCCAGACTAATGGCCTTTCAGACCACAGCGCGCCCCCTGGTGGGGGTGACGGTCTGCACGCCATGTCCCCGCCCCCTGGGGTTCTTAACCGGGTGAGTGTGGGGCTTCTAGTTTGTTGGGAATCTAGTTATTTTTAGGGGCCTAGTTAGCTTGTGGCACCCAATATCTTGGGGGAACAAGTTATTTTTGCAGCCTAATTAGATGGTGGTTCCTAGTTTTTTTGTCAAATTAGTTTTTAAGCCAAGTGCATCTGGAGTACCGAGCTTCTTGGGATCAAGTTAGTTTTAGAGCCTAGTGAGTTTAGGATACCTAGATGCTTGCGCAGAACCAAGCTAATGACCAACCGACTACTCTTGACAAGGCTGAAAACTCAATTTCGTAGGTATTAGTTTTCAGTCGCCATTAGGCAGCCTCGGGATTTGGATCGAGCCCTTAATAATGACACGGTAGGGCTAAGATAAGACAGCGCAAGCACGCGGAGTAGAGCGGATTACTTCTCCCCGTATTTTTCTTGGATCCGTATTTTGCTTAAGAGTTTCGTCTGAAAGTTGCGGTAAAAGTCTGAGTTCTGAAGTGAGGTTTTGCACAGTTTGAATGAGAGAAATTTAGGAAATATAGTGTAATCATCGCGGCTATGCAGACTCTGCAAGCAAGTCAAATTGTGCCTTTGTACGTTTCAATAAAAGCTGCTTCAATTTTTGGACTTTGATGAAAAGAACGAATAAACAAAACGTATCAACCCTTGAGATTTCCTTCGATGATATTTTCCATTTAGATTGAAACTAATTGCCGTGCCGCAATAATTTACCATCCAGGAACTTTTATTCTTTCCGGCCCATTTGCACCTCGCTTTACTTATGGTCGGAAGTACACCATCTGACGTCACACGTAATCGTTCGAAGCGAAAGATGGACGGGGCTCGCAGCTGTTTGTGTTCCTCGAATCCACATTAATAGTGAGAAACGAGTGTGCTCTCACGTGACCAAAACAAAGTCATGCGCCTGACATCTAAGCCAATCAGAAGAGTCTACCTGTCAAAGCGAGATAGGCTTTGGCAGGTGCCGAATATCAGGCGGTAGGGAACCTGCAGAAGCGCGATTGGCAGAAGCAGGCTGTGACGTCACGCATAAATTTTCTTTGGTCACAGATAAAGATACTCGATTTTTTCAGGCCATTTGTATAGAGCCTGCGTCGAAGCTCTCATAAACGTACTTGAAACACCGCTCCCCCATTCAAGTCCTAGACCGCCTTATGGGGAAACTGCAATTGATAATATCATTATGACTACTATTATTATTGTTTTATTGACATTGATTAGTATTATTTAAAGAGTTATATGATCCGCTGTGAAATAGATGTGCTGGACTCAAGAGCTGAAATTGTCATAATGCAAATATAATCTCGTGCAGAAAAGAAGAGAACTCTACGGATTTTTATCGTCGTATTTAAGTACCTATGATACTCTATAAGTGTGGTTATTTTAATAACAGTTCTAGTAATATTTACTAAGACAGTGGAAATAATTCTAACCATATAGGAAATAATATTAAAATAGATAAAATCATAAAAATACATAATGTTCTCTTAGTAACACATATCTGTTGCAAGCAACCCTTACTACTTCTTATAGTAAACACAGTAGTTGAAGGGATGAATTTGCTACTGGCGTAAGCAAGCATGAACTGTAAAATGAAGCTTTCTTTATAAAGGTTACTTACTGCACTGCCCACAGCACTTCTTCCGATTACAGTAAGGACTATCACCACAATAACATGGTTTTAATTAGTTACTATCATTACAGGACCAGCAGAGGCTGTACAAACCATCACCTCTACTGCTGCCCAACTCTACAGAGGTACGTATGTCGCCATCTAGTACGAGATCCTCGGTTCGATTCCCGAGGCAACGGTGAACTTTTTACAGCCTAAGCACCAACTGGAGGAGCTCATGTAACTAGTACAGCAACGCATTAAATTAGACCTATGACGTCGCTACGCTGGACATATTAGCGCTATCATCAGACAAATTACGAAGCTTGTTATTTGCTACGAAAATTGTTCCTTGTTGTTCATAGTGCACATATAGATAGAAGGGTGAGCTCCCTGTTCTATATAATAAAATTGAGTCTGCTCATGGATTTCCATCAAAAATGTGAACACGTGATAAAATATTTTTTCTATCAATGCATATCTTCTATTCTATAGCACATTAGAGAAATAAAATCGGTTGTATGGAAACTGATGGCCTACCTTGCATCAACCCCTAGTTATCTACCTACATATCTACTCGTGCCGTTAGTGTACGTAAAGTTAACTGCTCCTACCCTAGCTAAAATACAGTATACCAGTAGCTACCTACTTTTTTCTTCTACGACAAAGTATGGAAATAAATATACTTTTAAAAATTAGTTAGGCCCCACGCTAAATTCTAAGAAGTCATACACTATATAGCGAGTTGCCTTTATGATTGCACTGAATATTTTGTTTTTGGTTCTGTTATGGAGAGTAGGTGCCAGTTGGGTTCTCTCAACTGTGAAATCATGTGTCGTAAGCAGATAACTATTGTATTGAAGCCGAAATATTAGGCTTGCTTTTAAAAGTGAACACTAACTTATTTTGAACGGCTCACAATAAAATTAGCTTGGTTAATACGTTAATAGTGCAAAATACCGTTTCAGTATTTTAAATATTATCATGAACACTGTGCATGCCCTGGGACGCGTCCGCGCTTGCTCTCTTTTTCGCTCTCTAGCTGCTAGAGAGCAGGGCATGCCTTGCTTGTCAGTGAACTCAACACAGACCGGTTGAGAGGGGACGTGTCACTTTGGACGTGTAGTCTTCAAAGGCGTCTATGTACCAAAACTATGGCGTTCAAGCTCAATATCCATTGCCCGTGCTCTCATGACGGGTGCTGCCCCGCTACGTGTGGAAGCAAACGCGGACCCGGTCACTGTCCCACGGTCATGTCCCTGGGACACGTCCACAGACAAGAATCATCATGTGGCGTGGCCTTAAGATAACTTCTGCAATAGCTACCGGCCTTGTTCAAGTCATTGCCTCAATTTATTTACAGAAGATTTCTGTTTACAGGACGGCCGCTCCCCACCAATTTCCAGGCAGGGCTCCCTGAAGGTGAGTACGGCTCTAGGCTAGTGCCATGGTGTGCTGGAAACAAACGAATACTACCAATATGTATCTAGAATCTGGATATTTTTTTGAATAGCCTAGTGTTGAGAGCTAGTGTCTATGTATTTCGAGCTCTGACTAATGCTCCCATTACAGTATTTATCAATATTTTTCGTCGAATTTCCTTCTGCTGAGAGAGTTCATACTAAACTAGAGCCCGAGTACCCCGGAAACTAGGGAATACCACTATCATGCATCTAGACTTGACACCGCAGTAGAAGCTAGATGTGCTTCGCCTCGTATTTTTTCTTGTATTTCAGGCAGCTTGGACCCATGAGCTTCTCCTACTGTGATCGAGAAAATTTAATAAATTGATCTTTCATTTGTCCGGACTTCGCTCTTCAGCGTCGGTGGGCCAGTTTGAATTGAGTTTCATACGTTAATCGCAAGACGATTGCGAGTGAGCAAACCCAACAGTTACTCTCGCGTAAACTTGTATCAAAATAAGGAATTGAACGCTCAGGACTGAACTTGGCCGCATGCAATAAGTAAATTGTATGAGACGTTGGTGGGACTTTAGGGATATCAGTGACACATACTGAGATCCTCTGCGTATACATACAGTATATTAATGCAGGGGTTCCTAACCTTTCCTGCGCCTGGCACCCTTGGAAAAGTTTTACGATGTTCCTGCACCCCTGCAAAAATAATAGGTCATCTGTGGACAGAGAATAAAATTTCGGCAAAATTTGTGAACCAATTTAAATTTCCAACCTTATTTTATTCAAGATTTCTCACCCCCTAGAAGATCATATTGTACCCCCCAAGAGTGCGAGTCACCCCATGGTTGGGGACCCCTGCCCATATATTGTTTGTAACGGCTGCCAATTACACAATTATGGTTCGATTCCTTTCGTTTAAACGTCAATTTCTTCCTTTTTGCGTAATCTAGATACATGTACAGGTTTAATTTGTCGCTCTTGTCTTTTCCAATATATTTCTTGTAACGGCTACCATATGCACAATTACGGCTCGATTCCTTTCATTTGAGCCTCAATTTCTTCCTTTTTGCATAATCTCGGCGCATTCACAAGTTTCATTTCTCTATTTGATCTCAAATTTTCTTTAGAAACGATTTCCGTACCCTGGCTCAATGCGCCATCTCCCCCTGTATTGGTGGCTCCCAACGTTATCTCAGCCTGTTAGACCTACAAAACTTTTAATATTTTCTCGCATCCCATAAAAAAATAACTCAACTGATGACAGATAAAGAATGAAGTTTACGCCAAATTTGAGCACAGATATATGTATCCAATTTTATTTTATAGAAGTTGCATACCCCCTGGAAGGTTATCGCTATCGCACCCCTAAGGGGTGCGAGCACCTCGGTTGGGAGCCCCTGTGTTAATGTGTATCTTGACAGGAAACGAATATGGAGTAATTTTTGACTGATGGGCATAAATTTAATTTAACCCTATCTTATTCAAGCGCTTCTGTTTACTTTATAAGGGTTCTGTCTCCTATTGCACTCCTACAGAAGGTATAGCGAGATACCATACCCTGAGTAATTACTATTAAGATGTGGCTAATATAATTTACTTACTTATTTTTGCGGTAATTATGAAACCTGCAATTAAATAATTTTAGAGTGAGTAGCTCTCGGTTAGTTTTAGCCAGTCTAGTGTAATTTAACAATAATAAAAGGAAACAGAAGTTCTCTGTTCTGCCCTCAGCAGATATTACTAGCAAAGGCGTCGTTACAATTCTTATTAGTTTTTGTTATAGAAAATATCAAAATATTCTAACTTCAAAGCATTTTCTAAGTGTTGCAACTCTGCTGTTTCAAAAAACTGGATATCTAAGCGAGATAAAAACAATTAGTTTCAGTCTCGCCCCTGCAGTTTCTGCACCAGAGATTCACACTGTATCATCGTTGATTATTAAATTGCACTATTGATACTTAGCTGGAAAATTAAATTTGCCTCTTTTGCGAACAATCCCAAATATCTCCGTCAGGATTATGTCTAGCATTTGGAGATTATATCAGTCATATTGATTCGATCATGAAAAGTTCTTGTATTAGGTTGGATACTAAGTTCTTGCGTCTTGGTCATATTGGTGATATTAGGGCGAGCATTGTCGTGCAGTAAACGAGCTCCATGCTGCTGATTATAATAGTCCTTTTCTTTTGAATGGCCGTGTTTAGTTGCTCCACCTGTTGAGCATAGAGTTCCGGATTGACCACTTCATAGCGTTCAAGCAATTCGTCCCATACTCATGATATAGTTTTACGGGGATGAAGATCCTTATTTCACGCGTAAATTTGCCTGCTTACCGGGGCTAAGCCAGTCCTTGCTCTTACTGCTTTATGTTGCTACACTAGCACCGCATTTCGTAGTCAGTAACGATTCTGTAAATAAGTCGTTGCTTGTTTCCATGAGTTGAGCGGTGACAAGCAAGCAAACCGACAGAGATTATGATTCGTTGATTCATGTTGCCGTCACTTAAAGCACGCGGAACCCATTATCAATACTTCTGAACCTTTGCCATCAAGTGAAGATGCTTCTGTACAGCAGTGGGGGACCATTCTACATTCTCTGCCGGTTCCCTTGTCGTTTGACGGAGATTTTCTTGCAAACGATGGATTAATTGTTCTTCATTTATCTCAAATGGACGACCAAGACGAGGTAAATCTATGAGGTAAAAATTTCCATTTTTGTACTTGGCATACCAATAACGAGCGGTCCTTTCAGCTATGTCACCCTCTCCACCCACAGCACAAATATAGTGAGCAGCTTTTGTGGCATTAGAACCATGGTTGCAAACAAAAAGAAGGAAAAATAAAAAATGTTCATTTTCCTCCACTTGATAGTCCTTTTTGGCGGGCTGAAAATACACAGAAATTAACTAAAAATACTCGCAAACAACAAAAGCAGACTGCAAATGTTTTAAAAATATAATAAAAAATAATAAATCTCATAATTTAAAAATATGATGCATTCCCAAACGTTAAAAATCCGGCAAGAACTTCGTTTCTAACCTAATAGAAGGCTGAATCGTTAAATATCGTCGTCAGGTATCTGTATTAGGTGTTGTAACTGACACTAAGGTACAGCTGCAGTAAATATCACCAACAATTCTGTTTTACTGCAGCTAGATCGTCGGACTCCGTCGCTGACGAGGCACAATTCGCTCAACGTTCGCGAGAGGAGTGTAGTAAGCTGACGTGTTTTTCGCTTTTGCTTTTCGTGTACAGAGCGGCCCAGAGAACGCCCTGGAGAATCAATAATAAAGTCCAGTGGTATCGTATCCATACTACTACCGACAGTCGTCATAGGACATCGATATTAAAGGCAATCATCAGCTGCTTTTTACTTTTCAATGTACGATACTTCTTTCAAAAAATTAGCAATTCCTTCGCATGTTAGTGCTTTTACTCAATACGCTGTAAGCGCTTCTTTCTGCGGGTTCAGCAGTAGAATGAAAAGAACTGACGATTTTCGGTAGAATGGATGCAATATTCTGTGTATGATTTATTGATTTTCGGAATGGGCATTTTTTTACGTCTGGGCCACCCTATAGAGCATTTTTTGAGTAGATGAGTAGTGTTTTGCCCTTATCTGGTCCCAGTAGATGTCAATCAGTGCACAGCACGTGGTGTACAGGCTACCGTGCTTGCATTGCATGGTGGTCGGTTCGAGATCCAGCAATTCCAGGTTACAGTCCCAGTAATTCCCGGTTCGAGCCCAGGCGTGAAAAGTTAACGGGCTAGTAACAGAAACTATATTTGCGCACCGTAAAAACAACTCTTTCCCAGGACGTTATTGAAACACAAGGTCTTTTCGTTAGGTGGGGCAAATACCGGAATGTCATGAGTCGCCTTTCTTTCTGACGTCACCCCACCCATAGCGAATGACAGTTACATTTGTTTCAAAAGGGCGGAGCTTCACCACATTCTGCAGGAAGATGACATTCCTAGTTTTCAAATGCGGAGACTGGCCAACAAGACGCATCGACGCTTGTAGTGACGTCACGAAGAAAGGCCAGTACTGACGCTTCGGCTACGCTTGGCTCAACAAACAGGCATTCTCGGAACTACTAAAATGATACGGGATCTTTCACATCTGAATTCTTGTGGGCGTCCAATGGGCGTTGATGGTGTTGATCCAGTTACTTTCTTACCCAGACTTTTGTAGTTCTCTTATGCTAACTAGCGCCTGGCTAGAGACCTGTAGAAATAACGAGGTCGGAGGGTATGTAATTTATGTCTTTAAAACAGATGGTCACCTGGCACAGTGGAAAGGGTAGAGGCACAATCAAACGTTGCTTTCACGTTGGCGCCGCCACTGTGACGTTATGAGCTGCTACGTTATCCCCGGAGCGATATAGGCAGTGTGCCACTGAAGCGCTAGTGAAATTCCTACTACTACTTTATCATGAACCAATAGCAGGACTTAGATTACTCGCGTGATTCCATAGCATTGCCTGTACCTCCAATCAAACCTGCTGCTTGGCAGGCAGCAAACTGACACCATGAGCATAGTTGGAATGATGTTCTCCTATTGGTTGACGTAGACTGTAGAGGCTAGTTTTTCCTTATACTGTAATTGAAGCAACCTCCTCCTTTACCATCACCGTGATGCGGATTTCCTACAAAGGCTTGAGATTTCTGTCCCTCAAGTACCACAACGGAACTAAATTCGTTTATTTAGCATATATGGGTAAAAATTTGCTTTTCTCTAAGCCATAATTTAGACTGAATATAAAGCCGTGTCTAGGACTGCTCCAGAATTTGGTCGAATTGATACCAGTTTAAATCTTTGCATTAAAGCAAAGAAAAAGAGAATACCAAAACTTAGAAGCCGTGTTACCGACACAAGCTCTTCACTTGCCCTACATGTATGTGGCCTCCAATGGTGAATTTACAAAACAATTATTTAATTTGCAGAAGTCTAAAACTGTTACACTCAAACATCAATCTAAGTTAGGTAACATAGACATTTAAAATTAATGTCAATGTGCCCCTAAAGATTTGGTTACACAGTTACCCGTTACTTAATGGCGCAGCGACCCTAACAAAATGCACAGCCGCCGCAAAAACTGCAGTATAGGATAACAGCTTCTGTAGTATTGTGGACAGTGTACTACAAACTGCCCTCGAGGTTCAGATTGCCTAGTGTTTCCACGTTGGAGTGATTTGATCGCACATTCCAGTATTCCAAGCTGATTTCGTTATGCATCATTCGCGTTACTATTGCGTGGTCGTACTAGAAGCATAGACCTTAGGGCTTTTGAATTGTGATGTACTTTTCTTTTCAGTCGTTGTGTGCATGTTTTCGTAGGTTAAGTGAGACTGTTCCTTAGGTGGGCTCTTGTGGCGACCTCGGGACTAATTGAAAGTGGCCATAGGCCGTAGGTCTGCGGCCTCGGCCTTTTCGAAAATGTGACTGGGCCGCAAGTGACTGCCAGCGCCCAGCTCGGATATTTAGGACGTATTCAATAGGGATATAAAGTCAAGTTGCTTAGCTTAAATCAAGCGACTGTTGACTTGACTATACGTCCCAATCGAATACGTCCCTAGTATTGTAAATGTCAAATTGTTATCGAGCAACAGAGGAGTGTTTTCTTGTTCTGAATCAGCATAATCTACGATGTAGAGTGAAAAGAAGACCGCAGTAGATACCTACTGTGGTTCATTACAGTCACTGTTCAGAGCTGTTCACGTTGCAGAGACGTTTCAGGAACATATTTGTAATCTCTCATTATTGCTCCAACATCCATAGCTTTACAATTTGTTTAGCTTATACAACTTTTCAACGAAATCTTGGGAGGTACTAACTTTATTGCACTAGTTTAATGAAACTGCATAAATTATCGTTCGTTTACTTCTATAGATATTTTAATAATTTATGACATCTTTACCCTATCTTTCCAATTTTGTTGATTAATCGGAACAAGCCGGTCCGAATGACCTTAATATATGGATATGGGTTTGAATGTTGCTTTTGTGTTTTTACTTAGAGTTAAGAAAGGCTTTCAACCGTGTGTCTTTGAAATATGGCTCAATAAGTTAAAAAATAAGAGACTTTATAATATAGCCCTTTATAATGCTAGTTGTTGAACACTAAGAGTCTAAAAAGGAGGGGGACTAGCAATTTTTATCTATTTTTTTTTTCAGACAATAGCTACACTACACAAGTTTATCATAATTCATTCATTGAATATCTCTTAACAGAGCCAAAGATGTCGTTATACAGTTGCCAGTATTCTCTGCTCTGGCCACCAGAGTGATATGCTTAACGTATTTATTTAGTCATAGATACATCATGAACTCAGAGCTCCGGAGTAGATACGGCGCAATAGATGAATTATGGTGCCTATACTTCTTGTTTTTTTTTTTTTTTGTTCAATTCACCGCTGGACTCGATGGTTCCATTTTTATTGTATCCATCGTATCGTGCTAGAAACTGTGTACAGCTGGTGATAAGAACATCGGAACTATGCCATTGCCTTAAAAGTTTTAAATATTCGAATTTAACTTTAAACCTATTTATATATATATATCTATTATGCGGAATTTTCAATATGAACTCTTACCGTAAATTTACTGTCATCCATGCGTCCTCCATACATTTGTTTTGTGGATTTAAAGAAAAAAATCGTCGTACCACAACTTTAGGGTTTCTATGACAATGATGCACCTGGATATATGCGATAGAATAGTATAGAATTGAAAAATAAAATGTAATAAAATTACTATTTTTAGCAAGATGTAGTGCATACCTAGGCTGCAGGAAATAGAATCTTGGTAGCAAGTGTCAGCCTCCAGTTCCTGTAATGATGACAAATTTTCTCAGCAATGGGGGGAATATGTGCCCTAATTAACATTACATGTCACTTTTGTCAGGACCCCACAGGGTCGCCGGCCCTGTCACGGCACAATTCCGTCAAGTTACGAGACAGACCGCCGGTGAGATGGATAATCTTTATTTTTTAGCAACGCCAGCTTTGGCATCCGTTTGGCTTAACTTGCACTTTCTGTATCGTTGCACTTACGTGGCACATACGTATTATACCCACTTCAGTTTTCTTCTTCTGCTGCGTCAGCTTCCGCATCCTAGAGTTCGTTTGTGTTTTTTTTTATCTATCTTTTGTTCATCGTTTCACATCTTTAATTTTTCTACTGCTATACAAGCTTGTGTATTCTTTTATCGCTCCAGTTTCCGTTTCTGGAATATAACTTCAGCTTTCACATTCTGAAACTGTATCAACTTCCATTTTCTTTGATCGCTGCATCAGCTTCCGTTTTGTAAGTTCGATGCATCAACTTCCATTTTCTTTTATCGCTGCATCAGCTTCCGTTTTCTTTGACCGCTACAGTACCTTCCGTTTCACTTGATCGCTGCATCAGCTTCCCTTTTCTTTGATTGCTGCCTCAGATTCCGTTTTCTATGATCGCTGCCTCAGATTCCGTTTTCTATGATCGCTGGCTCAGCTTCCGTTCTCCATGATCTCTGCCTCAACTTCCGTTTTCTATTATCGGTGCACCAGCTTCTGTTTTCTCTGATCGCTGCCTCAACTTCCCTTTTCTTAGATCGCGCATCAGTTTTAGTTTCCTAATGCTCTATTACTACACCAATCTACCTATTCTATTTCTTATATGTTTCCCAGAATCGAATTCGATTTTATTTACTTCTGCCACCTAATTTTCTTTCGGTTTCTTCAGTCGTTATAGTAGCTTCCAGCTTCCGCTTTCTAGGGGCTAGTGCATACGTCATTCATTTCAACGTGTTCGCTCCACTCGTCTGAATGTGTTACCACACCCTAGAAATCTAGAAATCGAAAAAAGAGAACTTTTTCTGGTTTCATTTCACTCCAAATTCGAAGCAATTTCCCGTACCTTGCCTAGTGATTTTTGCATAGGAGACTATTCGACGATTAAGATTTAAGTAAAAGTTTCCTTTAAGCACTTTCGAAAAAGTATTTTTTTTTTGGTAATCTACTCATTTTAAACGAAACTAATACCGAGATTTTTAGAACTTTTGTGGCGTGCACAAAATTGTACTCCCAACGAAGCTACAAAATATTTGAACTAGTGAATGAGTGAACGCATTGAAATGAATGACGGGTGGACTGATTCTGATTCTCATAACAGCCTCCATTTTCTATCTACTGCGAAGCAATGAATCAAATTTTTTATGAATTTTGTACACTTGTTATCAGTCACTTCAACTTTTGTAATTTTTAGACCATTGCTTAAATTTTTGATTAGAAGTAAGAAGTAATTCATTTATTTTCTTTATTCAATGCTTCCTTCGTAATTTTAGGGAATGCGATCATTTTCACATCTAATGTTAATTTTACTCATGCTCATGTCTTTTTAATTTAATTATTAACTTCGATAGTTTTTATATTCTCTGGTACAACTTGTTTTTATGTTTTGTACGAAATCGAATGTTTTTTTCAGTGATTATTTTACATTTTTGCTTTCTTTTCAGTGCGCTCCGGCCATGGATATTGATGGCAATTTTGTGTAACAAATTAACCAGTCCAGCAGCTGTCGAGTGTTGGACATTATTAATTCCAAATTGATCTATATAAAGAATTATGAGAGGGTTTAAGTTATATATTTCGCTAGTTTGCACAAATTTCCAGTTCCTTTTGCCTAACTATAATTAAGCTATATATATGTAGAGCATCAGCCTTTTTAATTTCCCAAGTTATTCTGTTTCGTTTTACTAATGAATTTTAATCTTCTCAACAGCGTCACGTTAGCATATAGCTCACAACGTCTTTAAAAGTGAAGTTTCAACTATTGCATTCCACGGCAGAAGTCAAAATCTTAAAATTTTCAAAATCTGTTTTTGTCACTAAACAATAGCTATAGATCAGACCCGCACCCAGGCGAAGTTTTAGGCAGCGAGTGCAAGGCTAAGTAGGAGAAAGATGGGGAAAGAGTGGGGAGGAGGTGCGGTTCTCTCCTGATAAGTTCAGTTTTTCGACTTCGAAACCTATCTCCTCTAACAGTTTTTGAGTTACAAAAAGGATTTCGGTATCAAAAAAAGCGGAATTTAACCTTCTACAACGTAGCGTTGGCTTTTTCTTCATTTTTAAGTTGGGAGACAAGTGACAGTGTACTATTTTGCAAATAAAAAACAAACACTGAGTTGTAGAAAATTAAATTCCTCTTCTTTTGATCTCGAAATCACCTCTTTAGCCCGAAAACTGTATTAGATAGTTTTCCCCAGACCCCCGTTTTCCGTTTTCTTTGGATAAATCGTTTTCTATGGGGAAAATGTAAAAATGTTCACGAATTTAACCCACATTTTTTTATTTTACATATCTGCAACAGGTTTCATTCAGCTAGGTCCAATAATAAAACTTTTTTATTTTAGAGGCACCCTCCCATCGATTAATTAATCTTCACTTCAGTATATAATTTCCAGAGTTTTTATGGACACAGCTAAATGTTTCTATTTACAGGGTGGGTCTGACCCACGGTCTCCTCCACTCTCCCGGCATGGGTCTATCAAATTCAGAGAAAGGGTAAGCATATCTTCTGACAACAGTAGAATGGCTTATGCAGGCCCCATGTGGCTCTATTACCTTCTCACCATGTAGGTCTCGTTTATTACCTGGATATTGGCCTAAGTTGGTGACCACGACGATTTTGTGCTTTGACCTTGCCCCCATGTGGCCACACCATTGGTCAATGGGACTCTTGTTGCAATGAAATTATGAGGGAGCCATGTCGCGACCAAGTGGGTAAAACCTCTTAAACTTTAGCTACGTGCCGGGTACATTTGCTCAATATGATAGAAAGTAAGTATCATATTGGGTGCGGGGCAACCACACTACGTATCATATTGGGTACGTGGCAAACAACAATGACCCCTTGTGATAGGAACTAAGTATTATGCTGGATACGCGGAAGTCAGAGTACCCTAAAGTGGCAGTGAGAACTGTAAAATCTTGGAACCATGTTGCTACCTGGGAACCACAGCAGGCCTCTCTGACATGACTGCTAAAATAACTCCATGCTACAGCCGCCACTATACTAGCAACACAGAATATGCAGTGAACCAAACTTTGTACATGTTTCAGATCATGATCGTCATAATTAAAATCATACAGTCAAACGCTTTAATACATTTTGAATAATTTAAGATTATGTGTCATAAGTGTTTTTTCGTTATTGGCCACATTCCATTGAAAAAGTTAGTAAAATGTCCCATTTCTATTGATACGAGTCTGCTAGAGTTCTACGTGATTTATTTTTGCCAATCCTAATACTTAAAAGATTTTTGATAAGGAATTTACATCTACACATACAGTAATTGGATGAACGGTGTCATGAACTATGAGTTTTCACTTTTTAGGAATAATGAATTACCATTTATTTGATGGAATACATATTTATTTCTTTATTTTGATCGATAATTATTCATGTTTCTAGGATCCATGGTCTCCGGCAAACACCCGACCAGGTTCAGTTATCCTCCGAGAAAGGGTAAGTTCCTCTGCTTAATGTTTGCACAGAATTTTATCATTGATTGCGTCCCTGTGGTCCGAGAAATGCATGCTTATTAATGGAAGAAAGATGAGATGCAGATTCATATAACTACTTGCTACGGCCACAGTAGTTAATTGGTTCTGCCTTCTGAAGTAACTGCATCGCCCAGAATACCAATGCATGCACCTGGTTGTACACAAATGTATGTTCTTTGCTACGGAGAGCTAATGGCACGAGTACTGTCAGCCTTGAAAATATTACTTTAATCCTTCAATGCTTCAATGGAATATGCGCTTTCTTTGCGAAAGCAGTCTCATTATGGTCCTCCAATGGGTAAAGAATTGGTAAATAGTGGACTTTATTCACAAAAGATGTATTTAGTGTTGAAGCCCTTTTAAAATTAGTCTTTACATTGTACAATGAGTCAGTATTCTCATTAATACGTCAATGGCGTAAGTTTTTCTTTATTACGTTGATTTTTCATTTCTTAAAACAATAAGGTAATCTAAAAATTCATTAGATGTTTTTGCTAGACAGTTTACCACACTGCACAAACTTTCTTGGTTACCTGCTGCACATAATTTGTGTCCTTCTTAGTTGATTGACTGAAAAGATTAATCTTCTGAAGATCTTATAAAAAGTATCAATAAAATTAAATAAAAACCAGGAAGTTCTTGCTAACTATCGATATGATCTCATGCTCTTTTTCAGACATCGGATATTTGCGTGTTCCTAAAATTATTGCAATCGGGCTTCATAAAAAGAACTATCAACCCGTTTATACGGTATAATATCCAGACCTGAATTAGTTGAACTTCTCAGCTCGATATAAGATGATTTTCTTGCAGTCGTTTTTTGCTCTTTCAAATCGTTTTTGATTTCTGTTGGGTCTTTGGCAAATTACCAGTTTTCTGTGCACCCTTTTTCAAATTTATGTACTATGGTTGATTAAATATCGTTGCCCTGTTTATTGCACTGTACTTGCTTCTTCCTTCTCATTTGCAAAAACTGTATTTTGAGCATCATGTATTTGATCTGTCATTTGCTTTGGTATGTGTTAATTTTGTGTTCTAATTATTTATATACATCTGAAGTTGTGTCTTTGTAAGGGTATCTGGTCAAGCGTTTCTCGGCAGATTCCTCAAAAATTGAATTTTTTTTTTTATTTCAGCAGCAAATTTCCTTTATACGGCCCCATATATCGTCATCCATGAAGGGGACAAAATCCACACCATCACCACGTGCCTAAATGTATTATAGCTTTTCGTAGGGGATTTATCACTCTGTTACGCCTTTGTTATCCTAGATAAAAATTGAATAGCTTACTTTTTTAGTAGATTCTAAATTTAGGATCTTTGTTGAAACTGCCCTGTAAATTCACGACGTGTATCTCACTTTACGGTTGGAATTGTATATACATATATGTTGTGTGCGATCGATGGATTTGCGCGATCGATCGAACGCGCTGTGCAAACGACCGATCGTTCAAATTTTAAAATGAAAAACAAAAAAAAATGCCCTTGCCTCCTCTAACCTACAAAACATTAAACCCGAATATAGTCCAACTTACCCGAAATTACGGCCTAATACCTACAACATCCATCGTTTGCGCACGACATATATATATATATATATATATATATATATATATATATATATATATATATATATATATATTATTACATTCAGAATTACTAGGTTAACTCTATACATAAGGTTGGAATACTTAGGAATTGCCGTATTCACTGTATAACATCAACAACAATGTATGTCTAAATAACTGAAGTAATTCGCTTACCTGTGGCTGCTAGCTCAAACGATAATCATTTACCGTACGTAGATGTACGTACTTATCAACACTCAAATGCGCTACTGCGCCTGTTTACCTAGCAAAAGTTGCAAAACTTCTAAGTTCATGTACGCCATAATTTAAAGAGGTAGCTGAAACTTTTGCCACTGACGTTCACTAAACCAACTGACCCGCTGGCTAATGTTTTTGAAATATTTTGCTGAACACAAAGCTGTGTAATCGACTTAACGAAACATATAGATTCGGAAAACCACATGAATGGTGCAAGAGATAATCGCATGAGCTCTCCTTTAGTAAGCTTTTTGGCAAGCTTGTGAAAAGCTTTCTAAAGAATATTATCAAAATTGGCCATGTTAAGAATATTGCTTTTGTCTGAAGAATAAATGACTATAGAATCATTGTGAGACTCTCAGGATTTTTTTCTGGAAAATATACCTTGCATATAGGATTTTTCTGTCTTATGTACTGCAATACGAATAGAGACCGGGTGTTTTCACGGACAGAAACTCAGAAATCAGTGACGTCATAACCCGTACAAGCCAATCAAAAGCGACAACATCCTCGTAGCTGTGAATCAACCAAAGTATAACTGATTGTGACGTCACAAATGGTTTAGATTTGGCCACGCGGGAGTGCAATTTGTTTCATTTTATTTGTTCTTTATCTTACCATGCGGCTGACCAGATCCTAACTTTTCTGCCTCTTGCCCAGTTCTCTGTTTCACTATCATTTTCGCTGTTTCCCTTCACACTTTCCCTCCTCACTCACTATCCCAGGACGCAGATTCTCCCGCACGGCGTCCTCGGCCTTCTTCTCTGCACCTCACAGTGAGTTCTTTATTTTCCTATTCACACCTTAATTCTTCTCACATTTTAATTTTTAACCTTTTTACCCAAAAATCATTATTTAAAATTTATATCTTACACAATTTTTTCCGTGAAATTTTTCATAATCGTGTGGGTTGTCAGGCAAATAATAATAATGCCCTGTAGTGCTCCAGCATCTCCCAATTGACGCCTTATCGTTATCACCGAATTTTCGCTAAGAATGGAATCCCAATGCGGTGGTCCCATCACATGAAAGGTTGAAGAGCTAAATGCTTCTTTAGACCCGCAGTAGCAGCAGACTAAAAATTTTGACACTGACTTTCAAGGCTGCAGGTTCAAACCTCCCTACTAAGCAAGCAAGTTCTTCGCGGCGCTTCACGTGATCAGCCAGCATCTGGTCTGCGTACTGCTGTGGGCTTACTAACCTTTGCCTGTAATGAGGAGAGTCGATGGGGGGCGCAGATTGTTGCACGGAGCCTTCCACCTTTAGCGCCATAGCTCTATATGACCTGTGGTCGACTGCAGCCGTATGCTCCTCTGGAGCCTGTTGGCCTATATCTGCAGTACAAACCTGCGCGATCGGGTTTCCCAGTTGGGGTTACGGTCAAGTTGCCTTTACCTTTCTCACCTGAACTCGGTTAAAATGTACCCTGTTGTCCTAAAACCGGCCCTTCTGATCATGCACTGTGCCCGCTCTCTTATAGCGTAGTCTGTGTACATTTCAGGCAGAGATAGTCTTACGTAAAGGAGATTATTTTCAAGGGAGAAAGAGGTTAACGATCAATGCATGCTAAAGGTTTACCTTCTTAAGTTAAGAGAGCAGAGTGCCTAATTTTTCTTAGTGTTGTTGCATGCATATTTATTCCTCGCGCATCTGAAGCTTAATAAAATGCAGAATAAATTGAAAACTAATTATTCGGCCATACTAGAGTCTATGAATAACTTCTTGGTTCCATAGGTTAAAAATATACAATGGCATCCCCTGAGACACGGCGATTGACAAAAAGTCTACGGTAATTGCTTCCAATGCTTAACTTACTTTGTTTCTTTAGACATCTGTTACAGGTATCTGGTAGAAATGATTAACAAATGATTGACCCTAGTGATACAAGTCGCTTCAATTGTTACAAATTTCATAGGTACATAGTAGCCATACAGTGCATAGTAACCTACCAACTGTAACTTTATTGAACAGCTACCACGTTCTTTGAGGCCTCAATGAGCTAAATCTGTGGCAGTCCCAGAAATTTCTAAAGAAGTGAACCCTTCTCATATTTTACAAAATAAGAAATCTTCATCTAAAAAATCTCAGTTACTCAGCAAGTGAAATGTGCACACAAACGAACATAATTCTCAGCAGACGTTCACCGAGGAAATAAAACTAACAAAATAGACTTTTACTTGCGAACGAGGCTTCACAATGACGTTAAAATGACAAGAATATAATAAAATTACTTGTTTTCTTCTTTAAATTTGCAGGTATCTGCCTTTGCATGTTTTGACTCTAACTCAGCTTCTCTAACGACACTAGTAATAGAGAGTTATAAGATCTCTCGCACAAATAACTCAATTACCACTTGCTTTCTCTAGTATTGCTGCCCGCCTGTTTTCAGAAGTTGCGTAAGTTAAGGGCATTCAACTCACGATTTTGGTCAAAATTATAATATTTATTTATTTGCTGAAAAAGAGCCCTTAGGTAGTGTGAAAGTGTGTCCTAAAATTCTATGTGGCTAGGGGCACTAGAACCCCCCCCCTCTCCCAAGATGAATCCAAAGGGGGGGGGGGACAGAGGGTAAGAATGATCAATTGTGGACCGATTGTTCCGAAATTTGCGCATTATATGTAATTTGGAAAAAGAAACACATTTTGTTTTACAACTTTTGTGACTTAGGCCTGAGTTTTTGAGACAATGGGAAATTTATGCATATATATATATATATATACATATAAAGTTACTATGGTTACTAAGATACCGAGTTCTCGAAAGATATAAATGTCATTTCCAAACTAGCCAATGTTTCTTCAATTTTGAAAAGTTGTCCGCTGAGTTAACACCAATTTCTGATGTGCCAACCTTAACATGCCCTTTGGAAGAACGCACACTTCCTTTGCCTTTGTGCATCTGTATGTCTGCATTCCGTGCTGAAATTGGTGTCGACTCAGCAAACAGCTTTTTAAAATTAAAGAAAGATTTTAACAGAACAGTCAAATGTGCACTTATAACATGAAAATTTAACACAAGCAAAAGTAATGAGGGACAAAAGTATTTGACAAAAAATTATGACATTAGTACTTGGTGGCGTGACCTTTATTGGCAATAACAGCATGGAGATGATTGTTATAACTGGAAATTAACTTTTCACGTTCCCTTGATGGTATTTTTTTCCATTCTTCCATGCAGATAACCTTTCATTCAGAAAGGTTTTTGGGACACCGTTTGTGAACATCAGATTTAAAAAGACGCCACAAATTTTCTATTGGATTAAGGTCTGGTGATTGGCTGGGCCATGGAATAAGATTTATTTTCTTCTTTTGAAACCATTCTTTCGTTCAATTCGTAGTATGCTTGGGGTCGTTGTTTTGTTCTGGAAGGTCCACCTGCGAAGTCCGTAGAATATTTTGCCGCTTAGAAGCATCTTCTTCTCTAATATCTCCCTGCACACGAAACTATTCATCTTGCCATCAATGATATGAAGATCCCCAACACCATGGGCAGTAAAGCAACCCCACACCTGGCCCAGTGCCATGATGCTGCCCCCTCCATGCTTCACGGTGGGGATGCTGTTATTGGGGTTATAGGCAGAACTACGTTTTCACTATAGCTACATGCCGAGCTTCGTTTCGGCCAAAAAGTTCTATTTTAGTTTCGTAGACCATATAACTCCTTCCCAAAACTCATTTCCTTTGTCCAGGTGGACCTTGGCAAATGTTAAGCGGCTCTTGACATGTTTTGCTGTAAGAGGAGAAGATTTGCGAGGAGTGTAAGAATGAATGCCAGTACGATTCAATTCCCTAACAATAGTTTTCTTGAAATAAAATTCGACACGAACTAATTAAAATTTGACGTTTCGGGAGTTTTATCCCATTTTCAAAACCTAATGAAATCTTAAGGATGTCTAACAATAATTTTTTTTTTATTTAAGAGGACCTAAAAGGTGCTGGGGCTAGCGTTGTGGGACCTAGAGGGCGAATGACCACGGTGCGATATGGGGTCCTGATATAAGCGTTGAGCGGCACGGAAGCGGAGGAAAACGAGCGAGTGCAGTCTTAGGAAAAAGCGTCAGCCATGGTTGTGACGGGTGGTACAGCTGTAGTCATCATATAGGGCGGGAAAAGAACATGTACAGTCATGGGGGAAACAGTCCGTCCTGCACAAAGAGCGGATAAACC
>LQNS02001155.1:8463077-8484415 GCA_001587735.2 Parhyale hawaiensis
CTTTTTCCTCCGACTGCACTCGCTCGTTTTCCTCCGCTTCCCGTGCCGCTCGACGCTTATATCAGGACCCCATATCGCACCGTGGTCATTCGCCCTCTAGGTCCCACAACGCTAGCACCAGCACCTTTTAGGTCCTCTTAAATAAAAAATATTTTATTGTTAGACATCTTTAAGATTTCATTAGGTTTTAAAAATGGGATAAAACTCCCGAAACGTCAAATTTTAATTAGTTCGTGTCGATTTTTATTTCAATTGTATAATTTACCAAAGAATAGTAACTATAGTTTTCTTGCTTGCATGCAGTCCCGGAGACGCCAGTTTACTCTGAAGGTCAGCACGAGTTGTCATGGGGTCATTAGTCACCATACGTAGCATGTAGCGCCGAGGACGACCCATGATCTTACTCGGAGCTCCAGCTCTTGGCAGGTTGGAGACCGCCCCAGTCACTTGATGCTTGCGGGCTATTGCTCCAACCGTTGAAAAAGGAACATTGACACGTTCTGCTATAACACTATAAGTTAATCTCTCACTATGAAGTTGAATTATCCGTTTACGAGTTGTTTCAGGGATTTCTTTAACTCTGGGCATTGTAGTGAGAGTGTGGGCGACTTCAACGAGGTCTAGAGAGGTAATGCCCCGGCTGTGGTTTCTTTACATTGCATTTGTTTCGAGACGTTTCGTGAACGTTCTAGAATAATTTCCAACTAATTTATTGAAATTAAACTATTAAATATCAAAGATTCAACATCACAGTTATTTTGGTCAAATACTTTTGTCCTTCATTACTTTTCCTTGTGTTCAATTTTCTTGTTATAAGTGCACATTTGACTGTTCTGTTTAAATATTCTATTATATATACGTTGTATAAACTTCCTGTATTAATCATCCTAAAGCAGAACCTGAATTTTTAAAAATACATAAAAAATAGTGTAGTGCAAATACTTATGTCTAGGCAATGTAATTACTGTATATGTACCCATTGATATATATAGGACTCCTAAAAGAGGGGACCTAACGGGGAGAGGATAAAAAATCATGAAATAATACATGCATATAAATCGTATATGCTAATACAACATAAATACCATGTTCAATTCCATTCATAGTACAAAAAATGGGCAGTACAGTATATGACATTTCACCACAATATTTTTCGTTTTTTTGCCTCTCCAGTAAATTCTAACGTTTTCACCGAAAAAAAAATTCGAAGTCGATATAACTTTTCATGCTAGGAGAAATAAAAACAGTTTTGGAATCATTGAAACATTCTTAACAAAGTTATCGAGGCACAATTTCCATTTTTTCCCTTTATTCTTGCTCAAAACCGAAAATTTTGCTTGTTTAACTATATTTCAGTTAGCGATCAAAAATCGCATTTCAAAAGAAAATGAAACAGAAAATGGATAATCTGCCTCTATAACTTTGTTAGCAATGTTTCAAGGATTCCAAAACTATCTTTATTTTTCTCCCAGTATGAACACTTATTGATTTCTATTCTTTTGAAATTTCAATATATATATATATGTTTCCCAAAATTTCAAAAACTATGGCCTAAATAAAAAAAATTGCATAAGCAAGGTGTGTTTTTTTTCCCAAAATTACACTTACTGAACAAGTTTCTGACCAATCTTTTCCCAAATAAAACAGTTTTGAAAAATCTGAGTCGATCCCCTTAAAGTTGGGAGCAATTTCGTAACTGATATAACTTTGGAAGTTTCAGAAAAGAAGTTAGAGTAACTCACGAGACATGCCGCACTTCAGTACTTATTTACCAAGTCTGGACCAACTAATAGAATTTGCACCATAGCCATTATTGGTAATCCATTAACCACAATTGTCAAACAAATCCTTTATTTCTTCCTGATGTTTTGAAATGAAATTTTCTTTTCAGATTCATACTCTGCAATAAAAAATTCAGAATATAACTTGGAAACTATATTGTTGCAGGGTTTATCTGTTCTGGTTGGGTAGATATAACTTTTCCAGTTATATTTTACGGCAATCATTTTCTTAACTGCTGTCAGACAAGACATGGTTGAAAGCTTAGGTAATTAAATTAAAAAGCTCGAATCATATTCTTATTAGTCCTTCAAACTAGTACGTCTTCTACAGAAATGACGTAAGGTCAGCTCTACTTTGCATCATGATAATGCTTATCGTGTGCCTGTTTCTATGTTTATTGTTATCTATTAATATATACGCTTGATGAGGCCAGTAGTTTCTTTTTATCTTTTTACCCCGAAACACTCAATTAGCGGCATTAACCAACACAGTTTCACTTTTTGGTCGCCAACATTAATTTCATCAAGTTTTAATTTACTTTTTTCCTTTGGGGATGGGCATCCTCGTGCCGTTGTATAACGTATACAAGGCAAATTTTCTTTCTTCCAAAATCAAATCGTTAAACTTTATTCCGATTTCTACCAGTCATGTTGTTCTGGGGATATGGTGAAACTACTGAATTCCACTATCTGAAGTTCTTGACATTGAAGAAATTTTGCCTCTTTTCTTTCCCTTTAATTTATTCATCATTTCAAATTGCCATTACAGCCCTTCTTCAAATTAACTTTGGCATAGCCTATGATACTGAGAACGCCGAATGAAATTTAAATTTTCAATTCTTTCCCACAATTTTTGTATCTTGAGGGATACATATTTAGTACATATTTTATTAACAAGTCGTTCCTGTTGTGGTTGGGGCGAATTTGACAGATTATCTGCTCTATGTGATAAGCTAATTTTTCACTTTTGGTACGTACAGGACAAGAAAGCAGGCTCACATTATTTTTTGTTAAATCAGGAATAAATATATACTCTTAATATGACAAGTGCAATACTAGATTCGCTAAACTGGTGCCACAAGCAAGAAAAGCGAACAGTGTCAAAGCAAAGTTTTCGCCTTCATTTCATAGCGACGGGAACCTCCAGTGGTTTTAGAAAAAATGCACTGATAAAATAACTAGTATTTAATATGTACAACGTATCAAAGCATTGTTTTCGTATCTCATGACTATTTGTAGCTTTTCAGTTACAAGCCTTTGAACTAGAACTAAGTTACAGCTGATTTATTTAGCGTCTCATTTCTTTGTAATACGCTATCAGGTTCCATTTCTTAGACTGCCTCGACCCTGTGATTTACTTCGTAGTGTCTGAGTTGGACTGACTGTCTAGCCCCTATCGAGCCAGGGTGATGAACCACCTCAGTTTCTAGTTGGCCCTATTCGGCTACCGCTTGGCCAGGGCCTGGCTCCATATTGAAAGTGTCTGGGCCAATGGAACAAAAAACCACTAACGTTGCATCCACATGGGCCCAATGTGACATTAACCAAATACCACACTAGGTACGTGACAGGCCCATGGACCCCATGTAGCTGTGACAGCTACCATGGTTAAGCCACATGGGGCCCACCTGGCTCTGTTGCACGAATGCCTAGGATGAGTGTATATCGTCGCCGTCGATAGTTTCTCCTCTATTAAGAAAAGCTTCGGATCTCTTAATGTACTTTTTTCTTCCGTTGAGCGATTTTCTATACTTTTCGCTTTGCTATATGCTGAATCGCAGTTGCGCTGTTGTTTTGGCCATTTGATTATTAGTTGTGCTGTTATTTTTGTTTGGTGACCCTCCGTTGTGCTGTTGTTTTTGTTTGGTAACCCTCAGTTGTGCTGTTATCTCGGCTTGTTGACCCACAGTTTACAGTTATCGTTGCTTGGAGACCTTTAATTGTGCTGCTATATTGGCCTATTGATTCTCAGTTGCGCTGTTATTTTGACCCGTTGATGCTCAGTGATGCTATTGCTTTTGCTTGGTGACTTTCAGTTGTGCTGTAATTTTTGTTTGGTGACCCTCAGTTTTGCTGTTGTTTTTTTGTTTGGTGACCCTCAGTTGTGCCGTTATTTTTACTTGGTGACCCTCAGTTGTGCTATTATACTTACTGGGTGACCCTAAATTTTACTATTATTTTTCCTTGGTAATCTTCAATTGTGCTGTTTCTTTTGCTTGGTGACCCTCAGTTGTGCTATTATACTTACTGGGTGACCCTAAATTTTACTATTATTTTTCCTTGGTAATCTTCAATTGTGCTGTTTCTTTTGCTTGGTGACCCTCAGTTGTGCTGTTATTTTGGCCTGAGGATCCTGAACTGTGCTTTTGTTTTGCCCTTTTTTTACTAATTTTTTATTGCGAACAACTCACTTCAACAACAGCAACCGCATTGGATTCAAAAACCGTTTGGCCTGCAAGCGATGCGTAAATAATCAGACTTGCGAATGAGTCTTAATTATTAAATTAAAATATATATATAATATCAAGCGTCAGCAATTAAGTGTGAGTAGTCCGTTACTGTACACCTTAAGGCCTATATCTACACGTTTGTATTTTGAACGCCTTCGCTCATCCGAATGTGTTAGCGCCTTTGGGGATGCAACTGTGTTTCCGCTACAAAAAAGTTATGAAAATGGTAACCGTTAAGTCAGTTTCCTCAGCAAGTGTAACTAGACAAGTTAGGGATATACTCGTAACTTCAAACTTGCGTTGAAATAAACAACTTTTTGCTGCTCCTACGGCACAGTAACACATTCAGACGACTGAATGAGCCAACACGTTCGGAAGACTAACTTGCAGACCGAACCTTAGGCCGAGTTCACACGTCATTCATATCAACGGGTTCGGTCATCCACTTGTCCGAACGTCTTTTACTGTGTCCTTGAAGTAGCTGAAAAGTGCAGTTTATTGAGTTTTATTCAACTCGAAATTTGAAGCGATGTCCGTAACTTGAATAGTGACGCTTGCAGAGACAACTGATTTAATTAACGGTTAATATTTTGTATGAGTTCTGGCCTCCTTCATTTCCGGCAAAACAATTGTGTAACATTTTGTGGCGTATATACACAAAGCTGTGCTGACACCGACACTACAAAACATTTGGATGAGTGAACGCGTTGAGATGCATGATGTGTGAACACGGCCTTACGGGTCCTTAACCTCTATACTGAGAAAAGTGTTCTTCCACAACTAGCACGGATTCCTGTGCATCGACTGGCAATGCCTGCCTTGGTGAGGTCATGCATACAAAAATTGTAGTTTTCGTGCTGCACCGGCACACCAAAACAGGTGTTTCTCATCAGGGCACGGCAAGGCGTGCTGGTTTTGGGATAACGCTTTTCTCACATATGTTTCAAGTTTTTGGGACCTTATAGCATTACAAGTAACAAAAATTCTGTCATGTGATGACGCATAAATATCACTTGTACTTCTAAAATAAAACTGAAGTTACCGTAGTCTCTTGTAATCCAAGGGGCTGTTTTACTCTAATTTTCCATCGCTAGAGCGGGATTTCGCTATTCCTATTACTTCCATTACTATCCATCAGCGGCATGAAAATCCATTACCTCCATTTCTCTGACGATGATGCCTGATTGTTTTCCATTGTCCCCTTGGTCTCTGCAAGTTCCTCCGTTTCCCCTGCATGTTCTAATTTCCTCTGCTCTCCGCTGCAGGAGTCTCTGTCTTCAGGCATGCCGCAGAGGCCTCTGTCTCTGGCCCTGCCGGTAAGATCTCTGTTATCTACTCTGCTATCGCCGAGAACTATTTTTCACTTACCTTACTATTAGTAGTAGTAATTATAGTAGTAGTGATAGTAGCAGTAGTATTGAAGTACCCCGCCAACTTTCGGATTCTTGAAACGATGCCAGAGGCCGGTTTACAAGTCATTTTATTTATTGATTTTTTCACAACGTTCGTACATCACAGTGTCCAGAAACGTTGCTCTGTCAGTTTAAACGATAGAAACGTGCTCTACTTTTTCCCTTTTTATGTACTAACAATTCGAAAAATAAAGACAAAGAAAGCTGAGCTAGCTGAAGTGATGGCTAACATTTTAGTAATATTGTTTAAGCTCTCATTCGTGCGTTCAAAAGCTAAGGAGGTTATATTTTTGTTGAGTTTGCCTTGCTGAGTATTTTTGTCAGCAAGATAACTCAAAAAGCTAATGGCGGATTGTAGCGAAAGTTACAGGGATTGATAAGTGTAGCAGATGATGAACTTTTGGCGAACATCAGTCAACCGTTTGTTTCTTTGTCTGCCCTTTTCTCTTGGTAGCGTAACTCAGCAAGTTATTAACGGATATTAATGAAATTTACTCGAATTGTTGGTGTTGGTTCTAGAAGCAAAATGATCTTATTTTTGTGTTGAACTGTTTGCCCGTTTGCTTGGCTCTATGTATGTTTGGCAAAATGTTTGTCAGTATCACAGCTCAAAAAGTTATGAACGGATCTTCATGTAATTTACAGAAATTGTTATACGTGTTAAAAGGCACAAATGACCAAATTGTGGCGTTGATCGGTTTGTCTGCTTGTGTTTTTGACTCATATTTGTCAGAACAGAACTCAATAAGTTACGGACGGAACTTTCACAAAATAACAGAAGTTGTCATTACCGCCAAGAGGCTGATGTGTGCAAATTCTGGTGATGATAAAGAGGAAATTCTTACGCCCAATTTTGAATTTTTTTTCAATAGTGCCTTGCATGGCGTAGGTATGAGCTCTCAGAGTATTTTAGTTTTTGACGTGTGAATGTAGTTTACAATGAAAGTGGCGCGTCTGTATTGCTGACGTCATCTAAAAATTTCGGCATTTTGTGGAGGAAATCGCTTGTTTCCGAAAGCTATGTATATACGCTGTCTACACCATGCGGAATCTCTCTTTTCTGAATGAGATTTTATCAGCAGCCATGTACGATGCAGTCAATATAGTGAAAACATTATTGTACATATCATTTCTAACATTGCGATGCCTACTTGCACAGTAAGTTTATATGGTCGATGCTCCTTCAATCTTATTTTTGGCGTCGCTAAATAGTAATTTGTCCGGCCATACTAGAATCCTTTTCCAAATTTCTGTAGACTTGGTGGATGCATAATGCCTGCTCGCGAAGTAAACATGTGTGTGTGCTGTTTTCACTTGAAAGACGGTAATTGTGAATATCTTCTCTATACCTCGTAGCAAATACTGATGGAGAGTGTGTGTTGCGACGAGATCTTGATGAGAGAGCGATAGTTACCCATTAACCAACTTACAAGAAGGATACGATAATATTGTACCCCTGCTGCCTTCCCGTCAATTGTAGAGCATACTGGATGACGCACCGCACGCATGACGGCTGACGTTCTACTGTGTTTGTCTTGCTTGCCAATGCTTGGCAGTTCTCTCTTAAAATCGCTCTCACCAGCCACATTCAGCCAGTGGCTGGACTGCCAGGACTGCACGCGGTAAAACTGGCTGACGCGCACTGCCTGTATATTACTTCCTACACTTAATAGTCTATCATCTAAAGCACTTTTATAAATATATGTTCCTTACGTTTCAGGAAATGATGTCACCAACGAGATCCACCACACCGCTGCACCTCCGTGATAGGGTGAGATTAATTGTTTTATAATTGCTTTTAACTTGTGCACCTAGCAGATAAAATCAAGGCGAAACATTTGTAATATCATCTCTTCTCATCACTTTATCACCTCGCACCTGTCTGTTGTCTGTTTCATCTCTGACACTAAATATCAGAAGTGGTAAAGACGGTCATTTTCAAAATGTAAAGCCTTGCCAGCCTCTATCCCGCTCGGCAAAAGTGCAAGTATCTTTTTCAAAACCTGCCGGCAAGTGTGGTCAACAAACAACCCTTGCCTCAGCTATGTCGAAGATTCGGATGGAATTGTTTCAATGATCTGAACAGAAAATTCACGTGCAGTGGGAAATGGACAGATGAATACACGGATGAGCATATACATAAGTATTCAATAGACGTACACATTCATTATATGTGTAATGTTTCTGTTTATTCAGGATTCAAGATCTCCCTCTGTGGCCAGGCTCGTCATGAACAGAGACAGGGTATGTACATATACTGCTGAACTTGTCCTGTTTCGCGTCCACGATAATTTTATTGTAAAATTTACACAGCCATAGAAAGTGGACGTGAAATTCTTGCTTATTCATATCTGAAATTACGAACTATATTTTTCTTACCCGGGAATGCATAATCAAGCATGCATTTAATGGAAAATTCATTTATAGGAACTCTCAAGGAATTTTGTATGGGCACCACATGGTCATTCAAAGTTAGTAATGAATTTGCATGAATAATGAAATGCTATGTGGTAAGAAATCCATAGAACGCTGTTCTTCTTTTGATATGCTAAGCATTTTTTATAATATAGCTAGTTATGCACTAAATTTTCGCAGTTCCACTTGTATTTTTTTTTAATTCAGCTTCTTTAACGCTACAATTATGAGGTAGCAGGTGATGGTTTTTGTTTCATAAGGAGCATGTGTTGCACATTAGATATGACACTACGTAGCATGTGTTCCCAATAAGGTTTTAATATATCGCTTTTCATGTTTTCACCACTGAATTGCCAGCTAAGAAAAACCAAACTTTTACTTATAAGATTCTTCGTACTTTGTGAGGTCATTGGGCTTTTCAGCTGTCAATTGATTCGGAAACTTAGTTCAAAACTTGACCCACACCTGATAATCTTACAATTTGTTTCTGGATATTAGACAATAGGATAACAAATGAAGATATACATTTCATAAATGTTGCTAACCCCTATCTTTCACGATGAAAAGTGGAGAACTGTTAACGGTTATCTCTAGAAGTGAAAAAAAATAAATATTTTCGACAGTTGCCTTCATAGCAAAAAAAAAAAAATTAGATGGCATGCGAGCCTAATCGCTTTTTTTTCACTTTTCCATCAATACTGATTTTGGTGGAAACTATAATACGTCTCTTAATGCCAATTATATTCGTTTTGTCAATTTACTATACTGTTTTGTGCCATAGTGTGAGCGAGTGAAAGTTTTACTAGTAACAGTCAAATAGATGAACTATGTCGGGCCTAGCTTTAAATTTAGCACAACTTAATTAGCATGTGTACAGCATATGGTGTCCGAAATAATTGTGTACTTACACAGCTCTATAAAATAATATGTATTAAACTGCACAGTTTTTAAAAGTGAATGATGAAATATGAAAACGTAAGCTCTAGAAGAGCGATAATAATCATAGCATACGCTATTTCCATCAAGTTGTGTGAGGTCTAGAACTACATGAAAGACGAAAGCTCTGGTCATGACTTCTTTACTGACGAATGTGTTGCCCTAAAACTAGCAAGCCATCCCATGCACACGCGGGCAATACCAGCTTTGGCGTGCTGGTGTAAATCTTAACTTGTAGTTTTAGTGCTGCATTAGCACACCAAGACAGGTTCTTCCCGCCGATGCACAGGAATCCGTGCATGTTTTGGGACGCTTTCCTCAGTGTTCGGTCAGTCCATTGCTTGGCAAAGTCTGATATCAGAACAAGAAAAGGAGAGAACTTTGACCCGATTTTGCGCTACAGAAGTGAGTTTCCACTTTTATTGAGACACCATATGCAATGTAGTGCAATAATTCTCATCCAGCCGAACTTTCACTTGACTAAACTGAAGTGAAGTATCATACATAACTCATTTACAGCTGTAGTTGGTGTCCATTAAGGTGATCTGCATTCACGTATTAACTTAAGAAATACTCTAACTGCTATAATGAATACGGTTGGATGAGGACTCTGCTGATGGTGGTGGTCGGTTGCTGACGCTCCGGAGACGTTAATTGTATCAATAACTTTTCAATAACAATTGAGTTTTAAAATAAAAAGTTCTATCAGTATACTGGTGCAGCAACGGGACGTATACTTTCTTTATTTTTAAACATTGCAAAGAAATTGGTTGTATTGAAGAACTTAGGCTACATGCAGACGCTAATATGGCTAGTACGTTATATGTAGTTGCCGTAACAAATTTATCGCCACTTTATGCGTACTATGCCAGGGTGTGTAAGGACTTGTATGATGTTGGCATACAGTGTATGTATCGTACCAATATTGTTTGCAAAACAAATGTAGCATTCTGTGTTGCATAGTAAGTGTTGGTCCATACTGATGTACATCAGTGTAATTATTTTGTATACAGTACATTGTCATTTTTACGTTAATATTTTTAGCCGCATTTAAAAAATGGGAGCTATATTTCCCATTTTTTTAATGCGGCTAAATATATTAACGTACAAATGACAATGTACTGTATACAAAATAATTACACTGATGTAGCTAGCACGACTATTCCATTTTAATTTAAGGTTTTACGCAGCAGTTGATGAGAATGACTTCCTGCAAATTATGAAAAAAAAAGTTCAGTGCTACACCTCGTTCGATGGTTCTGGCTGTAATAGAAGTTTCGTTCTAGCAGCCAATTTATTTGACATACAAATTACAGCTGACATGAAATGGATGCAGGACTGGAACGCGTATCGTGATTCCTAGATTCTCGGGTGGTAAAACACCGAATATAATACCCATAATAATAATACTAATTTTAATACTTCGAAAGGTTTCGGGAGCGTAAAATGTAAAGTTAAGTTAAAATCTATCTACATCGTGAATCAAATGTTCCCGCTTCTTTAGGTTTGTCTCAACAAAAGTATCATCCAAGTGGCTTTAACCTTCAGATAACGTATCACAAATACATAATGCATTTAAATTATTAAACTTGTCATAAAATGAATGCGCCCTTAGCTGCTCTTGTACTACACCTATGCAGTATTGCTACTCGCAACTGCGAAGCGTCTGAGAATCTGCTTCACGAGCCAGCAACTGATCCTGACCATACAGCGTGTGCACGCCATAACGTGCTGTTTTCACAAAGTAGTCTAACTCTCTTAGGAGGTGCGGCCTAACGCTAACGCCACCGTCCGACCGTCTATGGTACTGCGCAGAGAGAAGGTAAGTAAAGCGTTTTTTGTACGGCGCAACAACGAAGCGAAAGCAAGGGCTGTACTGGCACCAGAGGGTTGTGTGTATGTCCAGTGGAGTGTGTGTGTGTGCCTTGCTAAGCCCCTCGAGCAGTGTCTGCCTAGCGCCTATTGCGCCTCTGACTATTATCGCATGAGATATGCTATATTGTGGGCTATAGGTTGCTCATGGACTTCAGCTACATAATTGAGGGACCACGAAATAGTCAGGTAATAATATAAAGTTCAACCAATCGAGTAGTGCATAAAGATCCCAGATGGGTCACTTCCGGTCTAGGGCGTAACTTTCCGGTTTAGGACGGCCAAGGCACTTCCGGTGCCGCAGGGGTTAGGGGAGGGGGGTGCTAACCGGAAGTGGGTGGGGTTATAAGGCGTAAACTGGAAGTGACCCATCTGGGAGCTTTATACACTACTCATAGACCGCAACAGTACTTGACTCTTAGGTCTGACGCTGGCGGCCAAAAGTCGGCAACGGAAAAATGGGATTTTCTCAAGAGCTATTCTTTTCCCCCTATCTAATACTGAAGAAAAAATTCCAAGGTATCCACCATTTTTCTTGCGGAGAAGGTATCTTGGATGCGGCGGGGACGCATTGGGCGCTTGCCGGCATGACCGTGTCTGGACATGTTCATAATAGCTCCTGAGAAAATGCCATTTTTCCCATTTTGGCCGCCAGCGTCAGAGGCCACTTGGACCCCAAGAGTCAAGTACTGTTGTGGTCTATGCACTACGTACATATTCGCAACCGACAGTGCTTTCAGCTGCAGTATAACTGAAGCGCAAGACACTGACTTTGGCCCTTACAGTCAGTATTGTATTAATCATCAACTCTCGGCAGCGGCGAGCTGTGGCTCTCCCTAAAACTTCATGCAGAACGTGCTTCAGTGTCCGTTCCAAAGTTTCACTACATTTTTGTATTTGAAACTTGAAATAACGTACGTACGCATATTTATTAGAGAGCTTTCTTATTTGGTACGAATGTCTAAAATGTGGTTTTGCAAGATTTCCGTTTTTGCAGCGAAAGTCGATTGAAATCGGAAATTACATAACTAACATGCACAACTTTGAAGCGATTCTCTTATTATGTCTCGTATTATTGGTCAAACGGAGCCAAGATAAATAAAGTGCTCCCTAATGGTCAAAACGAACCTGGAGTGTCCTCAAAGTCGATCGTGGTTGGGTAGGTTTCCCTCCAAGAAAAGGCCGAGTTTCTAGTTGCCTGTGACGTCCCCCAAGGCAATGTTTTGGTCACGTGTAGCACACTTTTTCACTATCCAGTATGATTTATCCTAGTTGTTCCAGTGATATTCTTATACGTACACACTGAAATATATAGTATTATATCGAAGCCAGCACGTTTTCTCGTGCACCAATAGGTAATGCCTTCTTTGGCGTGCTCGTTCTACACGAATACTGCCTTTACCTGTTTTTAAGGCAGGAATTTTATCCTCTCCCTCGATTTTCTATGAAGTCTTTTTATTTTTTTGCTTCTCATTTACCATTCCTTGATTTCACTTTCAATTTTTGGTGTTAAGTGACTGCAAAAATTCACGTTTTTTTCACGCTATTTTCCCCATCAGCGCAGTTTTCGTGCTACTAGCGCATGACAAGGCGTGCTGGACACAGAGCAACACTCGTTTTAGTGCATACATTTTTACAGATTTTATAACTATGTTACCTACGGATACCTTCCCCTGTTGCAGGACACAATGTCCCCAGGACCTAACAAGATGCAGCAGCAGGGTATTTTCCGTGACCTGGTGAGTATCCAGATTTCTGAATTACTGACACCATATCTTCATGGTCATCAGACCTAGAAACACTACGATGAAAGTTCATTAAATGAAAGAGAGATGTTTCCTGCCTTAAGAAGAATTACGGCATTTTTAGTAGCTTGTATACGCTGTGAAAATTTGGATAGTTGTTGTTTATCTGTTGAAGTTAGCACGTAGATTAGTCGCATAGCAACAAAATAACTTATTAAAATTGCTCTTACGTACGGAGAAGCGTAATAAACTACATATTACATTTGCTGTTGGTAGCCTCCGCCGTCATCATAAGTGACGACAGGAAATAATTACTTCAACAAACCCCCCCCCCCCTTCATTTGTGATTTTCGTCATGGTTCTGTTTTCACGTCAATACCTTTCCCATTTCCTTCGTTGATCTTCAGTTCAATTGGCGCATCATGAGTTCAGAATAAAAATACTCACGGTGGCTGATGAAGTACAATCCACCGTATTGCAGTACCCATGCTACCACGTAGTGGTACTTTGGTCGTTTTCAGTCCTTTATTTTCAAAAACTGTGTCAGGCCTCGGCTTTCCCCATTTGGAAATTTATAGGCATTTATCGGCTGTCTATGCGAAAATAGTGAAAGGTATCCGATAACATCGGATAAATGACTATAAATTTCCGATTGGGGATCTTGAGTTACTGTCAGCAAACGAAATTTCGTCTATCTAATCATTCACATCGGGACGGAGGGACGAACCAACCAACAGATTGTGCCCCTGTATATTAAACTATTTTATTACTAAATCAGTATTCCAAACACTGATGAATAGGCAAACCTCAAACATAGATCAAGAGGTAACATGAAAGGCTGGCAAGCAGAACTATTAAAAGTTCTTTTCACAATTGAACCCAAAAGTGCTACCATAACGCCGTGTTTAGTAAAATATAGCTTAAGTTAGCGTTTTTTCATCGTTTGTTCCCATGTAAAATGCTCTAGCCTACACAGCTGAAGGCTTCAACGTCAAAACCTATAGTGCTGCACACTATAACATTACGATATTGTGTACAGAAGTAATTACTCTTTCGAATCCCACTATAATAAACATATAGCTATTGATAATTACTTGCTTAGAACTTAGCCTTTAATCTTCTTCGTTATATCAAGCAAGACACTTCCCGTTGATGGCAATAACTATAATCTACACGCTAATAATATTGTTAAATATAACATTAACTGAAAACTAGGCGTGAACTGGGTAATATTGAACACTTTCGTGTTTTTTATGCTTCGTGTAAATTTGTTGTGACGCTTTACACTGCCTATTTATGAGTTTTGCAAATCAGCTGTTGCGGATTTTTCTCTAGATTAGTTTAGCTTGGCTTACCCTGAGGTCTGTGCATGTACCTGTGTGAAGCTTTCAGAGATGAATAGCCCCCCGGGTCTCCCGTGCTTTTTACACAGAATTATCGGCATGTTTATGTACATAGTGCGTGTATGCCTTATTGAAACACTGTCTCTACAACATCTGAATGGGTAGAATATATATGTAATGGGGGCATACTCTTGCAATTTCAACTACTAAAAAAAGATTCAAGGACTTAATTCTTTAAGTATGTGCCTAATAACTTAGTAATAAGCCTGCACACCAACCCGCAGCAAGAAAAAGTTAATTCTGCTGCAGAATCTACTCAGACGAAGAACATGATTTAAATCCCCAACGGAATTATCTAAGATCTCTGGAAACATAGAGGGAGATTTTACAGTATTACTCGACGAATTTTCTGCAGTCTAAGGATATGCAAAATCAATCTATCAGCAAGGCTACACGGGCTAGTTCTCGAAGCCACCTACAAAATGAAACCAACAACAACAATTTATCAGCGGTGGAAATTTGCGAAAGTCTACGGGGATGAAGAACATAGTTTTAGCATCAACTGTTACCTTACCTATGACAGCCCCCAGAACTGTAGAGATGCATGTTCTCTCCTAACTAACTTGGCTGAATATGCTTGCCTGAATCACGACGCAGCAACAAGGCTTTTCATATCACCATCAATATATACCGACACCTGATGCAGCTGTTTTACCGAACACCTAATATTCCTTGCAATGGACACTTACTGTGAGGCCAAAGTTATACCAGTGCAACAAGCAGTCCTGTGAAAATTTTACAGGAGACATGCTGCCTGTGGCAGTCTGCAATGTACGGAGTATCGCTCAATCTGGGTTGCGTCGGTGGGGACCACAGGCAAATTAACACAGACAGGCAAATCTTCAGTATTTCAGCTGGAAAATTAGCAAAGAAGGCATCACAATTGATCGCTGTCTTTAACTCGTATCTTCGTAGCCACGATACCAGTGATATTTAGATATCTCCAGCCGCCCCAGGAGACAATGATGACGTCACAACGGTCTCGATCTCTCGACTTGAGGTGCGCTTAGAAGTTATGCGTCTGTGTCTTCGTTTGTGTGCCTGTGGTTGGGACAGTCAGTAGATTGTTTCTTGCATCAAATTTGTGGCATCGCACGCCATTCGCTGCGCCGGTATGGAAATGGCCTAAAAATTTACATTCGATGGATTTTAAGATTGTTATTTTCATGACGGCCATAAGGTCCATTGTGATGTAGGCTTCTGGCATAGACCGAACTTGAAGCAATTTTTACTTTTCTAAGTTGCATTTTGTTGAATTTGTTGTCCATTACTCTGTATGGCAAGTTATTCTCAAACACGCAAGTTTTTGAAAGACCACAATATCAGACTATTCGCTTCAATTTTCAAAATTCAGTATTCACTAAAACAGTTTCTATATCTAGACTGCGTATAATGCAGCAATTATTATATCTACTTTAGTTTAGATAACAGATATATTACAAGCATTGATGCTAGGACTATATTTGTACATAGCCCACAAAAGTGTTTGGGGGCGGACCTATGATGGGACGTCACTGCTGGCCTCCCTTGGTGACGTCACTGCTGGCCTCCCTTGGTGACGTCACTGCTGGCCTCCCTTGGTGACGTCACTGCTGGCCTCCCTTGGTGACGTCACTACTGGCCTCTCTTGGTGACGTCACTGCTGGCCTCCCTTGGTGACGTCACTGCTGGCCTCCCTTGGTGACGTCACTGCTGGCCTCCCTTGGTGACGTCACTGCTGGCCTCTCTTGGTGACGTCACTGCTNTGGCCTCCCTTGGTGACGTCACTGCTGGCCTCCCTTGGTGACGTCACTGCTGGCCTCCCTTGGTGACGTCACTGCTGGCCTCCCTTGGTGACGTCACTGCTGGCCTCCCTTGGTGACGTCACTACACCCGAAGAAGGTTCAAGATTGGTTAACTAAACACGGTCACAGGTATACCTAGAACGCCTCGTGGGGTATGACCATCACCCTCGGTGGGAGCAAATTTCATCCCCGTCGTTTTTGATGACCACCTAATCATAGTTTTTCGGCAAGGGTCATATCGAGGACAGCCCACCAGACTCCCTGCTAATAAATAAATGGTGAACAGCAAATTCCATGGCCATCATTTTTATGGCCAGCTAATCTTAGTTTTTTTAATCGGGTCACGTCGAGGGCAACTGAAAATGCTCAATTAGGAGTTGCAAATTGAACGCCGTCAGCTTTCATGGCATTTTTCACATCTTCGTCAACCCACCTGACTGTTTGAGAAAGATTGTGATGATAGCTCAACTCCTTCTGCCTCGTTTTGGCTGGGCAGACAAACAAACTGACAAACACGCAGACATACAACCGTAGAGGAACACAATATCACCATTCTTCGCTCCGCTCACGGGTGCTAATAACGTCACCAAGGGAGGCCACTAGTGACGTCACGCCCAAGCCCCGCCCGACAAACACACCCCATGTCCAGCTGGTCACTCACTAACCCACGCAAATTAGCCCCCTCCCCACCCCCCGTCTCAAAATCATAAGGCCGTTTTACTGCATCCCTCCTCAGGCGCAGTCACCCCTCTCCCCCCTGTCTCCCCGCCTCCTTACGCGCCGCACTGTGAGTATCGTTCATTTAACGCCTCGTCTGCCTTAACCCTTCACCGGGCAAGTGATCATATATAGACATTTATACTACTCTATTCCTATGTAGGCATTTGCAGCCACCCCTTAGGTTGCGGCTACAGGGCACTCTCGTAGGAATAACATTGCGGAAGTAGACACATATGGTCACTGGCCAGGTAAGGGGCTAAGGCGGGTTCACACAATACTCATTTTAGGTCGAGTGTTTTGTTACTTCCGTACAAATAAGAGAAAAGTTCACAGCACTCTGAGTTCTAATTCAGCACAAATTTAAAGTTAAGATATGTCAGAAGGTGAAGGTACTAGGTAAAGTCAACTTGACCGCACTCTCCCCTGAAGGAAACCCACACGCACGAGTTCGTGCTGCAGGTATAGGCCAACTGGCCCAGAGGAGTTAGTAGGGCTGCAGTCGACCACGGGTCGTCAAGAACTATGGCGCCATCGACGAAAGGTTTAACGACCCACGCCCCTCCTCACCCTCCCATTTCTGGAAAGTAGCCACCTAACAATTCATTCAGTCTTTTTTTTTTTTTTAAACACGCTGCCAGCTGTATTTGTAAAAACGCCCTGAAACCTTTAAATATTTTTTATCAAAAGTACTAAGCATAATCGACTGCAGCCGTACACTTCTCTGGGCCATGGTGGGCATTTATCTGCAGCACGAGTCAGTGCATGTTGGCGACTTCGCTGGGATGTGCGGTCAAACCGACTCAACTCCGGTGCCCACTTGACAAGTTTGTTGGTCCTAGCAGCCTAGAGACAACTCAACCAATCCCTGTACGCTGCCGCGGCACGGCTTCAGTGTGCGCAAATACATCGAATATAAAAACTAGAGCACTCTGAGAGCGCATACTTCCGCCAAGTGAGCCAACGGTAGCAAAAATTAAAATTGGCTCTGAAACCATAATTTTCTTTGCATAAACTCCAAAATCTAATTATTTGTGCCTTTTTGTATTAATAACAGCTTGTTCAATTTTTTTGAAGATCCGTTCATAACTTTTTTACTTATACTGTTAACAAACGTTATGACAAATATGAGTCAAACATACAAACGAACTAACCGATCTACACCAAAATTTTATAATTTATGTCTTTTATCATTACTAACAACTCCTATAAATTTCATAAAGATCCATTCATTATTTTTTGAGTTATTGTGCTAACATGCATAAAATTAAAAAGTGACAAACGAACGAACAAACGGACCATTACCAAAATTTGGTCATCTACTCTTTGTTATATACCTAACAGCTCATGTTAATTTCATTAAAATCCATCCATAACTTTTTGAGTTATGGCATCGAGAAAAATGACGCAGACAAACAAACAAACAAACAAGTGGACATATCTTCACCAAAAGTTAATCATCTGTTCCTTCTAACATACCTAACGATCCCTGTAAATTTCATCCAAATCGGTTCATAACTTTTTGAGTTATCTTGGTGACAGACAGACAGACAGACAAACAAACAGATAAAAAGACAAACACGACGAAAACATAACCTCCTTGGCGGAGGTAAATATCGAATATCTCAGCCTCTACTGCAATTTTTACGCCGTAACAAGTGCCAATAGCGAACTTTCAGCTATCGTTCCTATAGTTATCATCAGTGTAAGTATACAAACATTGACATTTTAAGAATTAGAGCACAGTATTCATAGACGTCAATTTCCAGTTGAAGTCACGGCCACGACTACCCAGTGGGATAGTTGAGTTGGCTCTAGGCTGCTAGCGGCCACGAAAGTTGTTGAGCGGCACCGGGCCTTAAACCTTTGCTGCAAATTGACAGGAACCAAAAGGCTTTCGTGTGAACACGGCTTTAAGCTGAGGCTGCTGTAAAGTTTTTATCGTGTTACGTATGTAACTGCTGGATTTCTAGTTACCTCCGCCAAGGAGATTATGTTTTCGTCGTGTTTGTCTCTCTGTCTGTCTGTCACCAAGATAACTCAAAAAGTTATGAACCGATTTCGATGAAATTTACAGGGATTGTTAGGTATGTTAGGAGGAACAGATGATTAACTTTTGGTAACGATATGTTCATCCGTTTATTTGTTTGTTTGTGTGCCTCATTTTTCTCGATGCCATAACTCAAAAAGTTGTGGATGGATTTTGATGAAATTAACATGAGTTGTTAGGTATATAACAAAGAGTATATATATTGACCAAATTTTTGTAATGATCCGTTTGCTCGTTCGTTTGTCACTGTTTTTAATTTTATGCTTGTTAGCACAATAACTCAAAAAATAATTAATGGATCTTTATGAAATTTATAAGGGTTGTTAGTAATGTTAAAAGAAATAAATGATCAAATTTTGGTGCAGATCGGTTTGTTCGTTTGTATGTTTGACCTATGTTTGTCATAACGTTTGTTAACACTATAACTCAAAAAGTCATGAACGGATCTTCAAGAAAATTGAACAAGCTGTTATTAATATAAAAAGGCACAATGATTAGATTTTGGAGTTAATACAAAGAAAATTATGGTTTCAGAACCAATTTGAATTTTTTGCTACCGTTGCCTCACTTGGCGGAGGTATGCGCTCTCAGAGTGCTCTAGTTACTCTATTTTATCTAGATGTGCTTTGCATTTCCCTCATTTGCTTGAGTTTTTGTTTTTCTAGATTTGCTGTAATGCAATACTCTAACGTGATTTTTTTTTTGTAGATGCACTTTACTTTAATGCAAGCTTTCCACATTTAGTTTGACTGCTAAAATAGTTTTCGTTAAAAATTTATTGCGGCGCAAATTCTGTAGCCTTGTAGTGTAGATAGTTTGGCACTATGGCTGAGCAAAGATTAATTCTGTTCTATTTCTATATACTAGGCTCAATTTTTTTTAAAGCTCTAATGATACATTTATTTTGTTAACAATTTGCAAACGTTTAATCGAAAAATTTTATTATTTGTTTTTTTTTTATTTTCAGTAAGCACTACTGATCAATGTATTACTTGTTCTGCCATGCTCAAATATATAAACAGAGAAATGACTATTTGCTATTTGTTTCACCGTCGACAAACTTTAACTATCGGAAGCAATATTTATTTTGTTTTACCATTTCCAAATTTACAACTAGACGTTAGTCCTCTCAGAGGGCAGTGGATGGACCGTAAGCTATAGGGTTACATTTCTTAGGTTCGTCAATCCTTTATCATGCAGAGTTGCCCCCCTCCCTCCAGTGGAACCCCATAGGTTACTTTAGCTGTAGCTAGCCTTCTGTGTTTAGTGCCCTCTTCTTTCCATTCTCGTACTCATACTGATGATATTTTTATTTTTTCTTTTCTTTCTCGACTTTCTGTTTCTGCATGAGCGGTGATCCTGAGAGGTGCATGAGTCTCTTTTTCGCTCTCGAAGAAAACCGTAGTTGTGTCTATGGGGACTTGAACACCGCATTCACTCACACTCACTCACTAAGCTCTTGTCCGATATTGGGTGAACATTCCTAACATTTCCAACAAGATATCCTGATTCTCAATTCTTTCCATCACAAGTCGGCGGGGACCCCAGTCTCGGTGTTCGGGTTCCCCAGCGAAGAGTACGACATCGGTCAGCTGAGCACCCAGCAGCTTATCGAGCGCCAGAGTCAGGACTTTGTGGACGAGCGACTGCTGGAATTCCAGGCACAGATACATCAGCTGCAGGGTAAGTACCACTTTCGTTTTCTCTGGTCCAGGCACAGATACATCAGCTGCAGGGTAAGTACCACTTTCGTTTTCCCAAGTCCAGGAACAGATACATCAGCTCCATGGTTAGTACCTTTTTCTTATTTTAGGTTTTCCAGTTCCAGGTAGAGAAACATTAGCTTTAGAGTGCGTATCAATTCTTATCTTGGTCGTTCAACAGAAACCCCTTCTAAACTTTACACTATATTTGAAACTTCTAGTATGTACTACTTATTCAATGAACTAGAGTCTGGAACCTTAACACAGACTCGCAATTTTCAACAGGCCAAGCATTTAGTGGACTAGATACTGTAGTTTGCACAGGCTGCTTAATGGACTAGTTGTAATTTTCAGTAGTTGGAAAACAACGCTTAGTGCACAAGGTACTAGGTATAGAACTCACTTTTTCACCAAGAGCTGATCGAATGGTCGGCATTACTCATATAATAGTAGACTACTGTGTCGTGTAGGCCCTGCTGAAATGCTTTCACTACCGCAGCGAACCCACTTTAACTACCATGGTGTCCAAATAAAGGATTTGGTTTAGTAGACCACTAAAGTATTCTTCCTTCGAGTTACAGCCACATCCTGTGAATTGACAGCACTACATACTCTGTGCAAAGAATCACATCTGTATGAAAATATTTCACATTCCCAGTTGTTTCATTGCTTTGGGATATAGCTATAGAAAGAACACAGAACTTCTTTACGAAACTGAAATTACTGACTATTACGCAATATTATGAATTTTTCATAAGCTGTATGGCTTTATTCTACTCTTTAAACAAGTGTGTATGTTAGGCCGTGTGGCCGTGTTCATACTTCCCTCATCGTAACGCGTTCAGTCAAACTGATAGACGCAGCGCGGGAGACTGAACGAAGTAAAAAGCATGTCCCTTTTTTGAATACGCTGTGCAATCACAAAACCACTCGCAATGTGGTTTTCGTGCTGGCAGATCGACCATTGATATGATCTTTAGTCTGAGGCAACTGCATGAAAAAGCAATCGAGCAGCAAAGAGACCTGTACATTGTGTTTGTTGATTTTAGTAAGGCATTTGACAGTGTTGA
>LQNS02001155.1:8485672-8505437 GCA_001587735.2 Parhyale hawaiensis
GTCAGCGTCAGCCGGGTGACACTCTCTGCAACGCATGCGGTGGCATGTTTAGGGGAGCTGCGGGGTTACGCATGCACACTCGACTTAAACATCCGCCTCCCTAGTCATCATCGTATCGATGGACTGCAGACGACGACGACGCAATCAATTTCAGTAAACAGAACCTATAATGTTCAATTTATCCTCTATATAATGCTTTTTCAAATCATGAACAAGTCGAGGGAAATGCTTGTTTATCGTCTCTTTAATGATCACAATCACGTTACTCCCGCTTAACACAAGATAACTAGATAACCTGAAAATATTGTTAGAACACGGAAGCCATATTGGATTTGGAAGCTCGGCTGACGCTCTGTGTTGATTTCCCTTCTATCGGTTTATCAGGCTATAGATATTCTAGAAATAGGCTGTTCCTATCACAATCAGGCTGTAAGTTTGTGGGATACGAATGTGAATTCAAACCAAGGGGAAATATCAAAGACTAGAGCACTCTGAGAGCGCATACCTCCGCCAAATGAGGCAACGGTAGCAAAAATTCAAATTGGCTCTGAAACCATAATTTTCTTTGCATAAACTCCAAAATCCAATCATTTATGCCTTTTTATATTAATAACAGCTTGTTCAATTTTTTTGAAGATCCGTTCATAACTTTTTGAGTTATACTGTTAACAAACGTTATGACAAATATGAGTCAAACATACAAACGAACAAACCGATCTGCACCAAAATTTGATCATTCATGCCTTTTATCATTACTAACAACTCCTGTACATTTCATAAAGATCCATTCATTATTTTTTGAGTTATTGTGCTAACAAGCATAAAATTAAAAACAGTGACAAACGAAGGAACGAACAAACGGACCATTACCAAAATTTGGTCATATACTCTTTGTTATGTACCTAACAACTCATGTTAATTTCATCAAAATCCATCCATAACTTTTTGAGTTATGGCATTGAGAAAAATGAGGCAGACGAAAAACAAACAAACAGATGGACATATCTTCACCAAAAGTTAATCATCTTTTCCCTCTAACATACCTAACAATCCCTGTAAATTTCATTCAAATCGGTTCATAACTTTTTGAGTTATCTTGGTGACAGACAGACAGACAAACACGACGAAAACACAACCTCCTAGGCGGAGGTAAAAATGCAAAGAAATTATATAACTGAACGGCCATCGTCATTCATTTGAATGAAGGACACTTCTACGTGTGGACAGCGACAGAAGAAGTTGACGCACAGCTTGTGTTCATTTTCGTGGTTGAACGCTTTACGGTGAGGGACTTGTGAACTCACCCTATTGGTACCACCGACAATTTCTCTACTGACTGTATAAGTCAAATAAAAACCCAGGAACCATGTAATTCCGGTAGGCGCTGCAGTTCAGTCTTTTCCGTGCTTTGAAAATGTATGAAACTCTAATACTTGGACCAATATCGCGATCGTTACACCTTAGTACGTACACTGTGTAGTCAAAAATATAATTTATTTTATCAGCAGTACGTTACGGCTGTCCGCGAGGTAGACGTTCTTAAGAAACCAACGATAATTGAAAACTTTTTCTCTCTCCTCCTCCCACCCTCCCTTCCTGCGTTCGAATCTCTTCATTTGGCTATGACTTTCGCTGGCTTAATTTATTGAGACAGCTAGCATCTAGTAAACGTATACCTGTGCATAAAATCAACTTATGAAATCAGAGAAGCTTTCAGAAATTGCTTCTCCTATCGGCTTGGAGAAACCTGCCCTTCGGAACGGTAAGTGCGACTAGCCGGTCGTTCCAACGGCATCCCATGTTTTATTGATAGTGTTTTAGCATGTTACATATAAAGGTTTCCCTTCACACATCTTCATATTCGAAATCCACATTGCGCGCGATCGGAGGGAAATTACCGAACACAAAAGAATGTTTCCTTTTACAAATACATACAACAAAACATTTTCAAATTATTTTTATGCCGTATTATTCATGAACCAAAATTCGAAATAAGATCTTGAATTTATTGAAAATATTATTATTATTCCCGCTTTCATGCAACCACCGCAACATGACGCTGCTTTTCTAGGGGTGCAAATTCTTAGGCTAATATTTTTCGGCACATTCTACAACACGTTACTCGCTGCATGCGATTTAATATGCATTTGTGTCATTATTTTAAATGTATGTGAAAGTTTAAGGCAACTTATTTCATCAATAAAATGTGATGAAAAGAACAGAAAATTCTTATTTAATTTTAGTTATATTGGACAAACAATACACTATTTGTAACGATCGTGCATCGTTATATGATGCAACATGCTCAGATGTATTCGAAATGAAACTTACAAATTTTGATAGTCAACTACTACACGAGAATCTACCTATATGCTGTAGTGATAGCCCAAGACAGTATGGTTAGGTATTATATGGGCGTCAGTTAAAGCCTGTAGCGGCCGTGATGAACAAGTACGCTCTTTTCTACGCCACTTTTTGAGCTATCTTTTGCTGCACCTGCCACGACTCAGTTCCCTATCGTCACACCGTTTCCTCACATTTATGCACAGATGGAAGTCGCTGAAACATAATGTGAAACACTTGAAGTATTCTTTTCTCATCATTAACAATGAAAAATCTAACATGACCTCTTATCTTACGTATTTTGTAAGGCATTGAATGTATCAGAGCTGTCGGATCTATACATTGTTTTCTTGCAATCGGATTTGACAGTTATCCTGGTAATGAATGATGGAGTTTTCACACATGTTTTCTGTACACATTTCCTGGACTTAAACAAGGCGTCAAGCACTACATACTGACATACTCCATGCAAAGATTCACAGCCTGTATGAAGCTATTTCACATTCCTATTGGCGTCATTGCTTTAGGAGTATAGAGAAAGAAAACAGAAACTATCTGGAAGAGGTAATTTACAGACTTTTGCACCATTTTATGAATTCCTGATAACTTGTATAACTTTATTCTACTCTTGAATCATGTGTGTATGAAAGGGTACCACCGACAAGTAGACCATAACTCAAGTAAAGACCCAAGAACTATTCATGTGATTTTGGTAGGCGCTGCAATTCAGTTCTGTTATATATTGTAGTTCTGGCGAGGTGGCGTTTTATTTGGAGTTCGTGTTGAGTTCGTCACTGTACTTGGTTGTGAGAGTAAACTTCAGGGCCGAGTATAGTTATCAGGCTACAGTGCTGGATGGTGAAGAAATCTCGTAAAGATCTTCTTGTTTATTTACATCTTATTATACAAGACTTAGAGGATATGATCCAATGATAAGTAGCAACATGCTACTTGATAGATGCGGACTATAGAATACAAGTTCTACATCGAAATAGTGTTACAAGCAGAATGCCGTAGGCAATGTTGGTACTGCAATGTCAAGTACCGAATTAAGCTGACGCTTGATCATGCAAGCGCCTTAAATACCATTAAATCCCGGCTTCATTAGAACACCGGTTGCTTCCGCCGGATTTGAGTCGGCAGTCCGTGGGTAAATTACTTTATATTTACAAGCGTAACAAATATCTTCGAGACTCTGGCTACAGGCTTTGACAGACAGCTTTTACCGATGTAGGTTCCGATGGAACGTCATATAGAAATACCATGTCACTCAGAGGCAGTGCTGGGACGCCGGCACATTTTGCATGGTCATAAACGAGCTTTTACGTTCTTTATCTTAGAAGCTCTGACCTGAAAGAAACCTGCGGTGGCTACGTCCGCCAGGCATGACTTCGCATCACACAAAGACTGCTTCGATACATTTGAATGTTACTGGCTAACACATTGGAATGTTTTATGTGCGAATCGCGTATATATAACAAGTTCTTTCCGTACTTTGAAAATTTCTGTAACTCTTCTACGTGAACGAATATCGCGATCGTTACATATCAGTACGTACACCGTGTAGCTAAAACATCATTCATTGTAACAGCAGTGGGTTGGTATTAGGTTTTATACACTCAATTACGGCTGTTCGCGAGGTAGGCGCTCAAGAGTAACAAACGATAGTTGAGCTTTATCTCTCTCCCCCTCCTACCCTCCCTCCCCGCTTCCGATTCCGTACACTCGACTATGACTTCCATTGGATTAATTTATTGAGAGATTAGGTATATCTAGTATTCTTAGACTCGCACAGAACATGGACTTATGCATTCAGAGAAGCTTTCAGATATTGCTAGACTTCTTCCTTTGGAGAAACCTGCCCTTCCGATGACTCATGTATTTCGGTATTGTCACGCTCGCTTTTCATGATGAAAGCTGAAGTCATGGTAAGCATAATCGAACAATTCATTTGTATAGTACGGAGGTTATTTGAATCTGGCGTGAATCTGCGTATCGGGAACCGCGAATAGTCGGTCTTTCCAATTATTTCCCTTGATTTATTGATAGTTTTTACCATTAGCATACGAAGGTTTCACTTCACACACCTTCGTATTTGAAATCCATATTGCCCTCGATCGGAGTCAAATTGCCGAGCACAAAACAATGTTTCCCATTACTGATACTACATAACATGTTAAAATTTTTTGTGTGTCGTATTATACATGAACTAAAATTCGAAATAAGATCTTGAATCTAATGAAAATGTTATTATTAGTCCACTTTTCATGAAAACCACCGCGACACGACGCTGCTCTTTAAGGTATACAAATTCATAGGCTAATATTTTACAGCACATTCTACTGCACGTTACCCGCTGCACATGCTGTAATAGGCATTTGTCTCTTGATTCTTAATATATGCGTACGAGTAAGGCAACTTATTTCATCAATAAAGTGTAATAAGAAACTCAAAAAATTCCTTTATGATTTCGCTTCAGTGATACTGAAAATACAACAAAACACTATTTGTAAAGAAGTACGTCGCTACAAGATGCAAGATGCTTCAGAAGTATTCGAAATGAAGCTTGCAAGTTGCAATATTTAGCTACTACATACTACACAAAAAACTTCCTACATTCCGGAGAGACTCCACAGGAACGTATGGTTAGGTAATCTGTGGGCGTCAGTTAAAGCCTGTCACGGCCAATGACTAACATGTAGGCTTTTTTTTACGCCGCTTCTGAAGTAGCTTTTTGGTGCACCAGTCACGACACAGTTGCCTACTGTAACCGTTTCCGCATTTATCTACTGATAAAATCCGCTCAGTCACAATAACACTTTTTGATGTGTTTTCTTCTGATTTATAACTACGAAAAATAAAACCTGACCTTTTTATGCACATTTTGTAAGGCATTGAATGTATCAGAGCTGTCTTACCTATGCATTGTTTTATAATTTTATTGTAGAGTAGTCGGATATGACAGCCGTCCTAGTAATGAATAATGGAATCTTCTGACACTTTTTTTCTACACGTGTCTTGCATTCGGAGGCAAATTGCGCTAGCAGTAGTAGTAAAAGTCGTCGCAGCGACGAAGCGGAGGTGCACATGGATAACATAGTTTGTCTAAAAATAATCAACTTTTTTTAACTAATGTCGGAGAAAACGTTCAAAAGGAACATTGCTGGAGTAACTCTTTTATACTTGAATTATGTCCAGCATAACAGATGGTTGGATTTAGGCGCAATCGATCATTATTTTGTTACCCAGAGACGATGGCATGCTTGCTCATAACCAATATGGTGCAGTCAACTTACTATTAGAGTAAGTGAACTGTGGAGCTGTCCGACAATGGGTGACTAACATTTGCAGACTGCATTTCTCACCATTTTTAAGATAGGTAGCCTAGTACCGCCCGGTCGTTTGTGAACATATTTTGAACTAAAGTCTTATGTTCATACCAATAATTGGTTTTTATAAGACGAAATGTTTTTGGTGGTGAAACTTGGATAGGTTACGTAAGCGAGGAGAAGTTTGTTTAACTCTAACTGTACTAGGCTATATTACTTTGCTGCAATTAAGGGATTCCCTCCCCGTAAGAATGCTATACATTACCTGGATGATACTTCGGACGAGGTCCAGGTGGCGTTATGCACGCAACCCATCTTGCGCAGAGGTGATGCTGCAGACCGTGACCAACGGGGTGGCTAACAGCGAGTTATCCCCACAGTTAACGTAGCCGCTTACAACAGGTTTATCTGGCACTTTCAGTAAGTATGCGTCCAGTAAATTTTTAAATTTCACAGTCTCTGTACGGGTGACATTTCGGATGTGACGTGGCATTTTGTTCAATAATCACGTCCCCCGAACAGCGAAACTGTTAGAATACTTTATGGCCATTGCGTCACCACCAGTTTTGATCGGAATTCGCACGTCACAAGTGCGACCAATACGGTCATAGTGTCTGGCCTGGATTCGTCCATTGACGTTGACAGTAATACCTTCTAGAATTTTCCAGACATATATGATCGTAAAGCACTCGAATCTCCTTTGAATTGAGTCCATTCGAAGTTGAGCAAGTCTTTCATGATAGCTATAGTACAAAAAATTCTAATAAAGCAAAACAGACTGATATGAATAGCGATAAATATACTCCATGTCTCAGCAGCTTCGTGTTGATGCGCTCGTACCTGTAGAAGTGATGAGCTGCGCGATTGTGATGCTAAACATCCGTGGAAGCAGCCAAATATCTTCCAGTGGTACCAATCAAGTTTTTTTTTCGAATCAATATATGGGTGTGGCTACGGAAAAAAATTACCAAAGTGTTTCATACTCCTTATGTCTCACCTCTAAATTCAAGAAAAATAAAAAATATTTCGAATATGTAACTGACAAAAATACACAGTAGGCTTATACATTTTCATTTTGAACTATTGAGAATGGAGTTACTGTATCTTGAGAAGGAGATTATTAACCAAATTCACGATTTGTGGCTCGTTGAAATAGCTCGTCAAAGTCAAACTAAGCCAATCCCACTCCCCCAAATCGTCGAACGTTTGTTTCACCACTTTATATTCAGTTGCAAGAATTAAGGCCCATATACGCTGGAGGTAGCTGGGGACGCCATTACACGGATACTGTTTGAGATTCCGGCCGTCTCATGGGGAACTGAGTTATGGTAAAGCCTAAATTTCATTCAACGGAGTCAAGCCAAGACACCTGCCTTATAATTCGGGAGACTAGATTTGGCTTTGATCGACAATGAACAAGCCAATAAAAGTAGTCTTTAGTCTCTCTCGAGGTCTTGACCAGCCCATGGGCTTGACCAGTGCGCGGTCTTGACCAGTCCGTGGTCTTTACCTTCCCGTGGTCTTGGCCAGAGCGAGGTCTTGACCTGGGCGCTGTCTCGACCAGTTCGTGGTCTTAGGGCCAGGTGGTCCAACTGTGGGCCCGCGGGCCACAAGCTGCCCGTGGGTTGTTCTCTGTGGCCTGCAATCGCTTGTTTCCTCTGCCAAGGAGATTATGTTTTTGTCGGAGGTTTTTTGTGTCACCAAGAAAACTTCAAAAGTTATGCACATGTCTTTATGTAATATGCCGAGAATACTTCTTATGTCAGGAGCAACACATAATTAACTTTCGATGAAGATCCGTTCGCCCATTTGTTTGTTTGTCTGGATTTCTTATTCTTGGTAACATACCCCAGAAAGTTATCAATGAATCTTCATGAAATTAGCAGGAATTGTTAGGAATGTTAAAAAGCACAACAAATTTTGGTTCTGATCCGTTGGACTTGTTTTATGTCTATCAAAACATTTCTCAAAACTTACAGAGAGATCTGCAACAAAATTATACGAACTGTTACGAAAATTGGGAGACACAAATGATCAACTAAGGTAATAATAAAAAAATCGTGGTTTCAAGACCAATTTAAATTTTCCGTTAACATTGCCTTGCTTGGTGGAGGTATGCGCTCTCAGAGTGCTCTAGTATCACATTTTTTTGTATTTACACTAAAAACACAGAATTCGTGTATCTGTATATACAAATAGTATAGTATTTATTCTATACGTACATACACTGCGACCCACGGTATTAGTCCAATATTTTTTTATTGATTTTTCATTGAAAATCTTGTGTCTGACGAGAATTATGTTTTCATATGGCAACACTGTGTGCTTAGTTCATCTGACAATATTTGTTTAGATTCTGAAGAGGTTGGTTGCAGAACATTCCTTTGTTTAACAGATATACTGTGAGCCACGCTATTAGTCCATATAAATAATATTCAAAATGGGACGTGTTAAAGATCTAAAAGACGAAGAAAAGCAAACCATTATCAAAGAAACGGCCAAGAAGACCTCATGTGTGTCTATTGCCAGGATTTTAGGCCGCCATGTTAGAATAATTCAGCGTTTTTAGAGGGATTCTTCCGATCGAAAGACATGGTCTGATAAAGGTAAAATAAAAGCTGTGAGCACACGGGATATCAGAAAACTTGAGCGTCGAGTTTTCAAAAAGCCGGGAAGCACAAGCAAAACAATTCTTGAAAGCTCTGGTTTGAATGAAGTGCCAAAAACTACGCGAAACCGAATCTTGGGGACTATTGCAAATGTGAAATCTCCTGAAAAAAAAAGCCTCCATTGACACAAAGGCACATGCTTCTGAGAGTTGAGTGGGCTAGGTCTTATATGAAACAGGATATGAAGTGTGCTTTATTCACAGATGAGACCAGAGCGACTCTCGGTGGCCCATACAGATGGTCTAACTAGTGGGTCAGATTTGAGGGTAATCTCCGCCATCGTTTTCGCCGCCATCAAGGTGGTTTGTTATGTTGTGGGCTGGGATTATGAATGATAAACTTACTGGTCCAACAATGGTCCGTGAAGGAGTCAAAATCAAACCTGCTAATTATTGCGCCCTACTCGATGAATGTCTTCTTCCTTGGCTCGACGACCAGACTTTGGATCTTCGCAAAAAACTGGTTTTCATGCAAGACCATGCACCCTCGCATTCAGCCAGAGCTACAAAAGAATACCAGGCCTCTTTCGGGTTCAAAAACCGGAATTTGATAGTGTGGCCACCCAATTCTCCAGATTTGAACCCAATTCAAAATCTGTGGTCTAACATCAAGCGCAAAATTTATACAGAGGGTAAGCAGTTTTCTTCAAAAACAGAATTGTGGGAGGCCATACAAGTCGCTGCAATATCCATCGATGGTACTACTATTAAGAAATTGACTCATTCCGTTAATGACCGCATTTTTGAGGTCATAAAATGTAATGGACGTTACATTAAAAAATGAGCTTTTTGTTCTTTATTTATTTCGCCTTGTTTGCTGTTACAATATGTTCCAAGTATTTTTGAAGTATTATTTAGTAATTAATAAATAAACTGATCGTTAATTTTTGTTTTATTCATCATATTTAGCTAATTTTGATACCTGAGACTAATATCGTGGTTCAGGAAATAGAGGGTGGATTAGATAAAAGTAAGTTTCTAAATGGTATCAAGCAAGCAGTTTTTCTCAAAAAATAAGATTATTAACATTGTGCATGATTACTCTGCGGTATACAGTAGAAATATCAAGTTATATTAACAGAAAAATAATAGTTTTACAGAAAAATCAAATTGGACTAATACCGTGGGTCTCAGTGTACTTATTTGGCCCTCCTTGTAACCGCTTAGACCCGAAATGGCCGACGATGTCGAAGAAGTTGGACCACCTTGGTCTATAGGGTGACTAAGTGAACACCCGTGGCGACAGAATCGGGGTACTGTATTTTTTTCAAGAATGTGAGGATGGTTGCGGAAATTTAAGTACAGCAATGTCAGAAGCAAACCAATGGTTCGTGAAATAATTATCCTTCACGAGCGAAGCGAAGAGTGTTGAAGGCTTTCTTATGAAGTGTTGCATAATGCTTCATTTGGGTCGCAATACCTGTCCGTGGTGTCCCGAGCGTGAAGTTTTAATAATACATAGTAAAATTGGTGCACCAGAAGGAGTGCTGATTCTGGAGCAATACTTTTATCTTTGAAAATTTTCCATATTTTCCAAGTTCTGTCGGCCGCGTGCCTGCTCACGGTGATAGTGACGTCACAAAACGAGGCCAGTAGTGACGTTTCTACCAAGCCCCGCCTACCAAGCAAGCTCTGCGTCTCCGTGGCCTCACTGTAGACGAGCCACGTATAACAGCACAAGCGGCAGCGGCATAGACTGGCTCCTTTTGGGACTAGAAGAATGCGAGGGAGAATGTGAACAAGAAGCCGATCGGAGAAAATGATAATGATTTTATCTCCGGGCAACTTGTTGGGTCTACTTACTGCAGCGGGTGAGCTGGGGACTTGGTGAGAGGAGAGACATCTACTTCATGGTCTCATTTACTGAGAAAAGTCTGGTCCCCAAACCGGTAAGTGTTGTCGTACACTTACAAGAAACATCCTCGTCGGCGTGCTTTTGTGGCACGAAAATCGCATTTTTTTAGTCGTAAGTACACTGATGGGCAGGCATTTTCCGTATTTGTTCGGCATCGAGTGCTGATTTTGGGACAAAACGTTCCATGATGATGGTATTTGTTGATATTCTTTCCATCCCCGAAATCTTTGGGAGAAGCCCACCAGCTGCGTGGGTTATTGTCCATTGCTCTACCATCGTGACTGCTAACTGCCTAACGTCTTCGTTCAGTCGGTGCTTTATACCCTGATCTATGCAGGCGTAAAATTCATTAGCAGGATTCGAGTTCGGCCTTGTAGATCTGAAGCCGTTTAATTCAGCAAAGATTCATCTTTCAATGGCGCTTCCTCACAGAATTTCGGGCATCTTGGTGCTGCTCGATGCTGCTTTCAGTTTTTCTTGCCATTCTACACTCGGGCTTGTTTTTTAATACAAATAACAGTAAAAACGCCTTATACTAGCAAGAGAATAACTAGGCTGTTGTCCCTGAAAACTCTACTCGATATTAAAGCTACCGTCAAAGCCGTGCATATTGCCGCATGCTGCCTCAGGTTTCGCTGAAAAAAAGTGTTGTCCCGAGGTCAGGACGCATTGCCGTGCTGCACGAGTACGTCAAAATGTGCACTTCTCGTCAGGGCACGGGAATGCGTGCTGGTTCTGGGACACTACTTTTCTCCGTGATATACGTAAATAGTGCATACAAATAGTGCACGATTTGATCGCCTCACCAGCAGACCTCTGAGCTCCGCCGAGGAAGAAAGCGATCTTAGAACTTCTCGTGCACGGCAGTGTTTGCATAGCGGCGCCCTTGTTGTGTGAGTACACACGACGGTACGTGGGTGTTACTTGAGTACTCGTGGGTACGCTGTGAAATGTGCCACATTATGAGCTTCTCTACTGCTGTACTCAACTGATCCTTGCTGTGTTGGTGCAATTGTACTGTACTAACGCATTGTACGTATGAGTAGTTAGAACCACTGCTCTGTGTACTTACGTACTCATTACTGTACCAGAGTAGCGGTGCCAGCGTTTCGTTAGTGCTTCGGATGTACCAGAGGTGATGCTGCGCCGCGTATTATTTTCTGCGCTAGGATTTTTCTGTCATAAATTCGTTTGTATTTTGTAATAATAGCCCTGTTGTTTCATTAGCAACAGCATGCGAGAAAAGGCTCATTCAACAAGCGCGATAACCTCACAATATTCACTGCGGAAACCAAATCAACACTATAAGAGTTACTAAAACGTGTGCAGGTAGTTGCTAATTATACAATTGCCGGCAGGCACGGGAGTGGATACAGTCTTGCCTTACAGTTCGAAGCTCGGTCTTATTGTCTATGCAATCCCTTACAATCCAGGACATCCCTGTCACATATGCATAAAATCCAAGACAATGCTGTCAAATGCAATTCTTTTTAAAAGAAACGAATAAAGAACTGGCCAATTAGTGCTGTCCCATCTAATCCGCTACAATGCTGTCAAATGCAATCCAATACAATGCTATACCATTCGATCCAACACAGCCCGGTCCGACACAATCTAATACAGCCCTGTGCCGTTTAATCCAATACAATCCTGTCCTACGCAATCATGTGCAATCCAATCCATTACAATCTTGGTCAATTCACTCCAGTCCAATGCACTCCACGCATTTCAATGCAATGCTGTTCAAAAATGCTGAGGTCGCAGCTATCGACAGCAGAATGCAATTGCATCACGCAGGAGGGCACCTGGGGGTAGCGCAGCACTCGCGTCTTGTGTTCGCAGGCCGGTCACCTCCGACCACTTTCATCAGTTGGCAATGATAAATTTCTTCCCTCTAATTAGATCATATGTTTTAGCCGACCAGTGTTTGACTACTAAAAGTTCAGAAAACGAACTGGTGACACAAATTGTACTTATATATTATGCTAGATATTTGGGCATACTATTATAATAATAATTAATAATATTAAGGGTCACATAATTATGCTGTTATTACATCATCAAAACATCACTTCGTATGTTTCGATATTATGAAAAAATCCTATCAAGGCGTTCAAACAAATCAATTACGAATCAATTACGCTTCAAGCAGATGCATATAGAAAATGAATCCGAGTAACAAAATGGCTAATTCTTATTATTCATATACTTCATTTTTCTATATTTCAGTAGTACGAATAGCGATTTCTTTTAGTAAGGATAAGTTTGTAAAATGACTTCTATCAATAATAATTTTACTAAATCTTTTGGTAGATAGCTGTTGCGCTTACAGTGACATTACAGATATTTAGACGCTGAGTAGATAAGACAGCTGGCTACAGTAGACGGATCGTCTGGCCCATTCTCACCGAATAGCCGGCACTTACTCTCCGGCCCTCTCTGAGCTATTGCCATTATATCAAAATAAAATCATTTTTAATATCTAAGGGAAAAACCTATAGGAGTACGAATAGGGGAAAACTGTCATCTGAATATGTCTTTTTTCCCCACTTTTTATGATGCTGACGATACATAGCTCGCGCTCCTCTGCCAACGCACTATGAACTGAACGTAGCTCCTGCCGCTGGGGATACTCAATATTTACCTAGGTACCGTCGTACCTAGCATGCGGCTTGCTTGTGATTTAGGTATAATTTGCGTGCCTATAACTTAGGGCGTGTTCGATTGGGGGCCAAACTCAATCTAAACCAAGCCCACTTGACTTGACTTGTCCGGCAATGCTGACAGGAACATCAAATTCGTCAGTGTCAGGCTTTGAATCGTGTTGCAGATGCTAAAAGCAAGCCGATTATGTTTAGGCGACTGGAATCTTCATTTTACGAAGTCAGATTAAGTTCATGGAAGTCTCAAGGTATTCAATTGCGAGTCAACGCCTTAAATTTGGATTAACGGGTCGAAGTCAGCACTGCTGTATGAAGTTTCAAATTAGTTAAGCCTCGAAGGCTTTATATCGCCAGCCACATGAACGCGCCCCTATTCTAGCATAACCGAAACTATGCTAATCTATTCTTAACTAACCTAACACATACTGTGAGGCAGAGATCTTACTGTACAAGGGCCGTATTTTCTGCGTGAATGAGAGCAGCAGCAGCAGCTGACGGCTCCATCCGACACCTGCTTTATTTACAGGTGGGATCCTAGCCTGAGGCGTGTTGCGATCAGACGCCGGTGTTACCCGCACAGTGTTACCCGTGTACCACTGAATGCGGCGCGCGATTTCAGCGCCCCAACAAAGTGCTGCGGAATTTTCGGAAAGCTCGCACATGAAGATTTCTGGCGGAGACTTATTTTCACTGTAGTTTAAGATAAAAAGTTTAGAAAACTACGTAAAAGTACTTCGCATACTAGAATGCAAGCAATATATGGCAGTAATACATTTTGTAATACTAATAATAAAGTATCGCTGTCAATGTTTATAAACGAGCTCATAACCCTAAAATTTATGAGGGTTGTCATCGGTGTTACCCTACCTGTGTCGCATTTGAGGCCGGTGTAGCACAGGTGACACCGAAGGCCTGATTGCAACACGCCTCTGCCCTCCCTTCCTTCGCACACACGTGCGAACTCACATTTATGTTTCGGCAATTAAGGTGATTATGCAGTTAGAGCGTATGGATGTATAGCATTCGTTCATTAATGGTTGCGAGGGTAATTGCTGGATACCTTCAGTATTACACAATACTAGAGATATATGGGTGTTTTGAGTTGTATTTTATAACTAATGGTAATAGTTTACTCAGGGTAGTTACGTAATTACCCCTTTGGAATTTATTAACTACTTATTTAATCACCCGTTCGCCTCTTTGTTATTTTTGTCTCGTAGGGTAGTACTGCTTACTCTAAGAACTTCTATATTATGCAAATAGGCTAATAGTGCCCAATAAGTAAATACAACGCAATACAGCCTCCATTCACAGACTCACCCCGAATGAACTCAGTGGCCCTGAGGATCCTGCTCCCCCGCTGCTACTATTGCAATGCGCAAGCAAACTATAATTTTGCCGCTCAGTGCTGCCCTGGCTCTTGCCGAGTGAGGTTGTACATAAAAGTTTGACGCAGAAGCGGCACCGCTACTCCGCAGAATTTCTATGGTTAACATCACTTGACTGTATCAGTATAGGGTTACTTATCTGAGTGTATTATATATAGGTTTATTACAGTTAAAACCCGAATTCGAGAAAAAGGAAGTGAGGAGTGACGTAGGAAGAAGAGTCTGTGTTGTTATGGATTGACACGAGTAGGCTGGAGTGGCACTTTACTACAACTGGAAGCGTAATGCCGTTCTAGAAATCATTGAAGCAGGTAGCTTTTTCACACTTCGCTGATGGCGGAAGATCAACGACATGGTCGTGACAAGGAAAAGAAAGAGGAACCGAAGCGAAGACTCCTCGACCAAGTGTCTTTCTTCGAAAGAGTTCTGAAAGGCAGTAAAGTAACTCCTGTAGGAGACGTGGACGAAGCCGAAGAGGCTTTTGAGGTTGTTACCGAGGTAAAAGAAGAGGTTCGATATGGTCGGGAGCCTGTCAAACGAAGACGGACCAAGAGCCCGTCCAGTAAGCAGGGCTATCGGGAATGGGAATTCGTAGATGCGCCTAAAATCAAAATCAGCGGAGCTGATGCCGTTGAGGACCTGGAACGCCGGATTGCCGCGCGCCGTAACGAGGCGCTGGAGCGCGCGCGGTCGCCGGTCGAGTGGCAGACGGTGAAACTCACCCCCCGCAGGCAGCGCCCCGACGGAGATGATCGCATGTCGTCGCCATGCCCTTCTTCGGACGGCGGGCGCGACACCCCTGACTTCTTCAGGTCCGACTCGCCGTCTCCTTTTGGGGAGACGGCTGGGGCGGTGCCCAAGAAGGGTAGATCTTTCTCCCGAACCTACATCGGGTCAAGCAACGACCGACCCAAAAACATAAGCACCACTTACATCGGAGCTAGAACTTTGCCCGAATATGAAGTTCCTCAAAGTCCAAGGAAAGAAGGCGTTGTCCACCGCAACAAACACAGCATCAAGGCCGTTCAGGAAGCTGCTTTGGCTTCAGGCGGAGCTACTGAAGATTCAGACGCAGCTCGGGAATTCTACACAGTTTCTTACACCGAAACGGACGTTCCTCAAACTGTGGACTACACGACCAAGACAAGCACTTTGTTTTCAGAGGAAGAAGTCACGGAAGTCCACGAGAGATCTACATCGTTTACTACTCACCTGTCCGTGGACAGTGCCTACGAGGCGGAGACCTTGGATTCTTCCTTGGATAAGTCTCTCCGACCAGAGCACGAGTCGTGGAAGACCAAATCCACATTACCCGTACACGTGGAGGATGAAGAGCCGGTTAGCATGGAGTCGGTGAGCAGCATTGTATGTGATGGTGGCGTGAAAAAATACAGCAGTAAAGTTATTATTAGAGAAAAAGATCCTTCTTACATCCAAGGAAAGGAAGCTTACACCAAGTACGTGAGGAAAACGAGAGAATCTGCGTCAAAAAGCGAAGTTGCGACCTCTGAAAGACTTTCGACGTTGGAAGTGCAGGAGTCACACAAGCAGCAAAAGCATGACTACCAGGACCATATCAGCACCATGAAAGGTAAAAAGTCAATTTGCAGGCTAAAATTCATGCAGTAAAGTTATGCTATCTTCATCCGCATGAAGCAACTTTGTCCAGACGCTTTTTTCTAATCTATTCTTATATAATAAAACGCTTCGTGTATTTATTTATTTCGTGTCCGCTTTGAAGGAAGTAGATAGGCGAAAAATAAGCCAGGTTGCAGATTTTGTAAATCGATGACCAGGTTGCAGAAGATGGCGACGGCTGATCCTTATCTCTTTATCTGAAGAAACTTCTTGCTGGAAACTCTTCTTGAAATCGGAATACTATGTATGCAGCTTCTGAAATCCGATTTTATAACTTTTTTTCTCTGAGGTCACGACGTATTAATTCGGCAGATGGTCAACGAAGCGCTCTGGAGGGGGTGCTTTTTCACGGGCAGTAAGGCTCACTGTTTTTCTAATTTGACGAAGCAGTTTTCGCTTCATAGCCCAAAATTTCAGCACTTCAAATGAGCGGATATTTGAGTTGGAAAGACGGTAACAACGGTATCATTGCTACGGAGCGCTAGCATTGTATGTAAGCTAACCTGACTGGCATTGCATTCAAGTTTATTGGAGTGTTTTACTCAAGATTTTACTTCTTCGATATAGAAGACCTAAGGGTGAGAGCTCGACAGAGGCTTAATGAAAAAAATGAAGAAGCATGTCAGAGAAACTCCGAAGATTCCGCCTATACGTAGTAGGCAAACATTTCGATTATTGCGGAATTCTTTTCACGCACGGGTCCACTAGTATAATAATTAGAGAGCTGTCTGTCCGTCACTCCGTCCGTCCGAAGCCTTCCCAAATCTGTATCCAGGATACGAACCCAGGAACCGCTTATTAATTAGTATAGACCCGGGCAAGGGCCTTTGTGAACCTGGTGGCCTTTGTGCGCTTTGTGGACGTTGTGGTCTCGGTGGACTTTGTGGAATTTGCGGACTATGTGGACTTTGTGGTTTTTGTAGAATTACGAACTTTTCGATAGGAAGGTAAGATATATTAAAATACATATTTTCATGACTAATTCAACAGAAGGGTTGCTGGTGGTCTAGTTGAAATAAATTGTACAGATGCGCTAGCTAACATAGAAATAGTGCATTCCATTTACTACTGGAATAACTCCCAGGCTCTGTCGGTTTTCTACAATTTGAGAAAACGAGGTGGATAAGCTTATCCCATGCGGAAAAAGTAATCCCACGTTACGGCATGATAGCTGAGATCCGTTTTAGCACTTTTGATTAATTAATTGACTTTCGAGTGCGTTAGGATAGCCAACAATAAGTTTATGTTATCGATATATTTAACATTGAAATACGTAGATGAGGTTCTCTAAGCGCACGGTATGCATACATGGAAGTATAGCTCGCTCTATCTGTACTTAGAACACAACATTCCTTCGTCCATACGTATGTAGTGTCATCCTCATTTTAACTGTAAAATACGGTGTAGTGCTTGCGGCAATAGAGGTGTGCATCGTTCCTAAATACACACGTAGGTATCACCTCATTTCTTATTACCGATGATGTCATGCCTGGAAAATAGGTTTGCACTGTAGAATTAACTTTGTTTATTCCTTTTACGAGCAGCTGTTTCGGGAAGATAGCGAGACGTGTATTGCACAAAGCCTGTTCGTGGAGTAAAGTTTATATCATGATGTCGCTACGTGGTGACGTCATGATACAAGAACCACGCTGTGAGTAGGCGTTGGGTGTCCCGGTGAAACTAAATGTATTTACTCACTCACTCACTCCTACCGGCCCAAAACCCGGGTCCGCCTGACCTTCAGATTCACTGCCCGGCTTCTTAAACTTGCGCGGGAAGTCTTTCATTTTTTTTATCTGTCTCTGCCCTGCTATTTTCTTTTTCCTCTCCCTGTCTCGGGCATGAATGCTGCTCACCGCTCTCTGTATCGCCTGTCAGTTACTCTGCAGCGGCAGAGTAAAACTTTCCCAAGAAGCCACAAAATATAGCCACCAAACTTTTGATTTCTGGAGCTTTTTGAGCTGTGTCAATTTATTTGTCAACATTTTCCACCACACTTGCAGTCATTTAAGTTATTCTTTTAAATATTTAGGCCCTTATAGACGAATAACAAGAAATCTGCTCTAAGGAGATTCTAAGGAAAGGGTGATGACTACATTATCTCAACACGCGTTAAGAAAAAAAAACAAGTTACCTACAAAAAGAAAACGCTCTACCTAGCGGGACCAACACCCTTACCCGGCACTATTTTTGTTTCACAAGCTAAAAAAACTTGATAAGCAATTGTATTTAGTCTACAAAGCTGCTCGCTCTTTTGTTTGGAAGACCAATGTAGTTTTTGGTAGTTGTTCCGAAACAGAGTTGATTGATTTGTTTGGCTCCGTTTTAGAAGCTCCGCTGTACGGCCATGTATAACTTTAGAAGTATCATTTGACTGTTCCTGTGATTGTTCTTGTGTTTTATGTTTCAACCATTTAATGGCCGAATTAATAGCCGGTTTTCTTATGACTAACAGTATTTGAAACTGGACATTAGCGTCCTCTGGGACGTTAAAGAGTCAAGTGTTAAATCAATTGTACTAGTTTTGCGAGTAAGGGAAGAATACGTCCTCGCACTGGAGAAATAAATGGTCGGTCAATCCTTCTATCTTGGCTAAAGCACAAATCGAGGCGGTAAACAGAACTTTCTCTACTTTTATGCAACATCATATATGCTATTACATAACCTTAGGTGTACTAGTTATACCTATATAGGTATAGACAATATGGTTCTGCACCCTTATAGGATCAGAACAGGAACTTCGATTTTGCTTATTTGACAATAAAATTTTAGTCATGGAGACTATTGGGGAAGACGCACGCCCGCATGAATACATATTATTAACAGGCATGTTTTAATTAACCAAGGAGATAGGTAGTTAATAAACAATGTCCATGCAAAATTTTTTGCCGCCCTGGAAGCTAAAATCTTAATGCTTCCGGGCAGCCAGAAATTTTGATGGGGTTCGAAGGTGACTGTATCAAGCGTAAATTATTTTGTTACTGTGATCATTTTATGAAGAAAATATAAATATGTTTAGAAAAGCGCACTGACAATCCACAGTACCAATGTAATTTCGCAAATGCATTAGGTTGCAAAAACTGTGGGCTCCGTCCCCAAATTTCGGAGTGTGTTGGTCTTTGATGCCTGGGCTCCGCTTATGTTTTACTCCGACTCCAGGACTCTCAAGTGTCAAATTATCCCCGACTCCATCTTTTAACAAAATAGGTCCAGATTCTCCGACTCCTGGGGCTAGCTAACATCTGGCTCCGACTCCGACCGCGCATCCCCGCTCTACCCATCACTCGCCATCTTGCTGACGGCAGCCCGTCATATTCCCCGGAAATTGCAGGCGCGCTTCAATTACGCCGCATTATTTTCCCATGGGGCGCCGCCCTTTCAGTACCGTTGCTAAAAACCCTAGGTGCTGTTAATTTGTGAACAGCGCTACTTCTAGCAGATCCTTGATTTTCTGTAATACAAAGTAGCGGTCTTTCTGTTTTGATTAGATTACATTAGATTAGAGAGCTGGCAGTAGACGGACCAACGGGCCGCTGGCAGTAGACGGACCAACGGACTGCTGGCAGTAGACGGACCAACGGACTGCTGGCAGTAGACGGACCAACGGACTGTTGGCAGTAGACGGACAACGGGCTGCTGGCAGTAGACGGATCAACGGACTGCTGGCAGTAGACGGTCCTACGGGCGGCTGGCAGTAGACGGACCGACGGGCCTCTGGCAGTAGACGGACCAACGGGCTACTGGCAGTAGACGGATCAACGGGCCGCTGGCAGTAGACGGACCAACGGGCTCCTGGCTCTAGACGGACCAGCGGACTGCTGGCTGTAGACGGACCAACGGGCTGCTGGCAGTAGACGGACCAACGGCTGCTGGCAGTAGAC
>LQNS02001155.1:8514055-8540566 GCA_001587735.2 Parhyale hawaiensis
CCTTTAGCAGCGTATTGGGCTTCCCGGTGTTGCAAATGCTTCATTTGGGTTGTATTACCTGTCCGTGGGAGCCCAAGCGTGAAGTTTTAATAATAATAATAATAGTTGTTTTCAATGCATGTTGAGTGGCGCACAGTGGAGTCTCGACTCAGAACGTTTAAACTTACGAACTGAAAATTTTACTTAGTGTTGCATAAACTCAGGAAAATAATTCGGCACGCGAGCCTTCAAAAATGTAGAAAAGGAGAAAATACTGCAGGAAAATTACCCTAAACAAACAAGAGTTACCGCTACTAACAATTCGACGGGCGAACTGCACCTCTGACTTGTTTAATCCATTAACACATAAAGTAAATCTTTCCCTAACAAAGTTTTTCGTCACTCGAGAATCTCCTTTACGATTTTAGCAACTGTGGCGGCCAGTAATTCGATGTTATTTCTCTTGAGAATAGCACAAAATAAAATCGATTGGTCTAAAAAACTAAATGCATATTAATTTATGAAGATCGTAAGGCGGGGATGTATTGAATGCGCTTCTAAATGTTCTACTGTCTCGGTGTTCGAGTTGACACGGCGTCATCAGCAAATGCGGTGGTCGCGGGTTCAAATCCCATCTCAAACACTCGGATTTTCTCGTGAGCACTCGTAGGATACATCAGAAGGTCATGGGAAGTACGTAGGTACGGTACGAAGGGTTCGTTGCCTGGTTTTCGGTACCTAGCTAATTCTCAGCTTTTTTTTTACTGCCACGTCAGAATTTCTGGCTTAACCCTGTTTTAGCTTCGCCGTGCCACCTTGTTATCATGGCTTTTTCTCTTTTAAACGCAGAATTACGAAGGCCCTTTGTAGCAAAATAATACGGGTTCGTCAAAATAAGGTTATTGTAAAATGCAACCCTCGTTAATCTGTTCACAGCGTGGTCTATTTACAACATTTCAAATACGGTACTGATATTCTTGTGAGACAGGCAGATTGATTCGTGAGAGTAAGGGTTAAGTTTATTATACGGTATTTATATACTTATCAAGGAAACTGCTGGTACTGCCACATAACATAAATATTTGTGTGGGGGTGTGTGCCGTTTTATTAAAGCGGTAACGTAAAGGTAACATGTTCAGTAGAGCCTGCCACCATATAACTGTGTACCTGAGTCCGGAGGGACGCCACTATTTCTATTGATTGTGTCTCCAGTAAACATTAATGTGGCTGCAGCCCGCAGGTCGCCACAGTGGCAGATGTGGGCCTTGCGTCGCAATAAAATGAATATGGTACTTAGTTATTAGCAAAATAGAACCGACGAACGTATGGACTCCTAGCCCGAGACACACCTCAGTGAACTAGCTGAGGTATGCAGGCAAATATATAAAATTTCTTGCATGCTCTCCCGTGCTCTTACAGCGTAGGTCAGCCGCGACACACCCACCTCTTTACTAGCCAGCGGTGACTCCACTGCTCAGCCGCTCTATGATGCCACGCCACTACACCAATGGGATTTTTTAGAGAACCCGTGATCTTGGGAAAAACACACGCTTTGGTAGCCCTTGGTGCGGAAGGACAAATACACAGACACGCTGGAAACGCCACATCCCTGGGGATACTTCGCTGGCTGTAACTAGTGTACTATTACACCCGTTTGACGCTGACGGTCAAGATTATTCATCAGCATATCTACATAGTTTCCGCTCATGACGATTATTGTACTGGGGCTGCAAGTTGCAACCTACGGTATAGAACTATCATGAAGAAATTCAGAGCTATACGAATACTCCTGCGTACCTAGTCAACATACGCTGCACTACGAGAGTCCAGGCCTGGTAACAAATTAAAGCCTGCTGCAGACGGTAGTCTTTTGTCCTGTGTTATCACTTCACCGCGTTCGAATGCGTTGCTGTAGCTTTATACACAATAAATTATGAGCAATGCTTTCAGAAATGAAATTCACAAAAATTTGAAAAGACACGAGGCACTGCACCTGTGGCACTTAGTAAGCCGGCGGATACGACGGTAAACATTTTATCAAGACTTTCGGTAAACACACTTTCTTGTTTGCCACGACCGTACAAAATATTCGAACGCGTTAAAGTGAAAACTTGGGACAAAAGACCACCGTCTGCCACGGGCTTTATATTCCCGCTTTGATGCTTCGATTCGTGTTATCAAAAGAAGGCCGTGACAAACTTGCACTTCTGATAGAGTGACTTCAGTTGACCTCTTGTGAGCTGAGGTTAAATTGTCACAAACTATACATATACTGTTTTACTACGTCCCGCCACGATTGGTGACAGGTTATATAAATTCGTAAAAGAATATTTAACAGCTGTTCCAAACTATTGAAATTGTTTTACCATTGAACAGAAATTTTGCTAAACTAACCTCGGATATTGTGAGTTTAGTGGCTTGTGAAAATTATTTTGCAGTAGGTTATTACTCCCATATCCCTGATACATACGGTAAACCGATATTTGTTTTACCTGTCGTATTCCCACGTGGCCCTGCGTAATCTTTTATACAAATGCAGATACCTACTTTAGCTACACGCATATCTCACTATATAACACTTCAAGGTTTTGGTTTACTTGCTTGGCCTTTCCTATCCTCTGCTTCAATCTGGTATCCAGGATACCACAAATTTTCAGCGACTGTATAACAGACGTGCGGAGAGTCTTAACTTTGTTTCGTTTTTGAGTAGGTATTGCAGAGTGCACTAGTGACCGGCGCCATCATAATATTTAGTTACTTTTTCACAAGCGCTCTTCTTGTTTCGGCTTTGCAAAATATCTTACCCGTTTGCTTCGTTGAGCTCTTACTCAATTAGCGCGCTGTGAGCTGAAAGCCAATTAAGCTTTGATGTGTGGGAAAATAAAAAAAACATTTAAACGAACACTGCAGCGCTTTCGGGCACTGAACTGAGAGAACACGTTCAACTGACAGTGTGAACCTTCCGTAAATTATTCTCACATTTCATTCTTTTTTTGTGGTATACGGCTTCTTCTTTCCTCTTTGGAATGGCACTATTTGAAATGTACCACGCAGAGAAAGGGTTAATCGTATTTTTCTAACGGAAAGCAAAATACTATTTCATGCGTCAATATGAGGCATACGTGCCAAAGTGTAAGGCGTGGCCAGAAGGCTACGGATTTCGATGATCGCTCTGCCATGTTCTGCAATGTGGCCGGCATGCATCGTCGCGTTTCAAGGTCAGGAGACATCGACGTTTTTTATGGATTTTTTCTCTCATATCTCCCCTGGAAGTCAGTGACCTTTCCAGACTATGACGTACCTACGTCGATGTTGTGGCGAGCGTTGACCTCTGCTTTCCTTCGTCTCTAATGTTGTTTACCTTTTGTGTTTGTTGACATTTGCTGAAGCCAGAATAGGCTAATCACAACAGCAACTAGTGCAAGGCATTTTTTGTGCATATTTCGTTTGCAGAATCCAGAATTGGTTAACAACACGAACAGTCAATAAAAATCAAACTCATTTTTCCGTGACATACGTACCTACCTAGGTATCATGTGCAGAAGCCAGAATAAGCTAATTCAAAAAATTGATTGAAAAGAGAATTATTGTGGTTGTCTTTTACCTATTATCAAAATGTTGCCTCGCTGATAAAGTTGAAACGGGTAATTTTTTTTTTTTAGTTTCTGCCCAGTTTCTATAAATACACAAAGTAGGTACTGTCCACATACCGGTACGTGGAACCCCATCATAGAGCTGGGCGCTTGCGGCTTAAACGCCGGGACGGTGTTTTTGCGGCCTGCTAATAGGCCGGGTCAAAACTGAAAAATGACCCGAAGATCACCGGCGTTCCGACACATAAATGGAAGAGATTATACGAGGTCTAAACCCTTATCTCTTACAGCTGCAGCTAGGGTAGCCAAGTCAATGGCTTTTATTAGTTACCAGTAAGTTTCCAGTGCAAGAATACTGTACTAAAGAAGTAAAGCTAGATAGGTAATTGCCTGAAGCAAAATTATTTTTACTTATTTGCAGAAGATTACATAACCATGAAAATACCTATTGAATCCTACCGCTGAATGGTTGTAGGAGAATGAAGCGAAAGACAGTTGAAGAAATTATAATGTTAGGTCAGCCAAACTGTTCGTTCGGTTCTAATCTTAAAAGGAAAAATTTTAATATTTCGTTGATTTCGCCGCTACTTTCCTGCATTTTCACTGTGACACGGCAAGTGAGCGTGAAAAAAGTCATCTATTAATTTGAACTCACTGTTTTATGCCGATAGACGACGAATTTCTTGGCCAACCCAGCATTAGTAAATAATAGTTAACTTCTAATTAGCCACAAACAAATCTGATGGAAAAATCTACGTCGCTCAAGAAGAAGCACGCAATCGCTTACCCTCGTACCTTACCTTTCCTCTGCCGTCAAAACATGTTTTATCCATAATATTTCTTCTCTTTCTCTCCAATGGTCTTTGTTCTACTCTTCCTCTTCTTTCCTAGCTTGTTTCCATGTATTGTGATCATCAGCGAATGCAAGTATACCGTATTGTATTCAACACACTACATGTCCCTAGATCTTCACCGTGGGGCGCCACCGCGAAGGCAGGTTTACTGAAACTTTAATTACTTTAATTACAAACGTCTGTAACTGAAATACTAATTCTTGGGCTTCCAGTCTTTATCACGAAATAAAGCACTAAAGCGACAGCTACAAATGGTATTATGCTCAAGGTCTTATTTTCCCTTCAAGACATAGTGTGATTAAACTCCTATTTTCATGCATAAAAAATGAATTGTAGAATCAATGACTGCTCTAACGCCATAATAGCCAATTTCTTGTGCTTCATTTAAGTATTGTCAACTTCTCATTTCAAATATGGAATATGAAGAGTGAAGTACGCAATGAAACTGAGTAGAATTAAAAAAAGTTTTTTTTTTTTGCTACTTCATCACACTTTCTGGTGACCTCCCAAGCAGAGTGGTGGGGAAGGGAAAGGGGGGATCTTGGAGGTGGGGGGGGGGGTCTATAATTGGCAGTGTGCAAGCAGCTTCGGAGAACAGGTTTGTAACCTGCAGCAGCGCGGTACTGACATACCTACCACCGGCGGGACTCGGTCGATCCGGTACCTCGTGGTGGGGTGGGGGAAGGGGAGAGCGCCAGAGCCACCTAACCTCCTAGGTTATTATTATATCAAATATCTTTCCACAATATGAACGTTTTTAGATCTAACTCCTGTTACAGCTTATTTACAAAAAGGAGCTCCACCCACAAGCGAATTCAGTGTAAGACTTACGAAGAAAGGTTCACATGGCGTTTCCAAAGAACACAGCTGAGTGTCTATCCATCGTGCACAAATTAGCCTACGTCGCTATTCTACAAACTACTGCCTACTTCTACAAAATATGACAAATGAAAAACAAATCGCAAGCTTCACGTATACATAGAATAAAACTTCCTAGAGCTGAAACCCAGACTGGCTGTGCATTGTAATTCCAGAAGAGGAAAGAAATTGAAGAATAGAAGCGTAGATGAAACATGGAATAGCTGTTAATGAGAAAGTAATTTAAAATGTCAAGAAAAAGAATTAATATCATTGTTTAAAAACTTTCCCCTTAGATTTAAAAAAATAAAAGTGAACATAAAGGCAGTGGCCAATTCATCTGCATGGTTGAAAATATTTAAAAAGTGTTTCACCTAAGATATCCATAATTTCATCCGCTATTTACACTTTTGCATGATAAAATTAACTTGTGCTGAAATGCTAGGTCGTGTTGCGCCTACAACACCACACGCAGAAAAGAGCTTTCCCCAAATCAGCACATGATGCCGTGCACCGCCTGGAACCACCTTCCCTGGAGTGCTCGTGCAGCACGAAAACGGCAGTATTTCTTGCCAGTGCACGGGAAAGTGGGCTGGTTTACGGATACAACGTTTCCCAGTGTAAGGGTGCGTTTGATTAACTGTGAAATCAGGACTTCTAGACGTGATCTTTCCGCGGTTTTGGCCGGGGGCTTTGGCTTCGCTACTTCCCAACCGGCAATTTATAGGCATTTATCCGATATTATCGGATACCTTCCTTTATTTTCCGATAGGCAGCCGATAAATGCCTATAAATTACCGATTGGGTTTGGATCATGAGGCAATTGTGCTCTCTGACTGTTTAGCGAGTTTTTTTTTTTTCGGAGCCCTCACTAAATCTTGCCCGCGTACATTAGTGTTTTTTTCTAAATAATATCACATTCTTTGAAACTTTCTTTTACACTGCAGCTCTTTTCTGCCTTCTTTTCTTGGCGACGCATTGAAGAAAGTATGTCTGCCTTGATAACGTATTCTGCATGGCACGCACTATACAGCTGAGGAAAATAAAATTAAATTATGAATGTAATCAATAGAACAGCTGGTCCAGGTGAGAGCTGCACTTGCACGTAGGTACAGAATCCACGCTGTCCCATCGTTGCCATGGGCCGTTCCCGGGGTGGGACTGGGTTTTATCGCCACTGGTAGACTGGAAAGACACCGGGTGACGTACCTGAAGTAATTTCTGAAGAACGAACTAATATTGGCCGGCAATGACGTCGCTACCTTGACGAAGGACAGACGGGCGGTCTCCCACTGCCCAATTTTCTTCATGTTTGTTCAATGAAAAATGTTTTCTGGCGTGTTGAAATTCTTCGCTGGAGCGCTGCAAATCTTTAGCAATAATGTCTATTTTACTTATTGCTTCATGTCATTGGTATATAAATTTTATAGCTGCAAATTACCTAAACCATATTTTGACACTGCCTAAAGCAAACACCTTAAACCAGTTTCTGGGATGGCCATAAAATGTGAAAGGGCATTGCTGAGGAATGATTTGAAGGGTCATTCATAAGTTCCATTGCAAGATGATACCGCTAAGTTTTATAATGGAGTATTATCTACAGTATAATAAAGACTGATATGTTTGTCTGTTTATCTATTTATTCGTTAATCTGTTCGCTTTCTGTGCCGCCTTACAAAATCATTTATCCGAAAATTAGGCCTGGTTGAAGACTGTGGTCATCCTATCACGCTTCATTGAAAACTGATAATTGGAAAATAGGCCAGGTTGCAGATGATGGCAATGTATTTTAATATTTCATTGCACTTCTTGCTCAGCCAAGGTTAGAATCCAAACAATGAAGATATTTACAACTTCTGTTACCGCTGCCTTGGAGTTTGATTTTCAATATTTTTTTCCATTCACTAAAATTATATTTGCTTCTACTTCACGACGTACAAATCTAATAGATGACCAACAAAGCGCAGGAGAAGCGATTTTTCACGGTGCAGTAGCATGTTTACTACCTTTGACGAAGCAGTTTTCGCATGAGCACAAAAATTTCGATGTACTGAAGTTCTATCATCTGAATACAGGATACGCGGCGGGGAAATTGATTAAATTCAGTTATGCTTAACTGCTTGCTAGTGTTAATTGATTTTTTCCATGTCATCTAAATGGGAAGAGAGGAGTTGTTTCTCAGATGACTGAAAACAGCGAGCACTCATCTTTGTGACAATATGAGTTGTCTGTTGTAGTGTATCCTTCAGATGTGTGTTAGTAACGAAAGTATGATAGTGAAGACGGGTCATCATATATTCCTAGCTGTCATATTTGACCGAGCTGGCACTCTAGTTGTTGAATTATTACGCTATGTATTATTGCTACTGTGTTACTGCTGATTTTTAGTTTAAGCATTGTAGTGGAGTATTCTTAGTTTCTTATTATATAATTATTAAGTGTCTATGATTAATGTTTTTTCATGAGACGTCATATCCCATTATCCTACATAGGCTACAACAGTCCTCCTTTGCTAATTTTGTACTACTTCTTAATTAAAGAAACCATTTCGCTACTAGAAATAATCGTTTAGATTACGAGTAAAACCGAGGTCGTCGAGATAGAGACTCTTCTCGATGGTCTAGGTAAAACACGTTGCTGGCATCATCCTTTAAATTAAAGTAATGACTGCTTGAATATCAATTCAGCTAAATGCAGTATTTGTATACTGCTTGCTGTCCATTTTGAGCAGGCGATATACGCAGAGTATCTCTTGAATGGAAGGGGGGGGGGGCGGCATCCCTTCTTTACAAATTATCGACTAAAATTGTCATGATAAGATAGTGCGTGGTATAGAAACGTATGCTAATATTACAACAGTTTTTATATTACTTATAACAGTAATATACGGTATACAGTTATAACTTATTATATTTAGTCCATTGTTTCCTGAGCAGTGAATGTTGTGCATTTTTCAGACATATATATTATATATATGAATACACGCTTGCTTATCAGTGTGCCAGCATCGGACACTTTCCCGATGTTTCGTTGCAAGAGAAGGATGTGTGCAGCATAAATAAATGTATGAGTGGGAGTTAACTGTAAGTGCTATACATGCCAAGCCTTGATACGGCAGCGTTGCATCTAACTGCAGTTTAGGGCAGTTCTGCCTGCATCTCCTCTCTTTATCTCTCGGTCCCCTTCGTCAGCTCTCTGTATATTTCTTGGGTTATCCCTCTATATCTCCTAGCGTTATCCCTCTATATCTCTTAGCGTCTTGTCTCTTATTCATACGGTATCTCTCTGTATCTCCTAACGTTATCTCTGTCTTCCTGCGCTGTCGCTCTATATCTTTTGGCTTTACCTGTCTCGTAGCGTTATCTAACTCCTACAACACCATCACACTTGCTTCTAACGCTTCCTCTTCTTTTTTCAAACCCTTTCCTAGCGCTATTTCCTTCAGTTTTCTATGTGCTCACGCTTACTCCTCTATCTCCTAGCGTTATCTTTTACCTCTAACTCCTCATCCGGCGGCTCGCTTCCAGTCTAGCCCTGCACCTCAGCACGCCTCGCCGTACAGTGCTTACTACGATGCGTTGTGCATACAGCGGCGTGTTAAATAATAATACGTGTCGTTGAAAATCAATTTGTTTTGCAGTATTTTTCTCTCTATAATGTTGTGTCTCCGTGTAACGAGAACATGAAACAGTGTACACGAAACATTTGTTATGTACGTGCGTGAAATCAGTGTGGGTTGAACGTATTTGTTGCTAATAACTTAAAATTTGCGCCCGAAAATTGTGTCTCGTCGAATTACAGAATTATCCTGTCAATGATGCGAAAGAAAGTGAGCGGCATGAAAACTGATGGAATATAGAAAATTCCTCAAATTGTCCGTCGTTGATTAGGCATTTATACTTGTAGTTTTCACAGTGTAATATACGGAACGCTACCAAATGGAGTAATACAATTGGTGGAGGAAACAATGTTTATGATTTCTAATAGCTCCATATATTTCACTAACTACAGCATGCAGAGGGATAAAATAATTAGGTTTCATATGAAAAAATCGGTAAATACGAAAAGTATTAAGCATAAATTATTGAACTTAGTGTATATACGTTCGGTTTATCAGCGATTTCAAGACTTGAAGGAATGACTTCTTTAGAACTCCCTGCAGATTGGTGTTCAGCTTTGTTGCTTTGAATTCGGTGGCGTTGCAAATGTGAGAAGCAGCACCATTACCTTGCGTGGGCTGAGAATTCCATTGGACGGTGGAAGATTACATTTCCTGAAGTCTCAAGGGTAATCGGTCTAGAGTGAATGCTGGAAACTCGACTCAGCTAGTCGGTCGAAACAACAGCACCTGTCCCAATTCCTGGGCAAGCCAAGCCTGGAAGTATAAAGTTCACCAGACTGTCGGAAGCCCTTTAGAAAACCTTGAGCCTTTGAGACTTGACTTATCCGTGACAGATACACTGGCTTGGCTTTGTTGAATTGTGTTTCAAACGTTGGCCTTCAATTGATCAATCCTGGGACTTCCAAAAGCTCAATCTTCGTTTCTAAAACAGAGTTTTCAGTGGACTCAACGTAATCGAATTGCCTTTAACACTTGTAACACGATTCAGATGGACAAACCAAAGCTCCTGTCTGGTGTTCTGGACGATACAAGAATCGAAATTTTAATTTTGCTGCCCAGTCGAGTTACAACCATTTGAAATATTAACTTTTTCCTGGTCGATCTGAACGTTACATATTACTCTAGCGACTCGATATTATATATATGAATTCTCCTCTGCTGTAGTCGGCTCACTGCCCTAGTAACCGTGGTACTAGCGAGGGCATTAGTACTAAAACAAAGCCTAAGTTGGCGAGGCGTTCCGTGCGTGCTGTACACAGTTACTTAAGACTTATTGATTTTCGCTTAGTGGCACCCAGCCGCCACGTGAACCTGCATGCTTGCGAGCCGAATGGGGTGGGGGCTGTGATCCCCCTCACCTGTGCGTGTTTCTGCTGGGGCCCCCATGTGATGAGATATCTAGGAATTTCTTACCTGTAGGTTAAAGGATTGTTACCTGTAAGGGTGTAATGGCTCCGTACTTTGCTGGGCAGGTTACCTGTACTACTGTTACCTGCAGTCATTGTGTAACCTTCGAGGCTAAATTACCTGTTATACTGCTACATGTTGCTAATGGTTGAGTAGCTTTGGAGGGTGTGTTACCTGTAATATTGCTACCCATAGCCAATGACTGTGTACCTTTGGAGGGTGGGTTGCTTGTAATGGTGGGTTACCGTAGAGATGCAGTAGGGTGGGTTGCTTGTAATGGTGGGTTACCGTAGAGATGCAGGTGGGTGGGTTGCTTGTAATGGTGGGTTACCGTAGAGATGCAGGTGGGTGGGTTGCTTGTAATGGTGGGTTACCGTAGAGATGCAGGTGGGTGGGTTGCTTGTAATGGTGGGTTACCTTAGAGATTCAGGAGGGTGGGTTGCTTGTAATGGTGGGTTACCCTAGAGATGCCGGAGGGTGGGTTGCTTGTAATGGTGGGTTACCCTAGAGATGCAGAAGGGTGGGTTGCTTGTAATGGTGGGTTACCCTAGAGATGCAGGAGGGTGGGTTGCTTGTAATGGTGGGTTACCCTAGAGTTGCAGGAGGGTGGGTTGCTTGTAATGGTGGGTTACCGTAGAGATGCAGGAGGGTGGGTTGCTTGTAATAGTGGGTTACCGTAGAGATGCAGCACCTTCATCTTGTAAGTTACCAGCAGATACCCCTTACATTTTAAGCCGTGGGAGCGCCCCTTGCAAGCAGTGTTATGTTTCCTTTTGAAATTAAATAAGCCCTACCTATACACCGTAGATGCGAGCGCATTTCTCCTACGAAATGCATTACGTTAAGATATGCGCTGGCATGGACGCTCGAACCTTACCGTTTGACATAACCAGTTTCAGTTTCTGCGGTCAGAACGCCATCGGTAGAACCTGGATATTTACACCAAATCTTTTATCCCATTACTAGTTCCAGTCCGAGATATACTGTATGTACACCGCACTTCTCTCAAGAACGCGGGGTTCCGTCCGTCTCTCAGTCTCGCTAAATTACTAGAAATTACTAGAGAATACGACACGCAAAGCTCTAGAGGTATAAAAGTTTTTTTCTGTTTTACTCTGCGCTATGATATAGATACGTATCTTCTATAGTATCCTTTTGTGAGAGCAGATGCAGCGGTAATTAATAAAGTTCTAAAACAGAGATGTTGAAATTCAGAGAAAACTCCTGAAACAGAGACTAAATTTCGGAAAAAAAATCCATGAACGTAGACTATTCAGCGTAATCTGTTAGGAACTGTGGCAATGGTTACCGCCATATATGACCAACCCTAAGGTACATCAAAACATCATTGGCAGTGTACGGTACCTATTCAATTGTGCATCTTCACTATTTCATATGGCGTTTATAGCTGAAAAAAGTGATATGAAAAACTATAAATGTATAGGGAAAACACGCACATAGTTCAGAACTTGTTAAGTCGAGATCGAGACACTGTGCTTTTCTATAAGTATTAAGAGTTTCCTTGTATTATCTCCTTGGGAGGAAACATATATAGGCCTAATGTGCTTGCCTAATTTACCTTGGAAAATTATCACCAAGATATTATGTTTTTAACTGGACTAAACAACTGTGGACGCGATGGCAAGTAAACCGACAATGTACCTGCTGAGACGTGTAGCCAAAGGTGAGTGTTCTGAAATCATAATTATAGCTCATGTGTCAGAGAGTGCGGCCTGATTCTTCCAGATCTCGACAAACGCTCTGCCAGACTTTGCGACATGGCTTGTGTTAGGCCTTGAGCGTTTATTTTTGGGCTACATCGCGCGCACCGGGACACGAAAGCCGTTCGCGAGGCCGCGCTTGTAGTGTGACGTCACTAGTCACTACCCTAGCAGAACTGTTGGCCGCCCCAGAAACTTAAATCGGGAAAACAATTTTTGGCGCGGCCGGAAGTTCTGCTTAAGTACTGGTCCTCCTTTGTGACGACACTGATGCCCTCACTCATATAGTGACACCTCCCACCCGTGAACCTGCCTTTACTTGACTAATAAGGCCCAGGTCTAGTGACATCACTAAGAGAGGCCAGTGGTGAAGATTAGATAGCAGCAGCGGCTAGTATGGTCTAAAGAATAAACTAACTCTTGCCAGTTTTAATCTAAAGTTGCTGCAACTGTTTATGAAATTACGCGATACACGAAACTTGGTGACTTAGGTGAGGGAAATTTTCAAATTCTGTGAGAGGAACGCCACTGTCGTCCCTATGGAGGCGGTTTTCAACCTATTTACTGCTGAGCAACCCCAATAATTCAGTAATATGGTCTCGCGCTCATATAAAATTTGTATATTTTCTCGCACTCGTATAGCAGCGTTTGGTGTGTTCCCACGTTAAAAAAAAAAGAAAAGATAAAACTTTTCGGTTGTCCTCACACTTGAAAATAAAAATAATTTTGGTTTATACTGCGCCCCAAATACATGTTTCGTTATGATCTCGAGCTCCAGAAAAAGGGCTTGATGTTTTCTCTCGAAAAATAAGACTTTAAGAGTAAAGTGAAGAAGAAAGCGATGATTTACTGACACTGACATCAGTACAGTTAACTCAAATAATTAGCATCACGGTACCTAAATATTATCTAGCACCCCTTTAATGCTATTTTAAACCACCCGTTAACCCTTTCATTCCTCAAGTAAGCATAACTTTCCGTAGGAATAGCTCTATTGGTAACGTCCTCAAAAGTACACTGTATAGTAAGCGCTATAGACGCGGCATTATATGGGTGCTCAACAGCAGCAGCAGCTGCTGCAGGGTGTTGACAATAAACTTAACAGACTTAACAGGAGGTGGGAGCGTGCACAGGATATGATATATACCATGACCAAGTCTCGAGACTGTTGGCATTGTGAATGATACTATCGTTGCAGTCGCTTGTACAGTATGCTACCTTTGATTATGCAAGTACAATTATTTTTACTTATTTTCAAGACAGCCCTATGTGTCAAACATTAAAAATTTTAATAGTAAGTTAGTGCACAGGTATGTTGTAACTTTAAAAACAATTAGAAAAAATAAAACGGAACCATTTTCCACGTTTTGGTAACATTTGCTTATCGCACGGGGTTCTGCTGTAACGCCAGATTATGCAACATCACTCTCTAGTCAACATGGGCAAGAAATGCTGTTTAAAAAATGAAGAAAAGATCAAAGTGACCTCGTTATTGGCTTTTGGTAAGACAACACTCGAAGTTTCTGTTATATACGCGTTTCGCACGTACAACATTCCAATGTGTTAGCCAGTAACATTCAAATGTATAGACGCAGTCTTTGTGTCACGCGAAGGCATGCCTGGCGGATGTAGCCCCCGCCGGCTTCTTTCAGGTCAGATCTTCTAAGATAAAGAACGTAAAAGGTCGTTATGACACCGTGCAAAATGTGCCGGTGCACCAGCACGGCCTCTGAGTGACATGCGTATTTCTCTATGACTTTCCGGCCGGAACCCACATCGGTAAAAGCAGTCTGTCAAAGCCTGTAGCCAGAGTCTCGAAGATATTTGTTATGCGTGTAAACATAAAGTAATTTACCGGCGGATTTCCGACTCGAATCCGGCGGAAGCTACCGGTGTTCTAATGAAGCCGGCAAACCAATAGTATTTAAAGCGCTTGCACGATCAAGCGTCAGCTCAATCCGGTACTTGACATTGCAGTACCAACATTGCCTACGGTATTTTGCTTGTAACACTATTTAGATGTAGACCTTGTATTCTGTTGTTTGCATCTATCAAGTAGCATGCTTGCTACTTATTATCAGATCATATCTTCTAAGTCTTGTATAATAAGATGTACATAAACAAGAAGATCTTTACGAGATTCCTTCACCATCCAGCACTGTAGCCTGATAACTATACTCGGCCTTGAAGTTCACTCTCACAACCAAGTACAGTGACGAATTCAACACGAACTCAATAAGAACGTCACATCACCAGAACTACAATATATAACAGTTTCCAAGGAATTACAGCGTCATCACTGAATAATTAAAGCTTATGCAATTGCAGGTAATGTTACGGCGTTTTCGAACTAAGTGTCGTCATACATGTATATATAATTAATTGATTGATTGATTGATATGTGGCATATTTATGTATGCATAATTGACTGGAGAGTGTATATATATATAAAATTAAATGACGCAAAGGTTATACATGACGCCATGATTTTTGGGAGGCGAACCTCCCCCACAAGATTATAAATGGCAATAAAAATAATGAAAACAATGAACAAATGCATTCATGAAATCAATAATCAATGCATTTACAACTCTTTAGATTGACGAATGAATAAATCAATATAACCAATAATGCATAAAAAAAAAACTTAACCTAGGTCGATACGACGTTCTGCTTTCATGAAAGTTAATGAAACACACAATATACAAACAAACATTTATTGGAATAAATATCACAGTATTCACTGAAAAGGCAAGGAGAAAATCGAAGGAACACGTTAATGAATCTCAGCGTGAACACATAATTAAATTCGACTGACACAATGAAGACAACAGGTGATGGAAATAGTCGTCATAATAAAATTCAAATGCCTCAAAGGCCTGCATATTTTAACAAATATTCTCGCAAAATAATGTTATCAACAAGTGAAATCTGTTCACAGAGATTGGTTACCGCAATTAATTTTTTCCGTGAGAAAATGAAAAACAGTGCCTCAACCGATCATGATGCAAAATTCATAATTTTCCATCATGATGGCATTGGGGTTCTGGTTAAAAAACACATATCACGTACGACATTTTACGCAAATTGAAGTTACAAAATAGCGTTGTACAGATGATGATACATATACCGCGATATGTACAATGACAAACATTTATCTCGATGTTAATACACAAAGGCAGAACTCTCAAGCTTATTTCGGTAATTAAATTATGACATTTACTTATACCGGGCAATCGGCACTAGCACACTTATATTTTGATGATAATTCAAAAGGAAGACTCTGCTTAATCCATGGGAAGATGTGGCCAGCATCTCTCCATACACTAAGCAAGTCACAATCATTGTTACGAAGTTTACATTTGACACAATCAGCGGCGCTTTACCCGGTTTAATATAAAGTTTGCATACCGGCTAAGCCCATCTTAGTCTACCCCACATCTTACACGCTAACGCTTTTAGAGGCAATAACACCTTTTTTCCATTTTTATTCATGTTAAAACTAAAGTTTCAGTTGGTTTTCCTGCTGCAGTATTTCACACTTTCTACCCTTATCTGATCCCGATCATTCCCCAACGCATTGGAGCAATGCTTACCAATATCCATTATCCTTGAGTAGTTGGTGACTGTCGCGGATTCCTTTCAATGATTCCCATCAATGTATGATAGTGCTGTACACGCTGCAACCCCTGCCGCAGCTGAAATTCACTAACCGCAGAATCCAATGCTGCTTCGATGTGCGTGACGAAGAATGATCCAAACATCATAATTTTTACTCCGTCGTTGTCGATGCACTTGTTCCATTCCCAGGGAGGGGACACCATCACAACGTCGGGACTGATGCAATTACGCAGTGTATGCTACCGTTGAGGAGCGCCACTGCGCTGGCTGCTGCTCGTAGAAGTTCGGAATACGTGGGTGGAATATCGGGCCCAATCCCATAGTGAGGCTAAATTGTGACGATGAAAGTTGTTAACGATGAATGCTCCATCTTTGGATAAATTCCGTGCCCAATAATTGGCAAGAGAGGCCCAAAATCTCGATGTAGTCAAATGCAAAGATCCGTATCACAGTGCTAAAATCGAAGACTTACAAAATAGTATCCAATAGAAGAAAGATGGCGGGGCAACTGGCCCAACAAATTCGCTTCCAATCCCATTGGCGAAAATTCTTCAAGGCCATCATGCTAGATTTCTGCATATTGCGGTAAATTAATGATTGAACAAATATAGTTGGATGAGCTGAAGCCTCTGCAAGGCTTAGGTGTAAGGCCCAACACGTCACCCAAGACTGGTAAACTATGTTTCACTTAATCTTCACCACCCACTGTAAATTATCACTTCAGCTGGGCCCGCAAGGGCCAGAGCTGGTAAAATGGTGCAAGGACGAGCACCGTGCCTGAACTGACAGTCCAATGCTCTTCTAACCCCAGTGGAACATTGTCATTCGGATCCTCCACCAAAATTTTATTGCAAACTTACGTATATATTTGTACCAACCCTCGTATTGCTCCAGCCAATGTCATTCCTTAAGGGGCTGCCCGACATTTTGTTTTGCCCTCATTGGCTGTTTTCTGATTTCAAAGTCCCACCTACTTTGCTCTCTCTTCTCAACCCTGGAGAAATGTATATATATATATATCCACTCGCAGGTCTCAGTTACCATGTGTTTCGTTGTTCCTGTCACGGGCCCTTATTTGCGTGGCCAGTGGAACTGAGCTTATTTCGCGTCTGCATTTTTCTGGTCTATGGGCTATTAATTTTCAAGCCAAAACTGTCACAGCTATAGCCTTTCTTGTAATAGATAGTTTCTGCCTTTGCCACTCTGGTCCCTGCTCGAGTTTCTTGGGTCCCTCGCGTAAGCGATATGCTGTTACCCTCGTCCTGGCACCCTTCTGCGGTGGTCACTTTTCTCACTTTTACTTCATTTGAGTTGAGAATTTGTTTGTAAAGGATTCGTCCCCAGTCTTTCCTCAATTGTGAGAAATATTTTGCACAAAGTATTAATTATTTGCATTATTATTATATTTCTTTGACACGGCAATTAATTAATCAATTAGTCATACGGCAGTTAATTACCCAATTAAATTAGAGGATCTAGTATCATGATATCCTAACGGTAAGGTCAGCCGTAAAACTCCGGATAGAGCCTCTACAAGAAAATTGACTGCTCGGGATATGCGAGATTTGAAGGTATCTATCGCTAGAAAACAATTTTCTACAAGTAAGGTGATATTTGAAGACGCTGGAGCCCTAATACTAAGCAGAAAGACAAGGTGTGAGGTTCTGCAGAAGCTAGGGAAAGTGAAAAAGATAATTACACGACCACTTCTTACTACAACTCATAAAGAAAATAAGGTCAAATGGGCTGAAGAGAGTATGAAAACTGATTTCTCCAATATCATATGTACTGACGAATGCAGAGCCACTCTTGATGGCCCAGATGGATGGTCCTCTGGATGGGTCTTCCATGACCGACCTCAAAAGACACGGCTTAAGCGTCAACAAGGTGGGGATAGTAGGTGCAGTCAGGCCCAATTGCGGAACCGAAATCTGCCTAAGGAGCCAGTGTCCAGTCAATGTATATTGTGGTCTATGAAATTACTTATCCAAAATTATTTTCATACATCCCTCCATCATATATATTAGCTTTGTGGAATTCTCAAAAATCGTTACACCACCTCTTTGAAAAAATTCTGTCATGAGAGTGTCAAATAAAAGTTTCTCTGAGCATACCGTCTTGTTTTTGTTTGCAATATAATTATCGATTACATATTTTGCAATTTCAACAATGTATCAAACTATAAGAGCCGCATATATATATATATATATTATTTCAAATCTATTGAAAGAGTCTCGACACCGCTCTCCTAAATCCAGTCGTCACATCTATTATCTCCGAGTACATCCTTCTCCTCAAACTCCATTATGGGATCCCCTAATATAGTCTTCATGTGGACATTTGTGTTCTAAAAGGAGCGGGACCAGTTTTTTGTCCGCATGTGTGGCGACGGCGCTCCTTTGCTCTCATAATTGCGTCATTTGCATGGATAGAAACGCGGACTTTTTAAACTTGCACCCACTGAGAAAATTTCAAAATTTCAGCCAAACAGTCGATGTCTGTAGGTAGAGAGAGCTTTGGATAGTATGTAATATTTCCCGACTGGGACGATCTTATGGACTGGGTTGTTACGTAAGGATCAGTTCAAACTCTAAATTAAGCACCCTTTGATTGTTCTGAATGCATCTACTCCTACTGTAAAAACACCGTTGCATCTTGGGTTGTTGTGTAAGGAACTATTCAAATTCTAAAGAGAGCACTACTGCATCTTGGATGTTTGTGTAAGGATCTATTCAAACTCGTTAAAAACACCGTTGCTGCTTAAATTGTTACATAAGTTCTGCTTGTTACCTCCGCCAAAGTTATGTTTTTTGTAGCGTTTGCCTGGGTGTTTGTCTGTCACCTAGATAACTCAAAAAGGTTTGAACGGATCTTTACGAAATTTTCAGGGATTGTTAGGTATATTAACAGTAACTGATGATTAACTTCTGGTGGAAATCCGTCCATCCGTTTCTTTGTTTGTCTGCCCATTTTTTTTTTTCATTGCCATAAATCAAAAAGTTAAGGACCTATTTTCTTTAAATTTACGTGAGTTGTTAGGCTTGTTACGAAAAGTAAATGGCGAAATTGTTGCGAATATTTGTACGTTCATTCGTTTGTTGCGATATTTAATTGTGATGGGCCTCAATATTTTAGTGGAAATCGTATGGAATGACGAGGGTTTTGTTTTCTAGGTACAGGCTAGTTCTACAGTAGTCCGATGCTAACCATTCCAGGGAATGTAAAATAAGAGCAAATCTCAAATTTCTACTCTAACCTTTCTTTCTCCAACCTACATCTACAGACATAAGGTTAAATAAAAAATCATGGAAAATTCTCAAAGACGATTATTGGGCGTCTAGTAATGCTAAAGAACCGGTACAATTTCACTGTTGCCTGATAGTCTCCCTTTTCCGATTGAGGATCTTTAATACTCCCACTAATCAACAGCCCAAATAAGATACAAATAACACTGTGGAATATAGGAAATACTCAACTTGTATTTCCAGTGGTCTTCTGTTGGCTCAAGTCCATAAAGGGACTTGGCGAGCGCTTCACTGCACACCTTATCGCTAGGCACTCACTCAGGGTTCTGCCGACCCATCGCAAAAATCTACACTCGTGGGAGCTCCGGCTTTTGGGCTTATTCGTTTTATTAAATGTGTTCCTTCTCAGTAAAGCTTGGAAAAGCATTCTTATTGTAATAAATTAAATTGATAAAAACTATGAATATTCTTTCCTTAGCCATGAGAAATAATTCACATATGTAATAAGAACTTTGACTCACTGGCAACTCCTTCTGCCTTGGTATTATTTGAAGGCACCCCCCAGCCTAGGTGGGGATAAAGTGAGGCTGAGGTAGCGCTGCAGTTTCCCCCTCAGCCTGACCGTTATTCTCGGCTATTCTTGAACAAAATCAACATTAATTAACACCATATTCTAAATATTCTGAATAAGTAGATTTACGAGAAAGCTAAATAATACTTTGTACATTTTGTAAATAGGTGTTGGAGGGCGCAAATCAATATTTTTGAACATTTGATAAATAGACTCTATGGGTAATGTTAACAGTATCATTGGGTAATTTGATAAAGGGACGTTTTTTGGGCAAGATGTCAGGGGCACGGGAATATAAACGCCGTGCTAATGACATAATTTTGTGCTTGTTAGCACAATAATTCCAAAGATTCTGCATGGATCTTTTTTTAAATTTACAGGAGTTGTTAGTAATGTTAAAAGACATAGATGATTAAATTTTGGTGATGATTGGTTGGTCCGTTTGTTTGTTTGTATGACTTATGTTTGTCCTTATGTTCGTTAGCAGCATAACTCAAAAAGTTGATTTCAAGGAAATTATAGAAATTGTTAAGGCACAAATGATTAAATTTTGGTGTTGATGCGATGAAAATCATGGTTTCAGAACCAATTGGAATTTTTCCTTACCGTTGCCTTGCTTGGCGGATATATGTGCTCTCAGAGTGCTCTCTAGTTTGTCATGTATTCTTTTGCTGTTGTTCTATCGGGAAAATGCTAACGGTAGTCAAGTTAACAATATGTTTTACCAGTTGTATGAGTGTTCACTGAGTTTTGCTAACTGTAAAAGAGGCAATGTTTCACTTCTCGTTAAAAATGAGTAACAACTCAATCATCAGCACCGGTTAGCTATGCAGGGTTGGTAGTGTTTCCTGTACTTTATCGTAAACGCATGGAATTGATTTTCTTTGGTGGATCTCGGAACACAGGCAGTCAACACGTTCAAAAATCGTCTCGATAAGTACTGCGAGCACCCTCCGCAGCTCCGGACACAGTCCTCGGTAGTCGATATTCAGCTTCTAACTGCCACTCCTTCAGAGGCAGCTTTTTTCTATCATCCACAAATATATCACTTTATACATCAGCCTCCCTACCAGTCTGCTGCACCTAATCATGCTAGCATCGTCATCCGACTGGCGGCGGTTTCCGTTAGACGTCCATTATTATTATTATTTTTGCGTATGTTGGCTTAACGGCAATTAGCTAGCTCTGGGCAGCAGCCCGAAACCTGGGTTTCGGCTCATCTTTTGCAATAAGCATCTCTTTAATAATGTACCGCACTGTAGTCTCATTTAGTGGTACCTAGACTCTGTACGCCGGAGAACCTCCAGCCATTGCTGGTGCCAGTCTGGCCGGTCACGGACTGTGTGCACCAGAACCTGTTGTATCCCTGGAGCCGGTTGCGCTGCGCAGTCGGGTAGCGCCAGACCGTGACAGACACTGATAACAAACAAACAAAGCTACTTACTGCAGGCTTGTGAAGTTGTCCCTTCGTAAGTGATAGCACATTGCCCGACAATAATTTCTAAAAATACGGTAGAAGCTCCTAATTCGCGGCATCTTAATTCGGGCTTCTCCAAAATCGTACCATAAATTTTGACCTGATCGCGTTTATTTGGCCTTAATTTTTGGAAGGTCGCAGCCACTTCTACTGTGTCGACAATTTCTTAATGCACTTTTATTCCACCGGCGTGAATGCAATAGCTGCACGTTGGTAAAATTTGTTAAAAGTTTTGTTGCTGTTCGTTATAAAGGTTTACCCTGTACCGTAGTGCCACAGACCGTTGTTCCTCTACCGTTATCTTCTTCCCTAAGATCTCTTGCATGTTATATTTTCCAATGAAACATTGCGCAGTTACATTTTGCTTCAATAATTTTTATTCTGAAATAATTGACCGGAAACATAGGCAGGTACATACAGGCTAGGTAAGAAAGGTATGTAGGTTATTGTGGCCAGGTCGTTACTAAATTTAGGGTAATTGATGAAATCCATTTAATTCTTTGTTCGCACTAAGCATTGCACTCATTACTGGATCTCTTAGAGCTGGATATATACCTAATTGCTTACCTACATGCTTAGGTGTTTTGGCATGGTAACCATAGAGTTCTTTAGGTGTACTATATTTACACACTATATGCTATATAAATACAATATACGAGTACTAGCTTATGTTATATATTTAGTACGAAAAACTTTTTTCATTTGTCCTCACAAGTAAATGTGTATATGGTTGAAACATTTTGTTCTTTCTATAAACTAAGAATTTCCCTTTTAGGATCAATTGATGATTAGATCCAATTTATTCCAAATACAAATTAAGTGTTTTATATAGACCGTTAATTAAGAATACTTTTGACTTATTTTTTTTTTTAGGCATATTACAATACAGTCGCCGGAGTCTGATATCATTTTTGATACTGTTAACGGAGGTCGAAAATTTTAATGCAAAATATCTTTCACTTTCACTGCTAGGTAGGCCATTTAGTATACTGTAGGTATAACATTCTCAACGAAAAATGTACTCGGAAAGCGCAAACTTCCGCCATGAAATGCAGTGCTAAGATCACCTTCAAAATTTAACCTTCTTTTCTTCTTGTCATTCGTAACGGTTCCTGTAAATGTCATAAAGTTTCGCCCACAACGTTTTGAGTTACGTTGCCAACAAAGAGACAAACTCCGACAAAAATATGACTTCCTTGGAGGCAATTATTACTTGCGGTAAATCAGCCGACGAACTCAATTAGACATATCGCCCGACACCGTTTGAAGGGGGGGGGGGGGCTACCCAGCTACGGCCCGCGGGCCACTTATGGCCCTTCGGTTGATTGTTTGTGGCCCAACATTACCTAGCTTGTTCTATTATTTTAATTGGTAAACTCTCTCTATGTTGTTGTCACGGACGTTGTATAGAACTTGTGCTATACGTAGCACCTTCAGCTCGCATAGCTATTTTTTAGTCTTCCTTAGAGCTGCCTTTTTGTCTGAAATATAGTCCTAAGTATGTATTTATATAGAATAATAATAATGTCACAGATCAATAGTCCCACTCGCCCCTGGAAACATCCAGGAAGGCAGCTCACAGTCTAACCCTTTTTTCGAGTTAGATAAATACAGTAGGTGATCCGCGGGATACGAACCTGGGACCTCATTCATAATGCATACAGGCCTATATGTATATACAGTATACCAGGGAGTTTCCATGGTACCGCTCATTCTGCTGTGGTTGTCGATGTAGCAAAATTTAGACAAACTTCTGGTTTGGGATAACGTAATTCGGAGCGTGTTACTAGAGCTACAGCCGCTGCTGCACACAGCTGCTACAAATGCTGCACGCAGCAGCACAGCGACCGCTACAGAACGCTCGTTACGACCCATGAGCAGCTGCAGAGCGTCGGCTGAGCACCAAACCGTCGGTGACGTCATGTTGCCGTGTAGCTCCGCCCACGCTGTATTGAGATCACTCCTTCTTTTTATATCGTTGTCATGTTACACACGTACACGTCGGTTCGTCGTCGTTTTGGCGCCTTTTTTACTTACTATTATCTTACGGTCTTACGATTATTCTTCGTCTTGTTCTCTCTCTATTTTAAACCATTGCTACGTTACCCACTTATTAGGCTCGTGTGACCTTTTGACTTCGCTGTTTGCGATATATTAAAGGCTTATACTCAAACGAAGATGTGTTTTCATTTCCCTGTATAAGCTCGTGTAATATCATTGTCATGTAACGCTGCTACCAGTGCGTTATTCGTCGTTCATTTGCGCTTTTCTGTATTGTCTTGATTCTATATAAATACGAATAAGTATAATGTTCTATTATCTTGAACTACGTTGTTTTCGTATCATAATGATCTTATTCGGGCGAACATGTTTCTCGTTCTAGTACTATCTTATTCTCAGTGATCGCGATGGTGTTCGTGAATGAAGGTATTATATTTGCTGCATTGTGGTAGTTCTTGCGCATTTTTATAATGTCACAGACATTTATAAAATAATGCACTCGTATAGGTACATTTTATAACCTCATTTTCATCGTTCTCACTTCGGTTATCAGATCATTACGTTATTATACGCGCACAAAGTATGTTATCTATATTACTAGAACACTCTGAGAGCGCATACCTCCGCCAAGCGAGGCAACTGTCGCAAAAAATTCAAATTGGCTCTGACTCCATAATTATATTTGTATAAACTCCAAAATCTAACCATTTGTGCCTTTATATAGTAATACCAGCTGGTGCAATTTTTTGAAGATCCGTTCATAACTTTTTGAGTCATACTGCTAACAAACGTTATGACAAACATGAGTCAAACATGCAAACGAACCAACCGATTTGCACCAAAATTTAATCATATATGTCTTCTAACATTAATAACAACCTCTATAAATTTCATACAGATCCATTCATTATTTTTTTATTTATTGTGCGAACAAGCATAAAATTAAAAACAGTGACAAACGAACGGACGAACCAACGGATCATCACCAAAATTTAGTTATTTGCTCTTTGTTATATACCTAACAACTCATGTTAATTTCATAAAAATCCACCATACCTTTTTGAGTAATGGCATTGAGAAAAATGAGGCAAACAAACAAATGGATGGACATATCTTCACCTAAAGTTAATCATCTGTTTCTCCTAACATACCTAACAATCTCTGTAAATTTCGTCCAAATCGGTTCATAACTTTTTGAGTTATATTTGTGACAGACAAGAAGACAGACAAATACGACGAAAGCATAACCTCCTTGGCGGAGGTAATAATTATGCGGGTTCCTCTGAAGGTTAGTTACCTGCTTAGAACGACCGAGACGGTTTCAGCAGTGTTAGATAAGGGAGAATTAGGGTATCCTTGAAGTAGTCTTGATATAACCTGGAAAGGAATCGATAGGAGAAGGCAGTGAATAGCACGTACAGTTCTGGGTATGAAACAGCGGCCGAAATTATGAGTTTGGCATATGGCAGTCTCTAAAGACAAGATTATTACGATCATGTCGCTTTCTGCTTTCGTTATTTTATGTCTCCATCGTATTCTACTTGATGCTCTTACATGCAAATATATTAAAGCCAGTAAAATAGTTTCACGCATAATTTTTTTCACATAAAATATTGCTTTAGAAAGCTCCAGTAACTACCTCCGCCAAGGAGGTTATGTTTTTGTCGTATTTGTCTGTCTGTTATCCCGTTTGTCTGTGCGTCTCTTTGTCTGTCACCAAGATAACTCAAAAAGTTATGGACGGATCTTTACGAAATTTGCAGTGATTGTTAGGCATGTTAACAGTAAGAGATGATTAACTTTTGGTGAAAATCCGTTCACCTGTTTGTTTATCTGTCCGCCTATTTTTTCTTAAGGCCATAACTCGAGAAGTAATATGTGGTTTTTCATGAATTTTTTTTTATATGAGTTGTTAGGTATAATACGAAGAGTAAATGGCCGAGATTTTGGGACCTGTCTGTTCGTTCGTTTGTTTGTCGCTTTGTTTGATTTCATGCTTGTTAGTGCAATAACTCATAAAGTTAGGGATGGATCTTGATGGAATTTTCAGGAATTGTTACTGGTGTTAAAACACATAAATGATTAAATTTTGGTGATGATCGGTTTGTCTGTTTGTGTGTTTGCCTTATGCTTGTCATAACGTTTGTTAGCAGCATAACTCAAAAAGTTATGAACGGATCTTCATGAAAATCACATAAATTATTAATACTATCAAAAGGTACAAATGATTAGATTTTGGTGTTGATACGAAGAAAATCACAGTTTCAGAACCAATTTGGATCTTCCGCTATCGTTGCCTTGCTTGGCAGAAGTATGCTCTCTCAAAGTGCTCTCTAGTTGTCTCTGCAATAGAAAAGCTACTTGATGGACTTTTATACCTAGGTATTACAGTATTACTGCATACAAGATTTTCGTCATAATTCAATAGAATATTTGATAGGAAGTATAGGTACTACAGTATCAGCTGCAGTGCTATAGAGCACTCTTTTGCATACATATTTACTTCTACATACATTTCGAAGGTAACAGCTGTAGAAATTTTACATCATCCTTCAGCGCATGAACTTATCAGACGCCCTAATTGCCGACTTCTGCCCCGGTAGAGCTGCGGCGTACCTCAGAATATGTGATAGGTGAGGTGAGAATAGGTTAATATAATTAAAAACAAGTTATGATAGGTAATTCGGTACAATTACAATAGGTGCCGGTAACCTACTGCAGTTTTCAGGCACCCATTTGATACCATAATCTCATATAACTCTAAATACTACACCGGCAGCCTAATTTCTCCATACACATTCATGAGCACAATTACCCCCCCCCCCTCCACTGTGTGCAGACACATACACAAGCGCCTAACAGTGTAGTGACCTTGACGTTGGCTCTCTACCCTTTGATGTGATCATTTACTTTCAAGTCATGCCTGCCATGGGAGAGCGGGCTAAGGAGGTGGCTGGCCTCCCATGGTGAATTCCATCACATATTGTTACCAAAATAACAGCTGCAATTCTCCCGAAATTTAGCTTTTATCTCTTTATTTGACTAAATTGTCCCGTTACAGATTGTGTTATTTATACACAAAATTGATTGAAGGTAGTTGTAGCTTATTTACGCTCTAAGTCCCGCAGAGATTAAATGGTCCCGCGGTACCGATAGCGTTATGTTTAAAAAAATAAAAGTAAAAAAATTGAACTATTTAACAAATGGATGAAGCTTCGGTTTCAGTAGGAATATAGTATATTGTGTGTACAGCTGCGCATAGCTAATAACCGTTACGGAATTTTCGGCCACAATTTTGCAAATATCTAACGTAAATAATTTTTTTAGGACGCCCGAAATTCTGCTTATGATGACGATGTAGGATTCATGAGTAAATAAATAACGTCACTCGGATTGAAAGAGGAGGGGGGGGCGGGGTGTTGAGCCCCAGGTGTCGTAATCATAAGAATTCCTGCCGCAAATCCTGATAATTACGACCCTCCTAATAAGAATCATGTTTTTAGTGGTTGTCAGAAGCTGCAATCAGTATCGGTATATTTTAGGAAAACATTGGAAGCTAACA
>LQNS02001155.1:8542567-8564781 GCA_001587735.2 Parhyale hawaiensis
AGAATGAAGGGACACGTAGTGTGATAACAGACACGTGGAACCCATGCACGAGGGTGTTCCCACACAGGATCAACGCGCATGGGAACAGCAAGTTGGGAAAGAACAGATGGAAGAAAGATCAGTATGAGTTACAGGTGAGAATGAAGCAAAATGGGCACGAAAGGCAGACAAGACGATCGTGATGACGACCCAACGGGTCACGGGTCGTCTAGTTAAAACTAAAAATTGTAAGGCGATTTGGTTTTTTGCAAATGAAAGAAGAGATTTTAAAGTTTTATATTAGAATAATGCAATGCATTTAAGTGTGGAAAACAATATCTTTTAAATAACCTCCATTATTGGCCAGCAATCGAGAGCTCTTTAATTCAGCCGAGCTGTTCATTACTTTCTCTAACGTCGCTGTTGAAATGTTGTTGATCTCCTGGCAGATGTTTCGTTTCAGCTGCTGCAACGTTTCAGGCATATCAATGTATATACTCTTGTCTTTAAGTATCTCTGCTGTAGCTCCGTCTTGTTGGAAAAACGTACTTTCTGTGTTACAGTCTTCAATTTCCTGTAACAAATATTCTTTCGTCATCTGTCTATAGCGGTCTCCATTAACACTAATTGCATTACCGTTAGCATTTTCAAAAAAATATGGTCCAATAATCCTCAAAAATGTGATGTCACGTCATACTGTTACTTTAGCTGAGTGAAGTGGACGTTCATAAATTAGTTTTGAATTTTCAGGCGCAAAATTTATGGTTTTGTTGATTAACAAAACCATCGAGGAGACAATTCGATTCATCGGTCTTGAATAGATTCTTCATAAGCTCTTCGTTTTCTGCTTCCTGCAAAAACCTATTGGCAAAATCTAACCGCTTTTGGTAGTCTATGGGTTTGATTTTTTGTTATTTGAATTTTATATGGATGATACTTCAGATCTTTTGCCAAAATCCGTCGCAGTGAAGTACGCGATATTCCCAGTCGAGTTGAACGTATCCTAGTCGACGTTTTTGGCCGATCAGCAACACTCGTTGCAACAAGTTGGGCTGATGCATCATGTCGTACGGTCCGTGGTCTGCCACTACGTTGTTGGTCTGCTGCTGTCCCGCTTTCTCGAAATTTCAATACCAGTAATCTTATGCACTTCTTCGAAGGACTTCTTCCAATACAAGCAATGTTCCTGCATATTCTCTGAGCTGCAGTAACCGAACAATTACTTTGGTGCTGAATGCATATTCAGCACCGTTGCAAGAGCTCGCGATTGCTTGGCCAATAATGGAGGTCATTTAAAGAATATTGTTTTCCATACTTGAATGTGTTGCATCATGCTAGTATGAAACTTTAAATCTCCTCTTTCTTTTGCAAAAAACCAAATTGCTTTACCAATTTTAGTTTTAATGTTATAATTTTCTTAAAAAGGTACTTTACTTGTGGCCCACCCTTTACAAGTCCTTGATCTTCCTGACTAGCACAAGATCAGCCAAATTTTTTTCACCCACGAACGAAGTGATGTTTTCGTTGAAGATTTAAGTTTATGTGTATATAGCTATATACAGTATATATATTTGTCTGTCCACCCAATAAGTGGTCGAAGGAGTTGAGTAATGTTCATAATTTTTTCGAGGGAGTTTGGTGGGTTGACCTAGATGTGACCCATGCCAAAAAACTTAGCCTAGCTGGCCATCAAAAATGACGGCATTGAATTTGTCTCCACCGCGGCTAATATTGGCCTCCACCGCGGAAGATCGTCTTACGCCACGAGTTGTTCTATTTTTCGTATGTTATTATTAAGAAGGTACCTATTATACTAAGGGCGTAGCACGCCAACCTTGTTGGACACAGCATCCATATGAGAAACTAGGATTAGCTGGCCATCAAAAATGACTTCGTTGCGTTTCCCCCACCGCGGGTGATGGCATTACGCCACGAGGCGTCGTTCTCCTTGCTCATGCTTTGGCCGGTACCACACTATATAATCACACGCATGACTTGGTGCCAGGATGTGTAGCTCGCACACAGTTCATGCAGCTGTAAAATATTTTATCATATCAGGATGACGTGCGAGCTGCCTGTCCTCGCATAAGTTGTGCGTACGCGTCTGTAGAGTGTGGCTCCGGCCCTACGTGCAGTGCGTAGTTCCACACAGGTAGTTGTGTCCTTGTGAACAGAATGAAAATGCTTCAACTGGACACAAGTTTAGAAAACTAATAAAAGCTGGTTTATCGCGCTCTACATTCAACTCGGAGCACGTCTTCCGAGTCGATTACCTCCGCCAAGGAGGTTACGTTTTCGTCGGGTTTGTCTATCTGTCTATTTGTCTCTTTGTCTGCCTGTCTGTCACCAAGGTAACTCAAAAAGTTAAGGATGGATTTTGACGAAATTTACATGGATTGTTAAGTATGTTTGGAGGAACAGATGATTAACTTTTGGTGAAGGTCCGTCCATCCGTTTGTTTGTTTGTCTGCCTCATTTTTCTCAATGCCATAACTCAAAAAGTTATGTACAAATTTTTATGGAAATTACATGAGTTGTTAGGTATATCACAAAAAATAAATGACCAAATTTTTGTGATGATCTGTTTGTTCGTTCGTATGTTTGTTAGTGTGTTTAAGTTTATGTTTGCTAGCGCAATAACTCAGAACATTTTGAGTGAATTTTTATGAAAATTACAGAAATTGTTAGTAATGTTAAAAGACATGAATGATTAAATTTTGGTTCAGATCGGTTGATTCGTTTTTATGTTTCAGTTGTGTTTGTCATAATGTTTGTTACGCACTAACTCTAAAAGTTTTGAATGGATCTTTATGAAATTTGCAGGAGTTGTTAGTAATGTTAAAAGATATAAATGATTAAATTTTGGTGCAGATCGGTTGGCTCGTTTGTATGTTTGACTTATGATTGTTAGCGGCATAACTCAAACACTTATGAAAGGATCTTGAAAAAAAATTGTAGAAACTTTTAATACTATTAAAAGGCACAAATGATTAGATTTTGAAGTTAATACAAAGGAAATTATGGTTTTAGAGCCAATTTGAATTTTTCGTTAAAATTGCCTTACTTGGCGGAGATATGCGCTCTCATAGTGCTCTAGTTGCTTCTTGTTTTTCCTTTGTATAGTTTCTAATTTATACATCTGTTATATAGGTAAACAGTATTTATTTTTCAATCTAATTTACTGTTATAAATAGTAGCTAGTCTTAGTCTTCACTTCTAAATGCTTGTTCTAACTTTTACCTTTAATTTTTAGCTCTACTTTTATTTTTACTTTTTGATTTTCAATATCTGACGAGCAGAGCTGATTCTAGTTTCTTAGAATTGGTGAATGTCTTTAAATCTACAATTGTTGACTGTGTATTGCTCGACTTTCTCACTTGTCAGTTCTCTATGTTTTTGATTTTGGTTTCTTGTGACTAGTTCCAATTTCTCATTTTATTTTCATTTCCTTACCCAGTACCCTTTTCTTGTTTCTCGCTCTAGTTCCGTGTCTCTAAATCTAGTATATTGTTCTAATTATAGTTTCCATTTTCTTGCTTTAGGTTTTTGTTCAGGACTCTAGTTTTTGTGTCTGGTACCCGTATCCTGATTCTAATTCCAGTTTCGTCTTCTAGCTTAAGTTTCTCGATTATAGTTCCTAATTTCTAGATTTTAGTTCTAGTTTGCACAAACCTGTTTCTGTCTCTGGTTTCAGTGTTCACTTGTAGCTCGTATTTTTTCAAGATTCTGTCATGTTTCCATTTCCTTTTCAGACGAGCAAGAGCGAGTACAGAAGAAGACCTTCCTCAATTGGATCAACGCCCACCTTGCCAGGGTGAGTACCTCGAGCGATACCCCCCCTGGGACCTAGAATATGTCCCCTTCTGTCGACAACTGTGCGCACACACCCAATGTTTTGATTGCCCACTAGAAACCCAGAGTGGGTACTTTTATTACCCACCGTGAACGCAGGGAACGCGTCCTCTTGTAATTCACATGAATTTATGAGGATTATACTTCTTTAACTGTGGCTGGCATGTTGTAGTAATGCCTCGACGACGAACCAAGACTTGGGTTTTCCTCTCGTCTGAGGATGGGTCCCTCAGTCAGTACATTGATCAATGTTTCAATGTGTTGTACCTTTACTGGGAGTGAATTTTACCGTAGGAATAGCTTCGACCTAAAAAAATAAACTCACTTTTAATCCAGTTGATGACAAATTGTGCCGTACGAAATGTAGGTAACCACGCCTTTCCTTCGTGCCCACTTTATTTCCTTCCACCACGTTGTGTTCTGCTCTTCCTCTTCTTTCCCGACTTGACCCATTTACTACCCGCGTTACCACATGGCAACTCTACACATGAGGCTGTTCGGGGCAGCCCAGTGCTATTCGTACGGGTTTGCATCCATTGTGAGACCTGATTGTTCAAACAGCAAGTAGAAAATGGGTTAACGAAAACTATGGTATTGGTAGGTCTCCAGCATTGCTTAGAAACTAGGTTGCGAATGTTGTTTTTTGAAAAATCCCTTAAAGTGTCAATGTTTTACCCATATGGTCAAAATTACCTTTTGTTGCGCAAATTCACCTTATTAGAGAGGGTCAGGCGTGGTTATGCAGCTAAGTCACCCACTAAAGAAATACCACAGTCCTGCAAAAAAAAAAATCTGATCTGCTGCACCCTTCGTTTTTTCTATTCCGGTAGCGGGGCCAGAGGATTGAAACCCACACCTGTATTTCTACAGCAGGAACTCTTGCTGAGTGCATGTATGTTCCGTTTTAATTCATATACAGTAGGTAGTAGAGCCGAAGAGGCAGGAACTCTTGGCAAGTTTGTGCATAGCTTCACTACACGTGCACTAACGTACCGCTGCGGTACCGTGCAGCGCGTGCCGCCCCTGCGCATCGCTGACCTGATAGAGGATCTGAAGGACGGCACCAAGCTCCTGGCACTGCTGGAGGTCCTCAGCGGGGAGCGCCTGGCCACGGAGAAGGGCCGCGTCCTGCGCAGGCCGCACTTCCTCGCCAATGCTAATACTGCACTGCAGTTCCTGCAGAGCAGAAGGGTGAGTGCTGCAGAGTACCATCGTGAGTGCTGCAGAGTAGACGGGTGAGTGCTGCAGAGTAGACGGGTGAGTGCTGCAGAGTACCATCGTGAGTGCTGCAGAGTAGACGGGTAAGTGCTGCAGAGTAGACGGGTGAGTGCTGCAGAGTAAACGGGTGACTGCTGCAGAGTACCATCGTGAGTGCTGCAGAGTAGACGGGTAAGTGCTGCAGAGCAGACGTGTGAGTGCTGCAGAGTAAACGGGTGAGTGCTGCAGAGTAAACGGGTGAGTGCTGCAGAGCAGATATGTGAGTGCTGCAGAGCAGACGTGTGAGTGCTGCAGAGCAGACGTGTGAGTGCTGCAGAGTAAACGGGTGAGTGCTGCAGCGCAGACGTGTGAGTGCTGCAGAGCAGACGTGTGCGTGCTGCAGAGTAGACTGATGAGTGCTGCAGAGCAGACGGGTGAGTGCTGTACAGAAGGCGGTTAAGTGCTGCAACTCCTCCAGAACGGGCGGGTGAGTGCCGTGTTTTCTGTAGGGCAGCAATTCCAACAAACACATGTCGCAGCTTTTCCGGCTCTTACAGCGTAAACGATGCAGAGACACAACAGTGTGATTTCTTTTACTTCTGAAAGACTTTCTTCTGTCTCTCACTATAGTCTTGCACATCTGAGCACCTAACCGCATGTTATCCTTACGGAAACAGTTCATTACTCACCCGCGCGGTGGCAACACTAATGACATCCTGACGGAGCTCCCGCTAGCTCTACCGTCCCCCTGCCTCACCGGGACAGGTTCGTGTTCGGTCCCCATTGCTCTCACCGACTGATTTATTTGTCCCATCAGTCACTGCACAAGACGGTCCCGCGCGGGGGCTGCATCGTTACCTGGTAGACGTTCTTTGTTATGCCGCACTGCAGTTGTCTGCTGGTTACGATAGCGTATTAACCCTACAATGCCTATTGAACATGTTTAGTTCCGGTACAAATAGTGCTAGTCCTACGAAGAGCGATGTTTTTATAGGCACAGTAACGATTATAGGTTTATGACAATTTTCATGAGACGTTTCAAGAAGGCAACCTTTGTCAGTCGGTTTCGTGAAGAAACGCTAGATTTTTCGAGTAAAGTCGTCGGTTTTAGTTTCGCTGATCATGGGGCTCTAGAGTTAATAGAAAATGATAACGATATAACAAGGATGATAATCGTGTCGACGTTCCAAGCGATAAGAGGAAAAATAAAGTCTTACGTACAATATCCATGCCATCGACAGCTGGCCAGAACGATGGTGGGCTTTCTCAGACTTCTAGGAAAATAAGCAATTGCAACTTCGGAATAAACTACTGCCATGCTGTATACAGCACTTAGTGCCAGTCTGCCGACGTGTATGCTCGTGATGCATTCTGACTAGATTTCAACGAGCTGTTTTTAATATTACTGCTGGAGCTTGGCTCTTCAGGAGTTAGTTATCGAGAGGGACTTCCTGCTTTTCCTCTTTGGCTCGTGCCAGTATATATTACACGTCTATAATTTTACATGTTAGTGTTTCATTTTTGTTAACAAAAAATGTACATTTCTTGTAGTTTACATACCTTAAATCACAACTGTCTATAAGTCTCTTACACTATGTTATTATGCAAAGTCGTAAATTGTGTTATTTCTTGCTCTACTCACTAAAGCTGCTTTTTTTTCTTTCTTTACTCTAAAGTTTAAAGCGATTGGTTCGGAGAAGTTTCTGTATTTTTTGTTACAATTATATAACAATTCTAGCTGTGGATTTTTGTGTCAAGTAAATAGTAAACTGCATTATTTTGTACTGTACATGTTAGCGTTGCAGGCAGGCTACATTACGTGACGTTGTAAAACTCTCATACCTTCCAACGTCCCCCGGATGACCATCAGCGAATCGTGCTGTGTCACGCCAACGCTCGCCCCCAGGGGGCTTCTTCGCCCCCTGTCTCTTCGTGTCTTCTTTGCTTTGTTCCCATATATGTAGTGAGGCTCTTAGCTGTGGTCAGACGGGCGTAGCTGGCTTGAGTCTATAGAAAAAATAAAACTAAGCTCCGCGTCGCGAAATATCCGTGCTGTTTGTTTGTATCTTTGTATCTACTCGCTGTCAGGTCTGTGGTAGACAAGGGGATCTGAGCGAGAAGTGAGTTTCCGATAGTGAAATTTGCTGTGGCCTAAAGAAACAAACTATCTACTGTACTAAAATAGGGAAGCGAACTGAGCCACTGCCCTGCTCAACAAGTACCCTCACTTTTATAGTCCCTCACTTGTTGATAGGTTCTCTTAGTGGTAGATTACCTAACTTCTACCTTCCCCTGCTGGTACTGTAGATGCCACTCTCTTGTACTTTCCCTCGCCGGTGGGTGTGCTGACAAGTGCATGTATTTCCTCACTAGTACTAGTTACCCTCGCTGCTACCTACCCTCACTTGTAAATAAGTTCCTTCACTCTAGATACGTACCTTCATTCGTACCTCCTTCTCGTAGCTACCCTCACTTGTACCTTCAGTCCCTCACATGTACATATATTCCCTTACATGTGCTTACTCTCCCTCACTGGTAGATTCCCGCGCTGTACATTCCCTGAATGGCAGGTACCTCAATGATCGATGGTTCTGAAACAGGTGTACTGAAACGTGTGAGGCGCGCGAAATACGGTAATATTTTTTTTACTAATTTTCCAGTTATTGGCATGGTTTATAGTAACACAACCATTAGTTGAAATTCCGGTTCTCTTCATCACCTAATATAATTGTTACTTTTTTAGGGGACGCAACTACTTTTAGGAATTTATTGAGGTTCAAGGTATGAAAAAGTAGAAGCTCCACCTTACGTGCTCATTCCCTCATTCCCCTCAGATCAAACTGGTGAACATCAACTCTACAGATCTGGTGGATGGTCGACCCTCGGTTGTCCTGGGCCTTATATGGACCATCATCCTCTACTTCCAGGCAAGTTCATTTTGTCGTCTCTTGTAAACAAGTGTTATTTTTGTTTTGGGAAAATGGTGTATAAGTTTTAATCCTCAAAGTGCCTCATACAAAAACGAAACTTCCATGCAGATAGGTGCAGCTTTTCCAGTGAACTGTGCACACAAGTGCCTAAATTTAACAATTCTTTGCATGTCAATTTAAAAAACTAGCTTATTTTTAACATTGGCTGATCTTGGAACATAACTTACTCTGTATTTTTCAGATCATATTCCAGATTCACGAGTCTTTTACTTTTGTAAGTGCATTAGGGGTATATTTAAATTCTGAAATGCACTCTGGTAACTTTCAGTCATCAGATTCCGCTGAAAGTATACCGATGTGCTTCACTGCGCTGGAAATAGATACTCTGATTCTTCACATTTATCTTTAATCAATACAGTTTCCTTATAGTAATGCAAGTGACAGAGTTATGGTCTGTATATTTTTTCTGATTTATTTGCTAGTTTTCGTATTGTGCTGGTTTGCTTAAGGTACTTATAATGGAGGGGTTACGGTTCATGTGTCATATTGGTATAGTTGTAACAGATGTTACACGTAATACGTTTTCTTAATACGTTCTCTTAAGACTCGAGACTATAAAGCTGTTGATATGCCAGGCATCTTAAACCCTCTTAATTTATTTGTAACTTTATAAATAAATATAATACTATTTGCCCCTCCCTATATTCCTTCATTGCATCCGTCCTTCGGTCCTATGAACTATACCGTTACACTTTCAGTATTAGATAGGGGAAATAAGGGTTCCTTGATACGGTCTTAGGAAGGAACAACAGGAATTAAGTTGAAATATAAGCTGCTGCTCGCAGGTCATAGGTAAAAGATTTGCTGCCTGAATTGGAACATTTTTGCATACTTCGTGTGCATAATGTTGTTGTTGTTGTTGGTGGTGGTTGCCAATGTTTGGGTCCACCATTGCCAGCTTGGGGAGGAGGCTCCGGAGGGAGCCTAGGCAGAAGGGGGAGAAAGTCGAAGAGAGGAAGAGAAGCGAGGAAACACGCAGCCCTAAGCGGGTCCAGCCAGAGACTGCTCACCGAAAGATCAGTGGCGTGACTAGAGCACGAAAATAGGTGCCGAATAGACTGTTCGTGCAGTCCGCACAGTTGACAGGAGGGATCAGCGATCCGTTCCTCGGAACTTATAAACCGCTAAGCCCGAGCAGTAGCTTGAGCGTAGCCGGGAGATGGTAGTTCGAAAGGATCTGGGGAGTAGAGACTCCCGCGCAGAGAGGCGGGCATTGATGGCCCAGGACCCTGCTCGGGGGATATGCAACGTGATACTGGCCTGATATATCACTGAAGAGTTACGCTTTTTTAGGGGAATTTCCACAGGTTGTAGCTTGTTAATTCCGGCAAGAAGGTTATGTTTTTGTCGAGTTTGTCTGTTTTTTTGTTTGTTTGTCATTAAGATAACTCAAAAGTTACTATCGGATCTTTGCGAAATTTACAGGGACTGTTAAAATCATTGTTTGGTATGTTTGGAGAAACAGATGATCAACTTTCGGTAAAAATCCGTTCAACCGTTTGTTTGATTGGCTCTTTTTTCTTAGTACTAAAACTCAAAAAGTTATGGACAAATTTTCGAAAAGTAAATGTACAAATTTATGTGTTGATCTGTTTGTCCTTTTGTTTGCTTGTCTGTCTCTTTGTTTAATTTTATATTTATTAGCAATATATCCTAAAACGTTATGAAAGGATCTTTATGAAATTTACAGGAATTCTTAAAAATATTGAACGACATGAATGACGGATCTTCGAGAAAATTACAAAAATTGTTATTACTGTCGAAAAGCACAAATGACCAGATCTTGGTGCTGATAAAAAGGAAATCGGAGTTTCAGAACGAATTCGAATTGTTCGTTAATGTTGCCTTGCTTGGCCAAGATACGGGCTCTCAGAGTGCTCTAATTGTTAAAATATTAATAATCGAGATCTGTGAAAATTACATAGAACAAAAGTTTTATTCTTCACGCATGCCTGGACCCGCAGCATGGCTACGAACTGCGAAAATATATTCGACAGCGGACAGTACTGCTATAAACTGCTATAACTCTTCTTGTTCCCTCCCAAGATTGTATCAACAATACCCCATTTGTCCTCATTTAAACTGAAAGCATACGGACGAACTGTTGGATGAATGGATGGATAGAACCACTGGCATGCTAAGAGTATATAGTTTCATTTGATTGATTTCACTTGCCTATATGTTATATGTACTGAACCACTGTCTAGTACATGTTTCTTTAAATGTTCGGCAAACCTGCGTGACTAAACGCATTCACGAGTCATATGTCTCCCCGGAAACACCCCTTATTTATGGAAAAGGACCCTGTTCTTCTGACATTATCCATAGTTGCCCTAGTAGTGATGTGCAAACTGATGTTTGCTAGTCGTTAAACTAGCGAGTGTTCTCTTGCATTTACAGTCTTCTTAGCTTTTAGCATTTGTAGTTAAGTATTAAAACGATATGACAATGGAACATATTGGACGTCCATGCACCGAACGTTCCCTGTTCAAATATTTCACGCGAAGCGATTATGTTTAGTTCGTAATTTTTTGTACTGTCCAAATTATGATAAGTTTGCGGTGTGGGCAAAATTCTCTTTTCAACGTAAAATACAGTTTCCTAAATTTTACGTAGCGTAGTCTAGGCCTGTGGAAATCACAAGGAATAAAAGTTTTATTCTTCACTTGTGCCTGGAGTCGTAGCATGACTACGAACTGTGAAACATTTGTCAAGATGTGTTGTGGTGTGGCAAGAATAGCTTATGCAGTGAGACAAGTGCTATATCAACCGGAGCACACTTTCCCGTGCATAGGCGGGACTTACATATCGTGCTGTGTGCTCGTACTGGACGAGCATACCAAAACAAGTGTTTCCCGTCAGGGCACAGCAAAGCGTGCTGGTGGTTTTTGGGACAACACTTTTCTCAGTTTACAGGGAAATGTTTTACTCACATAGGCCAGTGTCAACAACCGGCTTATTAGTAGGGCTCGTACAAACTATTAGTCTGTTTTCGCCACAGTTTTGTCTTCTGGTGTAAACTCTGATCATTTTGACGTTCTGTCTCTTCGTCATCGGTAGCGTTTACGGAAACAACACCGCGAGGTATTTTGTTATAGAATTTTTGCTTTGTTTTGTAGTTAAGTAAAGGTATTTAAAAACACTTTAACCCTTTCGTGCCTATTTTACTCATAGTTGAATGTTACAACAGTGCTATTTCAACGAAATGAGATTTATTACAGGCATGACAAGGTTGAAGGGTGTTGAATTAGTTCAACTGTCTGCTCCATAGTTGAAGGTCCGACAGCTTGGAGTCTACCTTTGCATATTAGTTTTGTTTATATCCCAATTATTTGTATACCCGAATCTGTTATTTGTACTGAATATTTTATTTTTATATTTAAGTTGTGTTGTATACCAGAGTCCACTCCATGTCAAGAGCCAAAACTTGAGCTTCCATTGTGACAGTGACGTCAGAATTGCTCGACCAATCATGATCTCAGAATTGCTCGACCAATCACGATCTAGATGCCGTAGGTAGAAACAGTACTTGCTTGCTATGGGATTAGTGCGCAGTAAATGAATTAGGCTAGGAAATATTCGCCTAACGATCGACTGAAGGTTTTCACTCACTACCGTTCAAATCGAATCTTGTGACTCTGCGAGACCCAACAACTTTCAAGTCGACAAGAGCTGTAGCTAAACTTAATGCTGGTGTGGTATGTTGATGGTTTTCGCTTTCGATACACGTACGAACCATCGTCAGCAGGAACTAAGATACTCAAAAACTAGCGAGACCTGTGGAAATTCTGCGGTTGGTTAATATTCTCACTTTGTAAAATGAAGCAATCCTAACCTACGCTACTATAACTCACTTTAATTAATTCGACCCAATATAACAGGTCAGCCTAACCTGCCCCATATACAGCGCATGTCTCTTGAACCTTACGAACTCCGTCTAACCTCTAACCACGGAAACGTTTCTCCCTATCCTTTCCATTACGCTGTTGTGTATGCAGCTTCGGCTTGTCTAATATTATTTTTTTTTATTTAAAAACTGTTTAAACTCCGAACCGCGGCAGCTATTTCGTAACGACGAGGACTACATGCTCAGTTTTGAATCTCTTTGTGAATTTATGTTGGGTATTAATTTGCAAGTTTACCGATTTCGAATCGATGTGTCTTAGTAGATTCAGCCGTTGTCACCCGCACACAAGCATGTATTTCAAGAACGTGAAGCGCTTCCGTATTTCGACTTGTACGCTGGAGGCCTAACGTAGCCGTATGTGCCAGACACTTTAGCACCGGTGAACTTCGCAGATGTTTTACCAGTGAAGTTTCCGCCCTAGTATTTCATGATATAGCTAGACATAAAGACAGCATAACAACCAATAAATATACTATAGCAATCTCATTCTTTGGAAGTACTATTCTCATTGTTTTCTTCTATATTTACATGGCTTTGCAAACCCTTAATTCTCATCGTCTGAAGATATTATTATTGAGGCTTTCATATTTTTAACAATTTCATTTTTCTAATCGGTGACTTTGATGATTTCAATTCAATATCGGGATCCGTGACTGCTTTGTACTTTATATGTGCGATAGGTTTCCCACAAAATGAAAATGCAACAGACTCAGCCCTTTTTTTCAATAATTTATTCAGGTCGCCGAAAGCACTTTTTCTGTCAGCTCACGGGATTTCCTTCAACATCGCGCTTTCACTTCAAAAATGCTTAAAAAGAAGCAGTTCAGAACAGCTCGCTGCACCGTACTCTGGAAACGAATTTTCCCATGTTTGGATCGTTACCTATGTGACCTCAGCCACAGTTCATTTACAGAAGATAGTTGTACCTACTGTTTTTCAAAATCGAATGCCGGTTTGTTTTTTTTTTCCTTCGTGGTTTTTCCAGTGTTGATATCATGAGCTGCTGATGTGTTGATAAAAAAGTTAGATTAGCTACTGGACAACGGAGGCCGACGGACCTATAGCGACCCATTCCCAGATAGGAGGCGGAGCCAAGGTTCCACTGTCTTCAGATGCCTCTCCTACATCAACACACTTTGTCAGAGATTAGATATACATACAGTAAGAATATTATGCTCCAAATGACATCTGCATCTTCTGGATTATGTAGCAAATATGACGAATAACATTAAATTGTTTGAATTAGTGCTTCCCTGTGTGGAATTATCGATAGGAAATCGTGCAGCAATAAAGCATTATTGAGAGCTCTGTAGATAAAAATAAAGTTTTGCAAACCATAGCTTTGGGAAACCCGCATGTTGGAGGAGTTATGACCTCGCTTCCTGTAGAGATTTTGTTATTGGCGGTTGTTTATACAAAGAGACGGTAATAAGGCAAAGCCAAGTAACTACTACGACCTTCGCAGTGTGTTACCTGACTCTGACAATTGCCCCTTCATATGTAACATGACTAGGCAGTAATCTGATCAGGCTCAAGTGCTGCTGCTGCTGAATTGTATAGCTTCAGTCACGGATATTGCTGGGTAGAGGCACGTATAACTACGTATAATTCTCAGTAATAATAATATGAATAGTAAGCAATAGTAGGAATTCGTTATTTTGCCAAAAAAAACTGTCATTATTGGCATATTTGTCGACAAACACGTGTTTCCATTCAAATTTTGCTGTAATTGACACAATTGTTGAAAAGTCCCCCAATACGGCCAAATACATAGCAACGATAGGTAGGTAATATACAAAGATAGCCACGTCACGTATGATCGAATATCTAGGAAAATTTATCGAATGCTCTCCCCTGAAATATAATATGGTTATTGACGCTTATATTTGTTGTAATGATTTGCTATAATTACGCTGCTCTAAATAGCGGCAAATACTGTTTTACTGCCTTGGTTTAAGTACGTCTGTACCTACACCAGTTCAATAGAAGCTAAGTTAATATTACCGTCATACTGATTCCGCTATACTGAGAAAAGTAAGGCGTGCTAGTGTCTCATATTCAACATGCTTTCCCGAGCAGTGACGCAAAATACCTGCTTTTGCGTGCTGATGCAGCACGAAAAGTATAATTTTCAGGCTACTTGAACTCGTCAAGGCATAAAATTCCAGTCGGTGCTCGGGATAGCGTACTGGTTTTTAGATTCTATTTTTCTCATGGTATGTTGCAATTCTAAGCTCGCTTTGCTTCCCTCGTTCCTCCAGCCGTAACGCGTATTTTTTTTTTAATATTCTTTGTAGAGTGTTTTTTGTCTGACACCCCATGTAAATTTTTGGCTACCCCGGAAATTGTTTTGCAATTTTAGTGTCTTGGACAGCCAGTGTTTTACTTTTTCTGTACTGAATTACTATTGCTAAATACTCGACTATTTTCTGCTCATTGGTTAATATATCGGAATGAGACGATGCTGAAAGTTCGTAGATTTTAAGCTATCGGGTAAAGGCAGATTTGCTGCCTTTTCTTTGCGTACATAATTGTAGTAAGAGGAAAATATATCTTAGTCAAACCAGCGTAAGGAGTCCGATGGGCGTGGCTAAGAACGCAAAGCAACTTTGCCAAATCTCACTTAAGCGCGTGGTATAACTTGTCTCAATCGATAAGATTATATTTATATTCGAATATTCAAAGTGCTTTAGTCAATAGATTAGATTTGGCACAGCTGCGTGCAATTCAGCCCCGCCCCTAAAGGACTGCGTACACTGGTTTCACTAAAAGTGCCCTTCAATTAAGTATATTTTTTTCCATTTTGCGAAACTACCTGCCAAATAATAAAGTGCCCGCACAGTGTTTCCATGTACGGTAGGTGTGCCATATTCGATACTGAATAATATTATTTCTACGAAAATGTGTTGTTTTTTCCAGATGAAGAGGCAAAACAATCATTGATTTTCTTCCATGTATCTATAATACTTTGTATGCAAAACCAGGAATGTTTCGTTATCTCCACGTATATACGACATTATAATTATTGTCAGGCAGTGTGACCGATAATAACCCTACTTACTTTTTGTATATACGTTAGTTAAGCCCCATTACTCAGCAGGTAGTCATGTAGTGTATCTAGTACTAACGCTAATAACCATTTTCATTCACGCCAGATTAGCTCTATAAGTCAGTCTGCAGCCATGCTGTGTCGCCAATACTAACCCTACTAACCCCTTTGATACACGTCAGATAAGCCCCTTAACTCAGTCGGTTGCCTTACAATGTGTCCAATACTAACCCTACTAATGCTTTTGATACACACCAGATAAACCCCATAACTCAGTTGGTTGACAAAGAAGACCTCACCTCGCCCTCAACGACGTGTACCACGGCCACCGAACTGCTTACAGACGAAGAACAGCTCTTGGACGATCGCGGCATCTCATGGAAGCATCTTAACTTGGAGCGTCGGTCGGAGTTCAAAGTGAATTCGTCCCTTGACTGGCTCAGAACCGATAGCAGGACGAGGATAGGTATCGCTCTAACCGATGATGAGTACGAAAGGTGGATCAAGAGAATGAAAATCAAGCACGAGGCCTGGATAGAAAGTAAAATGGCTGCTAAACTTAAGCGAGACTCCATGTTGCTGTCTTCCTCAAAGGCCGCCGAGGAGTGGAAGGAGAGACACCTCAAAGGATACGACACTCAACTGTGGTCTTTGGACTCCAACGATGTAGAGAAAATCGAAGATGACCGCAAGAGTCCCAATAGCGGTGACGCAGAAAGCTGGGATGAATCGGGACGAAGTGTTTCCCCCCTCGCGTTTTTGGCTTCGTCCGCCAGTCAGACCGGTCCCATTTCTCAGGGTCAACTCTTAGCCGAGAAAGAGAAGCTCGACCGGCTCATTAAAGTCAAAGAATATCAGTTAAGTTTGTACAAAAACCGCAACCAGTTTGATCAACCGATGAATTTGCCAGGTAGAGAAGAGCTTTTAGCTGAGAAACAACGATTGGTCCGTCTCAGGATTGACCGGGAGCTTCAGCTGAAGAAGTGCGCACATGAGGAGTGGCGACGACAGCGCGTGAAGCCAAAGCCTGATGTTCAATCCAAAAGTCATCTTTCTCCAGCCACCGATACTGAAATATTAGTGTCAGAGGGCCCGTTTTCTGTTGCTGAAACAGAAAACGATGACCCAAGGGAAACTAGTGATATTGAAGACGACGACGATGATGATGAGATTCTCTACGTGTTGGTAAGAAGTCCACAGGGTTCTGCTAGCTTTATGAGGGCTTCCTGAGCACGTTCAGCGAGTTTTGTGTTGCACCGCTTGTGTTCTGTATATTAGAAGAGTTATTTAATTTTGTTTATCAATATGATGGCTGGTATACTGAAGCTGGACGCGGGTCATTTCAGGGCCTTTATATATGTTTGCCTTTATCGATCCGCTTACATAAAATATCACGCTTTCCGGCCAGTGGTTCTGGCCTACTCACTGCAAACGAATTTTCGGCCCTTTGAGTTTTTGTAATGAACAACTAATGATGGTGTGATTCTTTCATCAGCGCCGTAAGACTGAAAGTTCCTTCACTTTTTATTTATAAATTATAAGCCTTATTGGTTGAAAATGGTGACCGTCATGGTTCAGTGTTTTCGACCTGAAATCGGGCTTCGCGCCTCAAGCCGCTAATCGTCCAAAAACCTGCTTCTGAGGGCCGGACTCGCACAAAATACTCTATAAAAAGGCTGGACTCGCACAAAATACTCTATTAAAGGCCTGAAATAGCCGCACCCAGCTCTTGTTCTCCAGTACTGCGAGTTCTCTGTATGTATATTTCCTCTATTGTGTTATAAGGACTACTTTTTATAAGGCTATATTCAGTATTATCGAACTACTGTATAAATGTTCCATTTACACGTATTGGGGTTTTTTTTTTTCATCAGTGAAAGTAATGGCTCTCACTTTAAGCATTATTTGCTTGAGACTTGATTAATTATTTTCATGAAAGTATTATGATTATTAATGCAGAATCCAAGTTCATTTCTGTTTCTTGCAGTCCTCATCGTTTTTCTTGCTTATTTTTTGGTTTCTCCACGCACGTTTCGTTTCTTATGTCATAACTATTATAATATTGGTTCTTTGTGTAGAGTGCTTTTTATGGTTTTATAAATTATATCTTCTAGCTGATAGCAATATGCTAACTGAGACATGTACCATGTATATCGTTATAAAAATTTACCGAGTCCTTTCTTATTATTATTAACGTAATTAAATCTTAAAATTCAAGTACTTCGTTGTTAGTGACTAGTGACCCGCGACGACGTAAAATAAAGTCAGAAGATAAGTATTTCAGCAAAACCTCTGTTTTCTTCACTGCTTTTTTACTCATCAAAGGACTTCTTTTAAGAAAATTTAATATTCACCTTGTTAGCTTGATTAGCTTGATTATGTACAGTCTAGTAGCACATATTACATATCATAGACACCACGAACATTCACTTGTTCTGGATTTCTTCTGTATTTTTGCGAGAAAATTAGCGACACCAATGACGTCACAATCGATTGTCTGCATCAAATCGCATGTTCGTATCCATGATACCGATGCTATTAGATGTATTCACAGTTCATTTACATAAGATAGTTATGCCAGATCTGAGTGTTTGTGCTTACGTTTGTACATAACTTCAGAATAGTGACGTCAAGCCAATAGCGTCGCGTCACGCTATTGGCTTCTCTTTTGTTTGTGCCTGATGGCATCGGCTTGTTTTTGTTGTCTGTGCGCGCGTATTGTCAGAGCTTGTAACTGAAAAATAAATAGGCAGGTAATGTTACTTACCTGCTCTATGACTTATTTCTTTATATTCCAGTCTCACTTGAATAAGTGTATGAAACTGCACGCTTTGTCGTCACTTGATATGCTTTGTACGCTATAGGAAATTCTCGTTATAGGTTGTCTCGTTTTGTGCAGGCGTTAATTTGATTTAGCTTCAGTTAAATTTAGCTTCCAATTTATGCACACTCTCGTGATTTACGATTGCTTATATCGAACCCCTCAAACTAAAAATTTTAAACTTAAATAAAAGACTGTATAAAACGAGGTGACCTATAACAAGCTTTTGCTATATTAGCATTTATATATATCCCAAAACTTTGTTATTGCTGTCTGTATATTGTTATGTTTTGTTATTGAATTCGAGATGCACGCTGCTTCCCAATAGCCAGTGTCTCGATGCTGAGTCATTTCCAGGTCATTTTCCTCAGTTTCCAGGTAAATGTGAAGGCAAAGTTAACTTACTGCATACGCCAATTACGAAACCCCCATGCACTGGTTCGTGCTGCAGCTAAATACCCTCTTAGGTCCAGAAAAGTATACACTTCTGCAGTCGAATGACTTCCTGTGATAGTTGAGTGGTTTATGTTTCAATATTTTTCCCATTCACAGGTAGCTGCATCTATCATAGATCGCCATTGAGAATCATATTGAGCGAGACTGTGCCATCAAGCTCTTATTAAGTTTAACTTGTCCAAAATGTCCGTCACGCGCGTTGGTTTCGCCATTTTCGATCGCATTTGAAGCGTAGTCTTGAACCAGTTGCCCATATTTCCCCTACGATTTTACGAATAGCAGTATGACTTGTTGCGAAAACCCCATTCGAATTTTTAGTTTTTTTGAATGAACCCAAATCAGTCCTGAGAAGCAAGATTGAGTTCGTTGTCTTTTCATGGGTTGTCGGTTTAAGATGAATACCTCATGCTCCAAAATGGTGAAACTAAAACTTATGACTGAAATTCCAGACTCAATTACCTATCTTAAGGAACTGTTTCAGTTGATAAACTTTCATTTGAGGTATTATTGTAGTCACTATGCTGAACCCGTTGAGTCAAGAGAACTCCTGACTCTTTTGTGCTAAATAACTAATTTTTTTTCTAAATATTTAATGCGTTATATATTACCCAACACCTATATTCTTTCTATTAGATTCGCTTAAGGTCCAGGTGACGTTATTCACACGTGCAGCCTCGATATTGGGTCGCAGCATGGTCAGAAGGGAATATACTTACTATAAAAGTTATAACTGTCCCCTCACAGTTACAGCGCAACGACCATCGTCCAATGACACTTGTTAAGTAATTATATATCTTCCTTGGGTGTTATTGTGTTGGACATTTAATTTCAGCACAACAAAGAATATATATTGTACTGCTATCAACGTCTGTTTATATTTCCCCTTTTTTCTTAAATATTGAGCAGTTTCCACGTACGAGATATTGATATTTAATGACATATTGAGTGTCATTTGGTATTCAGTATAACAATAATTATAACTGCACTGCCACCAGATCGACGAGATTGCTCAATAATTTTTTAGTCCTTTTGTTTCTGGTGAAGAAGACATATATATATATATTTTTTTTTTTGGGGGGGGGGGCTTTAAGTTAATTTTTGCTCCGATCTGCTGCAAAACCCAGTAATGACATTTCCTGCGTAGTACGTATACTGTGTAAAAACAACATAACTGCACTTCTCACAGATCGAGGAGAACACCCGTCAGCTAGAACGCTTGGGTCAGATACTGGAGGATCAGATCGGCCACAGCGGCAGGAGCGACTCCCCCTTCACCTTCGCCAGCGATGGACCCCCGGGCACGGGCCCCCTGGGGACCGGCATCTCCCGGGACCGGCCGTCTGTCACGCGCAGGACCGCCGCCGCTGAGAAGTGGAAGATGGGGGCCAGAAAAGCGCTTTTGGAGTGGGTCAGGCAGAACATTACAAAGTGAGTTTAGTGTTTGAAATGATTGAAATCCTTCCGTACCTTTTTAATTACCCTCGAATTAAAATACATTAATTTCAGATTAATTTAGTTAGTTAGTTTCAGTTTAAATTCAGATTTATTGTTTAATTATGAACTTGAGTTGTTTTAATTTGAGATTGATGTACTTTAACTTGAATATATAAATCACAGTGTATCTATCCATGCACTCTTGCTTTCGTTAAATGAACCAGCAAGCTGTGCAGAGGTATATATTCACCAAACAATATAATAAACACCGTCGTGTCTTTCTTTATATATTTGTATATTTCGTGTCCCCCTCTTAAAGAAATAGGCGAAAAATAGGTCAGGTTGCAAATTTTGTAATCAGGTTGTGATTACAGGGGATCCATGGAGATCGATGACCAGATTGTAGAAGATGGCGAAACTGGGATCCTTCGTCTTTTATCTCAATGAACTTCTTGCTTGAAACAGATCTTGAATCAAGATAATGAAGCAATTTTGAGCTTCTCTTAGCGCGGTTATGAAATCTGTTTTTTATCACTTTTTCATACATCGAAACATACTTTTCTTCGCGTCATTGAAAACTGATAGGTAGAAAATAGGCCGGGTTGCAGATGATAGCAAACGCTTATCTCAGTGCAGTTCTTTCTTTTCCAACGTTGAAGTTCACCCAATGCAGGTACATACTGCTTCTTTAGACACTCTGTTGCATCGTGCTTCGTACTCTGTTCTGAGGCTTCCTTCATCCAAACTTCAGCTGACCTGAGTTTACGCTGACGCTCTTATTGACTGCATGATCATCGAAGCAAGTGGCAGAGTATTCTTCAGTGATCAGAAAGCGAGAAAAGAATATGAGAATTTCCTGGCAGCAACTAGTTTTCTCCAATTTTGGTTTTTTCTCAACAGAACAGCACTTCAGTTGAGAAAAAACTTCCGAGCTATATGACAGCGTCAGTATCCTCGATACAGCTAGAGCTCAGTATTTATTAGGAGATAGTAGCGACTGTGGGCCAAAACAAAAACATTGTTTTTCAGCATATCACCGAAGCAAAGCTTGGCGCTGCTCAGCCCCTGCATTAATAGGAAAATCATGATCAATGTAGACGGATCATCACAAATTTTTCGCTGTCATTTCTGCCAGCGCGGGCACTCTAGTTTTGAAATAATCATCAATGTCGTTTTTTATCATTCATAGTATCAAGTGAATTTTAATTGTTCTAGTACAAGAGTCTAGAGCATGGATACCTGTGAAATGTACTAAGTGAAGTTTGTTCCGTGTAATGCATAAAGCTTCATACCGAGATTACAGCACGCCGTCGCACGCTCAACTTATGATCGAACGTTCAGCTCGCACGTACGGTAGTCCTGTTCATCCAGAGAATGTCTGTATCTGAGATACCCCTAGAAAGTACTTGAGTTGAGCTACGTGCGAGCTATACGTCCGCCCATAAGTTGAGCCTGCGGTTGTGTACTGTAACCCCGACAGTAGCAGCACTTTGGGCGTCTAAAGGGCTGCTGAGCGCATCATTTGATTTATCTATCCTTTGGCTCGTATGCGTGATATTTTATAATCACAATAATGAAAACTACAAGCCACGTACGCCTGGATTTCACTGCCCGCGACCCACCTCAATGGACTGGCGACAGCATGCACTATAATGTATTAAACTGCTTGTTTACCTTCACATGCTCTTCCAAGACGGTAACTGCAGCAGCGTTACAGCCCCCTCTTTACTGGCCAGCGGTCACGCCGCTACTCACTGAGCCAGTCCTAATGCCACTACCAGGGCTACCAAGTTTTTTTTTCGAACTCGTAATCCTGTAATAAAACCCATGCTGTGGCAGCCCCGACTGCGGAAGGTCAGCTACAAAGACACGCTGAAAACTACATCCCAGCGAATACTCCGCGGGATGTAATGATAATCATGGCAACAGTTTCATACAACCCTTAGTTTCTCTTTGGTTATTGTACCACCACTGCATCATTTGTCTCTCCTCAGGCGCTTCGGTATCGTCGTTAGTGACTTCGGCCCTAGCTGGAGGGACGGCAACGCTTTCCTTGCCATCGTGCAGTGCATCAACCCGCGACTGGTGAACTTGCAGGTACGTTTTTTGTGTTCTCACTCGTGGTGTGCAGAGTTATGTAGACAGAAAAATGAGCTGTTCCATAACGAGCACGCCGTCCCATGCACTGATGGGAAAAGCATGCTTTGTGTGTGCTCGTGCGGCACGAAAACTGCGATTTTTGTGCCGCACGAGGATATCAGAGCAGGCATTTGCTGTCGGTGCACAGATAAGCGTGCTGGTATCGGGACGTTACATTTTCAGTGTTTGAGAATCATTAAGAATTGTTATCATGTCTGTGCAGTCGATGGCAGGAGCAAGCAACCGAGACAGACTGGAGCTGGCCTTCAAGCTCGCCGAGCGGCACCTGGGGGTGGCCTGCCTGTTGGACGCGGAGGACGTCGACGTGGACAAGCCCGACGAGAAGTCTATTATGACCTACGTCGCCCAGTTCCTCAATAAATACCCTGA
>LQNS02001155.1:8582351-8598673 GCA_001587735.2 Parhyale hawaiensis
CATTTAGCTGTCGTGTGAGCCTGCCTTAATGCCATCGGAGACCATTTAGTGACGATCCAAACAAAGCTCTTCCTCTGAAAACTTATTATTAATTGGAAAATTGAAGGAAACATTGGCTGTGCATCTGCATGTGGTTGTCATTGATATAGAGAATGGGTACGGCGCGGCTTCTCTGTTGTGTACGTGTCGCTGGCTACCTCCTTCGGACTCGAGAGACGGACGAGAATCTTGGTGCAACAGCTATCTTATCTTTATGTTAATCAGCTGTGATAACATCTTGCTGCTGGTACTGCATGGAGATTATTAATGAGGAACACGTGAACCTCGAAGTAATTATAATATATACTGTCTATACAAGTATATTTATAAATGTAGAAATAAAATGCAAAAAAGTAAGATTATGCGGTGTAAAATAAAAATTAAAAAGATGAAAATCATAGCCTGTTGACGTCCTGCTCTAAAATTTTACGAAGTGTAGAATTAAAATTGAAAGAAAAGGGATAAATGAATCTAATAGTTAATAATGTAAGTCATATCGCTTAAAATCTTTGGGCTGGTTTGTTATAAAATGACCACTGCATTTCTCAACGGTGTGGTTCTTCCGGGGCGTAAAAATGGTGTCGTCTGTACGAGTGGTAGGCAGCACTCGTCTAAATGCTCTTCATGGCCTTCATCTACCTTTCTGTCCTTGGTTGTAAAGAGGCACCTTGTCGTCTCATATTGTGTCCAGTTGTTTTTTCTTAAACACACAGTCTTTATGCTTTGGCGCTTCAAGTATCAATTGGTGAAGATGCACATACTTGCATGGAGTCAAGACAAGTGTTTAAAACCTGCATCGTACCATCAAAATGGTTCGACCATGGACTGCAACAGTACTTGACTCTTAGGTCTGACGCTGGCGGCCAAAAGTCGGCAACGGAAAAATGGGATTTTCTCAAGAGCTATTCTTTTCCCTCATCTAATACTGAAGAAAAAAATTCCAAGGTACCCAACATTTTTCTTGCGGAGAAGGTATCTTGGATACGGCTGGGACGCACTTGGGCGCTTGCCTGCATGACCGACTGACCGTGTCTGGAAATGTTCATAATAGCTGTTGAGAAAATCCCATTTTTACCTCCGCCCAGGAGGTTATGTTTTCGTCGTGTTTGTCTGTCTTGCTGTTTGTCTGTCTGTCACCAAGATAACTCAAAAAGTTATTAACCGATTTGGATGAAATTTACAGGGATTGTTAGGTATGTTAAGAGAAACAGATGATTAACTTTTGGTGAAGATATGCCCATCCGTTTGTTTGTTTGCCTCATTTTTCTCAATACCATAACTCAAAAAGTTATGAATGGATTTTAATAAAATTAACATGAGTTGTTAGGTATATAACAAAGAGTAAATGACCAAATTTTGGTATTGATCCGTTTGTTCGTTCGTTCGTTCGTTTTTTTACTGTTTTGAATTTTATGTTTTTTAGCACAATAACTCACAAAATAAAGAATGGATCTTTATGAAATTTATAGGAGTTGTCAGTAATGTTAAAAGACATAAATGATCAAATTTTGGTACAGATCGGTTGTTTCGTTTGTATGTTTGACTCATGTTTGTCATTACGTTTGTTAACAGTATGACTCAAAAAGTTATGAACGGATCTTCAAGAAAATTGCACAAGCTATTATTACTATCAAAAGGCACAGATGATTAGATTTTGGAGTTTATACGAAGAAAATTAGTGTTTCAGAGTCAACTTGAATTTTTTGCTACCGTTGCCTCACTTGGCGGAGGTATGCGCTCTCAGAGTGCTCTAGTTCCCATTTTGGCCGCCAGCATCAGAGGCCACTTTTGGACCTAAGAGTCAAGTACTGTTGCGGTCTATGGTTGGACAGTCTCGATTTCAGCAACTGATTTGCCTTTTTTTCGTGCACCTCAAATTTGATTTTTGGTAGCTAGCTATTTTTGTATACATTTTCTTTGCTCTGAAAGTATTTATCAGCAACGCTTCTGCCTTCCGGAATTATTATTATTCTATGCGGTAACTCAGGAAGTTCCTGGTTTTTTTTTGTCAGACTGTTCACCATAAGAACCTTGTGACCTTTCTTGGTTACCTGATGATAATAATAGTGTTGACAATAATAATGCGCTTCCCAGACGAAGTCATACATACAGTGAAGAAGTCAGTAGCAACATTGGCGTTAATAGATATTTCCATCAAATTTACAAAATGATTCATTCAGGCACTAAGGAATAGCTCCAGACCGCATCATGTCGTCGAACAGACTCAACATTCTGGGTTTCAGTAACGGGTTCTTCTTCATGTATTCCAAATTCTTTTTCTGGTACTCGGCTTTTTTGGCTTCCATGTCCTCCCCGTAAAAGTCCTCCATCTGAGGCGCCTCATCAGGATCCGTAATCATGAAGGGTACCAGCATGAGTCCCATCAGGAACCCGAACAGCTGCTTATCGAAGAATTCCTGCTTTAGTTCCGATAAACTAAAAGGCATTGGCTTGCCGGCTTTGGTCATCACGGCGCCGTAGCTGTCGTAGTACGCCGACAGGAAGTCGTCCAAGTGTCGCCTCCTGACCTCCCCGGTGAGGCTGCAGTAGATGGTGAAGTTGAGGTCCAGCGCCAGGGAACCAACCCGGATCACCTGGAGGTCCATCAGGCGACACTCCACTTGTCCACCGTCCGAGTATCTGCACAAAGTACCGTGTTGACCACCATGCTGTAGAGCATTTCTACATGTAAATATATCTTGAAAGTAAACAATGCCTCGTGGCTGCTCCCCAGGATGATGTTTTGAAAGCGCACACGCTGCATGAAATGAAAACTCAATCCGTTACACTGTCTTCTGTGGCAAGGTTTGGAACGAAATGAAGAATGAACCTGCATGCGGCATTCCCTTCTGTGGTCAGGTTGGGAAGTTTCATTACAAATACTGGCTTAAGAAAATCACTAAGCAACAGAATTAAGCAGATACAAGAATTATATTGTTCTATTGAAGGAAAGAAAAAAGTAGGTACGGGGAAATACTCTTTTTAACGGTGGATTCTCGGCAAGCTTTTGCCGTATGTTCGAACTTCTCTGCGTCCCAAGACGTTATTGTGTTTGTTTAAAAGTAGAAGAGTGCAGAGTCGTCTGGTTATAATTCAACTTTGAAAAGATATGAGCGACTTTGGCCAGCGAAACCTGCCAAGCCGGCTGACGCGACAGCTTACGTACCTATTAGTAAATATTTCGGTGGACACATATACAGTTGTGTTTACAGGATATAATGACATTCAGATGGTAGAAAATGCGAACTTGGTGTAAAAAAACTGCGGTAAACCCAAGTTCAAGCATCCAATTAGGGATTGGAAGGGCATAAGTGACCTGAACAGGAAGTTGTTGGTCCAACAGTCTCCGTGGTCGATGACTCTAAACTGCGGCTTGGTACACAGTTGCTGCTTGTAGATGACGTACAAACTGTCCCTGTTGTCCCTTAGGTACGTCACTACCCTCTCGTACCCCTCGAATTGCTCGGCTATGGACGCTGCGCTGTCCGCCATGCCTGTTGGGAAACATTAGGTTAAAAACCATGCAGTTCTTTAATTTTTTGTAGCTGTTATTCATTATTTGTAGCCAATTTGTAAATCAACATTAATTTTTAGAACTTCATTCAGTCACTACTAGTTAAGAACTTATTTACTTTATTGGAAATAGTAAATTATGCTGTTCATGTCAATCATTGTTAAGAAATTAGTTAATCAATAATAAATGTCCATTGATATACGTTCAGTCACTATTAAAGTTTTTCCAGTGATACATCACAATATTTATTTATTTTTAATACACTCATTGTTTTAAAATTTGCGCTTAGTAATAGTTTCTGATTATTGTTCATTCAGTTTAGTTTTTGAATTCACTGTTCAGTCATTTCTGATGCGTTACTGCTCAGTCACTTGTAACTAAATTAATCAGCGGATATAAGCGCATTGTTTGGTTTTATTCCCTCAGAGTGAAGACTTGACCAATTAGTGATCAAAGTAAAATCGCCGTGACCGCACCCTCCACATAGGAAAGCCACATTCAGTGATTCGTGCTGCAGATTGTACGGTTGCAGTCGAACACAGATTCAGTGAGCTATGGCCTTATAAATAAACGGTCGACTTATATGAAAATTATGCCTCTCGGACCGTCATGTCAGTGTATCCTCAGTAAACTAGCCTATTAATGACAGAACTGCTGACGCTACACTGCTGGGCTTGGAAATTGAACGACTGATTTCGTAAGAATGAGCCAGCCGGCGCCCCTAACCGCTGCATCCCCGGTGGGGGGGGGCGAGAAAGTCATCCGTTCTGTGATCACAGCGCATCATTTTTCTTTAAGTCAGCTTTCTTGCTTCTGGCTGGATCGCCGGGTCGTCACTTCCATATATTAATTTTTTTGTAAACTAAAACACTTAGCTGTTCCTACCTGCCGAAAGTCTACTTAAATTTTTTTTACAGGTATGTTCATATCTTTTAATTCGTAAATGGCAGAGCTACTACGCCCAATGGACTTTTCTGAAACAGGAAGGCTATTGCGATGGTGAAACTTTCCGAAGACTTGACAGCATTTCAATCAAAAACTAACTTGCAACTCCATCGTATATAATTAACGCGATTAAGGCGACTTTTCAATCGTTTGTTTTTACGTTACTTGCTTTTTGCATCAGTAATTTAATACACAGAGACTTACCTGGAAAGAAAGTTTCAACGTTCACAGTACTTTTTTCATCTTTTATGGCATCAAAAAATTCCTCCAAGAAGGGGTATTTCTGCACCATATCCACGTCTTTGAATTCTTCTCTTGACATCATGAGTGACGACGCAGCATGGAACCTTGCCATCTCTCTTAGCACACACTCCATATGTTCTTTGCTAAGTCCTTCTTTCTTATTCGCCATTTTAAATTTATAGGGTCTTAGGTCAGCAAAGTAATAGGCTTCGTTTTTGTCCGCCGTGTCGGCGTATATCAGTTCCGGTACTTTCAGTTTGGGTTCTTTTAGTGCCTCTAACTCCGCGTTCATCACCGGCAGAATCTCCGTGAAGAACCCGTACTCTTTCCAGAACAAAGTCTTGGTGAATTTATCAAAATTGGCATCCCTTAACGGGTTCAGTTTCACCACGTACGTCGTTTCCAAACTTGACCCGTTCTGTTCGTAATGAACGTTCAGGCCCGTCACCGAACTTGCCGTGTGGTCGCCTTTGGACGTGAAGTCTTGAACAGAGTGGTCTTTGAGGACTGCGCTCGGCCCCTTGTCTTTGGCGAGAGTGGACTCGATGTGTTGTCTCTGGATCAAGTCCCGAGGAATTCTTTTCGTCTCTGCTGCGGCCACTGTGAAAAATATATATATATTGTTAAGTCATTGCCAAACTAATCAGTCACACTCTGAACTTATGGACGAACATTCAACTCGTCTGTCGTTTAACTTAAACACATTCCAGGGGTATCTCGGCTACCGATTTTGACAGTGCCGTGCGGGTTGAACGTCTGCTCATATGTTGAGCGTAGCATTACACAGTGTTGCCCCTGCATTAGCTTCACAACCATATAGGTATTACGCGAACAACTATTTTCTGGATTTAATACCTATACTAGAGCACTCTGAGAGCGCATACCTCCGCCAAGCGAGGCAACGGTAGCAAAAAAATTCAAATTGGCTCTGAAACCATAATTTTCTTTGTATGAACTCCAAAATTTAATCATTTGTGCCTTTTGAAAATAATAACAGCTTGTGCAATTTTCTAGAAGATCCGTTCATAACTTTTTGAGTTATACTGCTAACAAACGTTACGACAAACATGAGTCAAACATACAAACGAACAAACAGCTTTGCACTAAAATTTAATTATTTATGCCTTTTAACATTACTAACAACCTCTATGAATTTTATAAAGATCCATTCATTATTTTTTTGTTATTGTGCTAACAAGCATAAAATTAAAAACAGTGACAAACGAACGAACGAACAAACTGATCACTACCAAAATTTGGCCATTTACTGTTTGTTATACACCCAACCAATCATGTTAATTTCATCAAAATCCATCCATAACTGTTTGAGTTATCTGGCATTGAGAAAAATGAGGCAAACAAACAAACGGATGGATATATCTTCACCAGAAATTAATCATCTATATCTCCTAACATACCTAACGAACCCTGTAAATTTCGTCCAAATCGGTTCATAACTTTCTGAGTTATCTTGATTACAGACAGACAGACGAATAGACAGACAAACACGACGAAAACATAACCTCCTTGGCTTAGGTACCTAATGATGCGGTGAACGATGAGGATCGAATTTAATTTTAATTACCTGTCGCCTGAAAATGAGTTGAACTGAACAGTATACTTTCAACTTTTGTGATTATCAAATGCTTGGAGAAGATAAAACGTCTCAAGTTAGCGATATTCGTTTTAATTAAGCGAATCAAGAATATATAACGCTCGGTGCAATCATACATTAAGAACTGTGTACTATAGCTAGCAAACTTCGAGCGGAAAACAATAAAGAAATTAAGAAAGTAATAGCCAGAGTAAATAATGAATATTTACAACGACGCTGTCACCGATTAGAAATGAGCAAAAAAATAACAGTAATAATAATTGCGTCAAGAATTTATTCTAAAAGTCTAGGTAGCGGTAAGTTGGTGTTGGCTTAATTACGGCGTTCCTGTCACACTCCCGATGACGATTACTGACCCCCGCATTATTGATGTGTTCGAATCGTCCATTTTAAATGAAATAATCGCATTCGATCAGCTTGACCTTTCTGGAACTTCCGTCTTGATTGTTCGATTCGTCACTTTGAATCGGATTTCAAGTGTTGATCTCACGCTGATTACGCTTGGGACGGCATCAAACTCAATCCTACGACTACGCCTGTATAGTTTGTAGGAGAATTCATACTCGGGTTGTTATGATATAAGCATTCGGTCGGGCATCGTAGATACCGACTAATTTATTTACATAGCTACGGACTGCGATACAGCGCTAGAAAAATCTGGCGTAATTAAGTGTTCCCTTTCATATTCTATGTGCAACAAGAGCACTCTGAGAGGACAGACAGAGTAAGGCAACGTTATCGAAAATTTAAATTGGATCTGAAACTAGGATTTCCTTTTTATTGTTTGTTTGCTCCGAAATCTGGTCATTTGTGTTTATTTTACAGTAATAATAGCTTCTGTAATTCTGTAATTTTGGCGGTAATAATAGCTTCTGTAATTCTGTAACTTTGACAGTAATAATAGGTTCTGTAATTTTGACAGTAATAATAGCTTCTTCAATTTTGACAGTAACAACAGCTTCTGTAATTTTCTTGAAGATCCGCTCATAACTATTCGAGCTATGTTGCTAATAATCATTCTGACAAACATTAGTCAAACATACAAACGGGCCAACCGATCTTCACCAAAATTTGGTCACAATTAATGTCTTTTAACATTGCTAACAATTCCTGTGAATTTCGTAAAAATCTGTTCATAACTTTTTGAGTGATTTTGCAAACAAGCGCAAAATCAAACTTAGAGATGTGTAATTATGGCGAGCAAATTATAACAAAAATTTGGTAATTTACTCTTGTAATATATCTAACAATACATGTAAATTCATAAATATCCGTTCATAACTTTTTCAGTTATGGTGCTAAGAAAAATCAGGCAGATGAACAAGCAATCGATAGAACGAATCTTCACCAAAAGTTAATCATCTGTTATACTCTTAAAATGCCCAACAATTTGTGTAAATTTCGTAAGGATCCGTCCATAACTTTCTGAGTTATTTTGGTGACAGATAAACATTCAGAGACAAACTCGACAAAAACATAACCTCCTCGGCGGAGGTAATTACTGAAGTTTGCGCTGGCCGTGTTACGTTGCTATTCGGTAATAGTTCTTAAAGGAATTCTCGGACCACTATGGTATTTCAACACTAAGCCTTTTACACCCCTGCCTAATGTATGGCCCACATAGCATATTGCTATATGTGTTTTCAGAGGAGGCTTACTCGTGTATATTAAGCTGAAGCTAGGAAGGCACGTCTACACTTTCAGACGACGCTGGGGCGTGTTGCAGTGAGACTCCGGTGCGATCTCAGCCCCCAAGAAGTGTTGCGGAATTTGCAGAAAACTCGTACCTAAAGATTTCAGGCTTAGCCTTATTATGGCTGTATTTTAGGATAAAAAAAGTTGAAAAAGTACGCAATGGTGCTTCAAATGCAGGAATTCAACGAATTATACCTACATTATTTAATGGCAATTGTTAAATATCAAAGTCAATGTTTGTAAACAAAGGCAGTCCTACCCAGCTCACAACCCTACAATTTTGGAGGGTTGTCGTCGATGTCACCTCACCTGTGTCGCATTGGAGGCCGGTGTAGCACAGGTGACACCGAAGGCCTGATTGCAACACGCCCCAGCGTCGTACGAATGTGTAGACGCAACTTCCTGGCTTCAGCTTAATATACACGAGTAAACTCCTCTGTAAACACGTATAGCAATATGCTATGTGGGCCATAAATCAGGTAGGAGTGTAAAAGGCTTTGTGTTAAAATACCATAGTGATCCGAGAATTCGTTTGAGAATTGTTATCGAAAAACAGTGTAACACGGCCAGTGAAAACTTTAGTAGTGTACATTTTCTTTTATTTTGTTTGCGTTATCTATCGTCGTATTTATTGAGGCTGTCCCCTTGCCACTCGCTGCTCAGGCAGCAAGTAGAGTGAGAAAGGTTGTAAATCATTTTTTTTTTTTCTTATACTTTTGCGTCAGGGCCGCAAGGACGTTTGCGGCCCTGACACTGAAGGGAAAAAGGCCGAAGGTAGATATATATTTTTGCTTTTACGTCAGCGCGCACGTCACAGTTATGAATAAATATTTACTTGCTTGACATTTCACTACGTTATCGTCATACATGCTGAGGTGAGCACTCATGGCCCTGGCGCAAGTGTGATAAAAGGGCAGGAGGTGATTTTCATTACCTCTGCGACAGGGAGTGCACCGCTGAACTTCATATTCCTAAATACGAGAGCAGAGGCCTAATTGTTGAAGAGAGCTCAACCTCTTGACTTCACCCTTTGCCTCCTGAAATTCAGATAACGTTTTTTTCACTTTTTTTTGTTAAATTTATGAAAAATAGGTTAGTTAAACACATATTTGGGGAAAAATTTAGTTATACTTACAAAAAACAGTATTTTTTTGCATCGGCTACTACAGATGCCGTCAGTGTCTTGGGTAATTTACATGATGCATAGCTTTTGTATAGGGAAAAATAGAGAGTGGCATCTGATGCCGTCAGGAGGCAAAGGGTTAAATTGAAGTCGCTTCTTGACGCTTCACCAGGCAAGTGATCATATATGGTTACTGCCATAATGATATTCCTACGGGATGGTATTTCACCCGCTCAGTGAGGAGTCAAGGCGGCTCGCAGGCTGAAGTAACGGAGACATTACCACATTTTGTATGCGTAGAATTTTATAGTTACGTATTTCATATCATATTACATTGGTGTTATCCTTACATTATCTATAATAAATATCACGTCACGAGGGAATGAATGTCACAATTGCAAATGCGGGAGAACGATCCTCTTGAGCGTTACAGGGCTAACGTTTGGGCGTTCAGCCAACAGCAATGTCATCGAATCATTTTTTTTTAAATAGTCTTCAAATAATATCTGGAAATTTCGTTTTGATTTTTGGGTTGAATAACAATTTATTCGAGAAGTAGGTCGTCCGACCAGCCAGGTTTGGATTTATGGACAGGCTTTTCTATTGTGCCTAGCAAACAGTTCAGAATTCATGAACTCAACGTGTTTCGAACACGTTGTAGCAGTTGGTTCTTAGTGTCTAATTCGACGCATGCCCGTATTATTTAAAATAGCCCTACACATATACTGTTTTCCAAAGCAGAAACTACATTCAGGGCTCACGTAGTTGCTCGAGGCACATGTACGTGAAACTCATGCCCGTATCAACGAGACTCATGCTTAGCATCACTTTAGGAAGCTGCCCATTACCGAACAAACATGGCCGCTGCTTCTTTTTTTAGATCTGTAAACAATACTTACTCTCTCGTATTTACAGCTCTTCGCCGTACAGTGTATTTTTATTCGCTTAGCTTTCTAGTTGTGAATCTTTCTCAGCTTTGTACGCTATCTCAAACAAACTTTAGTGATCAATGTAAAGACAGATACCGCTATGCCGGACTGAATGCACCGGACGAACCACACACTAACACTTCCTCCGCTGCACTGACATAAGTGACATTTTCAACAGCTGTTTGTCCGCTTCGTGGTATTATTATGGCGAGTAGCTGGCTGGCATCGACCGGCACTGTGACACTGTAGCTGCCAAATGTCGCCGTTTCCATCCCACTATGGAACTATAAATATTACAATTTTATTGATTTAATCACATAAAAGTAAAGCTACTGAGTAGTGAGTTACTTCTGATGCTAAACCAATAAATATTGCAGTGAAGTGAGGTGGTACGGAGCTCTGAATTTTTATAGAGATATGTTGATCAACGTCAAACATTGCTTCGTTTTGTATACTGTCGATAAATATTGATAAGTGTAAAATTATTATCACTCAATATTATTTTGCCTAGAGCTCTTTAAAAAAGACACAGCGATTGCTAATTATTTTTCATTACTTTACTATGTTGTATAAGCGGGTTAATAACAAGAGGTTACTGATTCTTCCTGCTAGTTGTGTCTACTTTATTAGTTTATCATTTAATGGCATTGCGTACATGTCTTGTCATAATTAGCATAGAATTGCATGGTTCATCTACACAAAATATCGAATCTCAACTGAAGGACGGCTAAAATTTATTTCATATATAATTGATTTAACACTGGCCAGAACAACTCTTATATACAGTAATATTATTTTTCTCATTATTAATGACGCCTTCACTTCTCAGTCTTAAAAGAAACCTGTTTATTTGGTCCTCTTCTTTAATGATAGTTTTGAACAACCAGTCTTCATTGATTACAGTAATTTGATTCATGTGCTGAGATACTGTTCACTTCTGTGATGTAGTCAGATCTGTCCATCAGAACTATGCCATTGCCTTTACCTGGGGGTAATAGTCCAAGAGACTCATCTTTACTTAGAGTTTTCAAGGTGATACCACGCCTGGATGGATCAAAATTTACTGTAATCAATGAAAACAGAAGATTGAAGGAGTCATTAATGAGGGATTCTACAATATTATTTTTGTTTTGGTATTTATGCATTGATAGTTGATACTCATCCGTCTACGGGTTTTTTGAAATGTTTCTGTCATGTTGTAAAAGGAGAAAAGAATATGATTTAAATTTTATATTTTATCATTTCAAAAGTTCTTACTCTTTTGTGTTTTATGTTGCTAGATGTGTGCGTGATTTCAATGTTGTTTTTTAAAGTTTTCAATGCATCATGTCAAGTGGGCTAAAAACCCGCCATACAACATGTGTTTCTTGATTTGAGTTGATAATAACTTTATCGTTTTTTTAATTGGGGTAAATTTCTTAGGCACTCGAACTGTACTTCTCTAACATTACAGTAAATAATATGAGCTTAATTGCAATGATGTACAGTAGATGAATATAAACTTCCAGTAACAAGGATTTTTCTGTACAAATATAGGCATACTTATTAATTATGATTAGGCTACTTACACTTTTCACAAATTACCGTCTAAAAGATTAATATAAACTTGCAGTAACAAGGATTTCTCTCTATAAATATATGCATACTTATTGATTATTATCAGGGTACTTACACTTTCCCTAAAGTAACAGCTCTGTCTATATACTCTAATATAACTTATTACTTTACCTTTAAGGTTACGAACTTTTCAGCCGTTTCCTTTACTGTTTATAGCCGTTTCCCTGCCGTTTATTTACTGTATCTATGTCCTCCTACCAGTGTTTTCATAATCATGCTATGTCGGGCCTTGCTTTGCTATCACATTCTGTGTGATTTTCAAGTATAAATGAATTGAAATGTAGATTTCCGTTGTTGATAACACGTCTCCCCTTTTTTAAGTAGCGTAATAATTTAATGTTTGCATTCCTTTTAAAGTTCGCTCTATTGCAGCACTTCCCGTTTTTATGAATAAATTTATACTTACGTAACCTATACAGCACCCTCCGTTCAAATTATAATTATTTTAATTGCTCAGATAATTGTATAAATATTTGCGTACCTTATGCAGGACCCTCCATTCCAACTATTCTCTTTATTCAAAACAAAATGTCTAAGTATTTGCGTTCCCTAGTCAGCTCTCCTTTCCAGGTATCGTCTTCGCTCAAAATAATTTAAAAGATATTTGCTTTCTTATTGCAGCTCTCCGTCCCATGTGTTTCATTGTTCAAAAACTGATATTTTTATCTTTGCATTCCGTATTGAACATCCTGTATTATAAGCGTTCCCACTATCAAAATAATTAACTGTTTTTATCCCTCATCCAACACCCTCCATTTACGGCGTCCCCAAATTTTTACTTAAATCAATGTTTACAGTCTCCACACATCACTATCCTTTAGAAGTATTCCTGTTCCCCCCCCCCATACCTGCGTGTTTTTGATTGTAAGTGCACTGAATGAAATTTTTTAGCTTCTTGCTTCTCCATCATGTACAAACGAAGAAATTCCAGTTACTGGTCCAACGTCTGTAACAGAAATAAAAACAAAGAAAAAATTCTCTTCTTAAGTGGGGGCACAGAGATTTTGATGCTGCTACCTGCAGTACTATTCGAGCACAATCTGCGGTCAATAATTCAATTTTCGCTGCCGTTTAAATAACAGCGTGACCATAATTTTGTACTTTAATACCATTAGAATTTTTCCATGGCAACGTAAACCAGTGACGGTCGGCTAGCCTGCAATTCAGTAGCAGCCAAAAACTATGGAAATTGGAAAATAAATCATAATGTATCATCCGACCCAACTCGAATATTTTGTTCTGTATTTTGGTACGAGATTCTAAAGCTAGCAGTAGATGGAATTGACGGGTACACTTTTTTTATTTATTAGAGTCAAAGAACTTCATTTTTCGTTTTTTTCTAATTCAACTTTGCGTTATAAACTTAAAGAGGCACGACGGCTTTGTATCCGAACCTAGCGTTAAATGGATGAATTTTTTAAGTGTGTCAGCCATCACCTCGTCTGATTCTTTCATCCACACGTTAGTTTTGTCAATTTTTTATTCATCCACGACTCGAAATCGCGCCCGTTTCATTCAGCTAAGTCCATAATTAAATCTCTGTAATGACCATCGTCAATAAATTTCGAAGTCTTTCATTATCGTAAGTTTTTTACCTGTTGCCCCCATATTCGACAGTTGAAGCTAAATTTCGCCTCTCCGTTATTTCAATAGATTGTACTTATTTAATTTAAATCAGGCGCTTTCTTCAAGAAAGTGAGACTCGAGAGGCAATTCCGTTTCACTATTATTCAAGAAAGGGCTGTCTATCCATCATTTTTGTAGAGCGAACAGCTGTATTTTCTATTTAATTTTAATCCTGCTCTATCTTATAGCAGGAAAGAACTGTGTCCAAAACTAAGCTTGTTTCACTCTTATTGAAGGAAATAACTACTTTTTCAATTATTTTCTGGAATTTCGTCTTCAGAACACCGTTTTTCTAATTCCGGAAAAAACACCCTTTCCTGAGAAGTAAAAGACTATGTTTTTTAACCTAGGTAAATCTACATGAGCAACACTGTCAACTCTTTACCACTGCACCATTATATTTAAAATCCTTGCCTTATCAGTAAGAAACAGCCTTCCGTGAGCAAATAGCATGTATTTATCCTTTAGACAAGACTATTCAAGTAAATTTTTCAGCGTCTCACTGCAACACTGTTTTCTTAAAATCTTGACTATATATATATATATATATCTTATAAATCAAAGTCCTGTACCTTAGAAGCAAACCCAAATCATATCCACTCTATGAAACTATTTAAGCAAATCTTCTATTACCTAGCCACTACACCATTATTTTGAAATTCAGAACCTATTTTATTGCCAAAAGTCCAGTACCCGAGAAGCAAGCCCCCCCCCCCCCACTTTCATTCAGTGCGTGTCTGTGCTAACCCTGCATGAGACTGACACTGCGCGTGCGTTCTCCACAGCACGTGCAGCAATATCTCCACCGCGGTCAGGTGCTACGGACCCGTAACGACCACACGGCGGGCCAGCAGCGGCTTGAGCAGTGGCTCTCCAACGCCAACGCCCTCCTGTCCACCACCAACCCGTGCACCGTCACCGCCCTTCGGGACTACAGTGAGCAGCTGAAGGTGGGTCTTGGTGTTACACGACAGTCTTTTGGTCTCCATATGTACTACGTAGCGTCCAAGTACGTTGCCGTGTCCGTTGTAAGGCAGACAACTGCCGAGTTTTCAATTTATTCCAAATATTCAAGACATCAGTAACATTTTTGCTGGTTCTTGCTACGCCAGTTGACGTGAAGGCTAACATTTTAATAAATCTGTTCTTAGATACCATTTGTGTTTACGCAAAACCATATTCGCACGCTGAGTTGTATGGATGGAGCAAAACCTATCGTGTGAACGCTACTGTTAGAAATCTTTGGGAGGAACATTCGAGCTGCGGTTGTGGTCAATAACCTGGCACAGTTGACTGCGGTGCTAAACTTGCTACTCTAGTCTGAGTTCTCTCCCCCCCCCCTTCTAAAAGCAATCAATTGCAAGATATGTGTTCGGTATGTGGATCTGCAGGAGTTCAAGTTCTCCGTGAATGTTGTTTTACTCATATACAGTATCATATCTACAGTGTTTCGGGTGTCTTAGGATTGCTCATAGTTTTTTTTTTTTTTACTTGTCCCTTGACACCGATGCTTGGTGTGCAGTAATACTTATATATAGCTATGATAATATCATAATGGATAGAAATATACGATGACCGTTTACTCATTTCTTCATGTGAGTGGAAGTAGACGTTCCTCCATTCTACTACAAACTGATCTTGTTGCGTTAGTTTACTTTCTTTTTTAAGGTGGGTGGAATTTAATACTATTCAATAGCATTTTATTTTGCATGGTTCCACAATCTGGTTGTTTCCATCAATGAAAATGAAGTAGGAAATGAATTAGAATGTTTGGTATTCAAATAGTAAGATATTCTCTTGCCATTTGAATATAATTTTTTTCCAGATTTGAATGCACTGTTGCTCGATATTTATTTGCCCCAGAAGAATTTACTGGCGGCCCCAGAAACTCATGTACGGTTTTAGCTGCTGGGTGACCCAACATTGTGTTAGGGCAGTAAGCTTTTTCCAGCGAAGCATAATGAGAGCTTCCAATTGGACCTTGGCGTCATATATACCTACTTAAAATTATTCATAGCTCTGCCTGATGCTAGAGTTACCCTAGCACGCGGCAGAAAATTATCACCACGGGGCCCGTGGTTACACTAGCAAAATGCCGCCATTCGTTCACCGTAATTTTGCAGGACTGAATCACCTACTTTGGTTTGTTGCTGAGACTTGTTACTATGCTCTAGCCAGGTACTAAGCAATGGTAGTATCCTCATGAAGGAAGTTACTTGGCTAAGTATTTGGATGATGAGCACCCGGTCTTCTACCCTAAAAACTTTGGAATTGAACTCCAATGTTTGAGCTAAAGCTACTTGCTCCAGGTTATTCTTGACACCAACTGCTGAGATCAGCTTCGCCTAACTGTAGGTACAAAAAAAAATTAATTATGCGGATAGTGTTATTAGTATCATTTTTTATTTAGATATTCATGGTGAAACGGCAACTGAACACCATCGAATTCAAGTTGTATGTTCTGTAGATCGGTGGTCTACCGTTAGTTTTGACGTGGTTACTAACGAGACTCGTGGCACCGTGGCACTGACACATACATACGTGTACCCACACAGCTACCTCCTGTGTCTCTTAATATTATTTAAATTAGTCAAACTTTTCTTGGAATGAACCAAAAGGTCGACAGAGTCATGGGGTTAATAATATCATGACAATTCAGGAAATCATTCCCATTATCACAAAACTAAAATGTGAAGGGTAATTTATCTGTATAGCTTATCAGTAGCTGAGTGTAGCAGTACAGTTGTCCCTGCAGTGAACGTAACCGCTTTTAGTTAGTAATGGTAACTTGTACTCGTGCAGAACCTAAGTGGAGAGGTGGAGCAGATGGAGCTTCTTTTTAAGTCCGTCTCCAAGTCGTTCCAGTCGCTGGTCCAGGAACTCAGCCCTGAGGATATCGAGGACATGATGCTGCAGCTCAAGCAGGAGAAGGAGCAGCTGGTACGGGTGCGGGCCGCCATACCTCACCGTATTCAT
>LQNS02001155.1:8609668-8622486 GCA_001587735.2 Parhyale hawaiensis
AAGAACAGAAGAAAAATAAGAAGCAAATAAGAGAAGAGGAGATTCCGCACCGGCCTAGAGGCATTACGCAAACGTATAGGTTATTGCGTGAATTCTTCACGCACGGGTCCACTAGTAGTTCTAATGAAAACCATCCCATCAAGTGCAACAATTTTTCTGTACTAGGAAGTACAAATGATGTGCAAGATCTTAGGTTATTAGAATCGATTTTTATTCATACGGACAAACCCATTCTTTACAATTGCCAGTCTGCTGTACCCCTAAAAATACTTAGTTAGGTTTGTTTAACTTTCATTTTAGCTGTGCTTAGGGTATGTTGGCGAGTACTTTGTAACGCTTCTGTTTAACGGATAGATTCCCTACAGTTGATGTTTGATAATTACCTCCGCCAAGGAGGTTATGTTTTCGTCGTGTTTGTCTGTCTTTCTTTCTGTCTGTCTGTCACCAAGATTACTAAAAAAGTTCTGAGCCGATTTAGATGAAATTTACAGGTATTGTTAGGTATGTTAGGAGAAACAGATGATTAACTTTTGGTGAAGATATGTTTATCCGTTTGTTTGTTTGTCTGCCTCATTTTTTTCACTGCCATAACTCAAAAAGTTATGGATGGATTTTCATGAAATTAATATGAGTTGTTAAGTATATGACAAAGAGTAAATGACCAAATTTTTGGTAATGATCCGCTTTTTCGTTCGTTCGTTTGTCACTGTTTTTAATTTTATACTTGTTAGCACAATCACTCAAAAAATAATCAATGGATCCCCATGAAATTTATAGGGGTTGTTAGTAATGTTAAAAGACATAAATAATTAAATTTTGGTGCAGATCGGTACTTCCGTTTGTACGTTTGACTCATGTTTGTCATAACGTTTGTTAGCAGTATAACTCAAAAAGTTATGAGCGGATCTGCAAGAAAATTGCACAAGCTGTTATTACTATAAAAAGACACGAGTGGTTCAATTTTGGAATTAATACAAAGAGAATTATGATTTCAGAGCCAATTTGCATTTTTTGCTACCGTTGCCTCGCCTAGCGGAGGTACGCGCTCTCAGAGTGCTCTAGTTTCTCCTTGTTTTCAGCACTGAAGATGGATTTATTTTAATCCGAAACGTTTGCTTTTACCTAGTAAATAAAAATGGTTTATCTGTGTGTTCTCATTTTTATATACATAATAGCATTTATTTTGTTGGCCAGGGTGGAGGAGATGGTCTCATGGATGGACAGTGTGGATGAGGCGCTGGCCGCCGTCACCAAGGACTCTCCAGTGGCCGAGACATACGGCGAACACAAGTCCAACCTCATGGTAAGATGTTCAAATTTTTGTTCGTAGTTAGGATATAGTTTTACTTTAAACGACCCGATGGCAAAAAAATACAACTCTTTAATTCACAACTGACTCTAGCCATTTTTATGAGACCAACATTATTAGTAGCATTGTATATAAAGTAAATTAGTCAAGAAAAGGTTACGGTATCAAGTAGTTGACGAATCGACCGAGCAGTATTGCGAACGCCATGCTTCAACTTTTACTGGAAAATTTTCCCCGCCCCCTCTTGACGACGCTTAAGCAATTTTTGAAATTTGTTTCACTTCAAATACGCTTAACAAAGTTCCTGAATGGAAGCGGTTTTAGTGTCTCAAATGCATTTATTCCACGCAGCCCCTTGTGGACAACATAGACCTGTAATTTTAAATTAATATGAAATTTTCTTCATAGCCAGGCTACGTAGAGTGACAAAACACAGTAACTTTAATGAATTTAGTTTTTTTTTGTCACGTTAAATTTTCTCTGCCGTCAGGCTCTACTAGATTGTATACATTAGGTGTTTGTTATTTCTCTGGTGTAATATATTTTTCATTTTTATTATTAAACTTTATTAAACTCCCCTCTCTGTCAGACCCTGGTGAGTGACATGGACAGCCGGAGGGACTCCATGAAGTGGTTGGTACAGAAGCTGGATTCGCTGTCCACTCTGATGCCCTCTGAGGACGGTCGGTACGAGCAACAAAAACTGGAATCTTTGGTCGCCCGGTACAAGGCCCTCGTACCTAACATTGAGACGGCCACGGCCCGGGCAGATATCTACAGCAAGTGCTACGTCTACAGGGAGGATATCAACACCGTTATTGAGACGCTTAATGAAGTGAAGCGCCATTGTGACCGGACTTCCATTCCTGACAACCTGGAGGTAATTCATCAACTTATCAAAGAGCAGGACGTCCTCGTGAAGCAACTTGAGGAGCAAAGAGACAACATCTTCGAGACACTGCAGAGAGGAAAAGATTTATCCAAAGATACAGCAGCTCCTCTTTTTGTGTCTGGGTTGGTCCAGACGCTGGAAGCCCGTTGGAACGAAGCTTATAATGGATCCGTGGAAAAGCTTAACAAGCTCAAAAGCACACGCAAGGTTTGGTCTGATTACTCTGACCAAAAATGCGAAATTCAGAAGCTACTGACGCAAGCGGAAGCTGAACTCTCGCAAGTTGTTCAGAAGAACAGTCCGCAAGAAGTGGCCAATGAACTCAGCCATAAACAGGAGATGAATGAGCATCTCAATGAAGCCACTGACCAAATGTTGAGGAAACTCAATAGTCTGTCGGCTAACTTGGCCGCTCTGTCACGACCTGAGAAGAAACCTCTGCTCAAAAAAGAGGTAGAGGAAATCGAGCGGCGAATGCAAGCTGTTATTGAATCTGTCACCGAGAAGATCCTGTTTTTGGAGCAGCTGAATTCGAGGTGGATGAACTTTACTGGCGCTCTCACTGAGCTCAAGAAGTGGGTGACCCATGCGCAGGAGCTGCTCGAACGCTTGGTCACTCTTGAGATGAGCCCAGAAGATCGCGCCGAGCAAACTGAAAAGTTGAAACACAACCTCCAAGAAAAAATGGCCGTCATCAGAACCCTCGAAGATGAAGGTTTTGAGCTCCTGGAAGGAGAGCCGTGTGATGATTCTGTGCATTTTAGTTCTGATCTCAAGAATCTCAGAGGCACAATGTGCACCCTGTCTCAGCATACAACTAAGCATGATGAAACTGTGAAGAAGGAACTGGTTTCCTGGAAGAAATTCCAAGTTCAAGTGCAAGAAATTCGACCATGGATCGAAGAAGCTGAGATTACCGTGTCCATGGGATTGACAAAGCCTGCTAATCTCCAAGAAGCAATTCAACAATCCAAAACGACGAAAGACTTCGAGCAAAAATGTGACACGTTCCTCGAGAAGATCAAGACGGTGTCTACGGAAAGTGCTCAGGTTCCTCGTTTTGGGTCAATCAGAGATGAAGTCGATGCTTTACACTCCCGCTGGGCTGCCATTCACGATGTCGCCAGTCAGTGGAGTGAGAGAACCGAGAGTTTGGTCGCCGAGTGGGAAGACTTCAATTACAAGTGTGACGCTGTGACCTCCTTCATCCACCAGGTCGAGGAGCGTCTCGAGACAGTCAGCGAGTTCGCCCCCAAGATTTTGCAGCTGGACGATCGTATCGATAACTTGAAAGAAATGTCCCAAGAACTGGCGGACCAGCAGAGCGGCATGATCAACATCTCTGCTACATCTGATCACATTGCAGGTTCTCTCAATGCTGAAGGGGCCGCCGTTATCAAATCCTCCGTGGTGGAACTCAAGTCTATGCTCAACAGACTCACCGATGAGGTCATGAAGCTAAAGAACGAGCTCTCGGATGTAGTCATCATGAAAGAAGAGTACACGTGCAAGCTCAACTCTCTGGAGACATGGCTGAATCGCTTCAGCATCAAGCTTGATGAGATGGAGGATATTGATGTTGATGACCTGGATGATTTGCCAGATCTGCTTCACTCCATGCAGCAGGAGCACGATGATCGTCAAGTTCAAGTAACCCGTTTGGCTGAGGAGTGCCGCGACGTTGGAGAGCGCTGCACGGGGCGGGACAGGGAGGAGTTCTACCAAATGTTCGATGATAATGAATCACGCTATGAGCACTACGGTAGCCTCATACAGTCAAAGAAACCGGCCGTCCTAAAATGGAAGGAGTTCTGGGACTGGCAGCTGAACACCTACGATGCTCTGAACTCTATTAAAGAACAGCTTGAGACCAAATTGACTCTGGACGAGTTTTCACAAGTGAGCAAGGAGTTGCAGTCTCTCAGGGACCAGTGCCGATCTTGGGAGGATGAGTCCGATACAGTCGCTGAGCTCTGCACAAAAAGCTCTACCATTGTTCGGGACCCTGATTCTGGGCAGCCCCTCGAGATCGTAGAGCAAGTTGAGATTGTGAAGAAGAAGCTCGATTCCACTGAAAACATCCTAGACACGAACAGAAAGCAGCTTTTGGAGCTGAACTCCCAGTGGGAGTCGTTCAATCGAGCTAAGAATCAACTCAATGATTTCTTGACCACTACAACCAAGAAGTTTGCTGACAAAGATAGAATCCAGAGCAGCTACAGCGGCGTTCAGAGAGTCCTTGACCAAGTGGAGGCCGCTCTGAAGGATTTACAAGCCCAAACCAAAACAAAGGAAAAATTACACGATCTTGGAAGAGGACTGATGTCGAGTGACTCTACCCAGCTGGTGGCTGTGCAGAACGCCCTTACTGCTGCCGATGGCGCCTGGGACCGCACCCAGAACACTCTCTTTGAACTGCAGACGAAGTTCACGAGCATAACGTCCCTTTGGAAGCAGTGCAATGAGTTGCAACAAGAGCTCGATGGTGCCATCACGGAAGCCAAGAACGACTTGGCAAAACTCGAAGGAGCGCCAAACGACCTTGCTACTGTTCAGTCCCTGGTTAATATTGCCAAAAAAGCCGTTGATAATTTGAAGAAAACGCGTCAACAATTAGAAAATTACACTTCCAAATCCCAGCATTTGACTCAGCAACTGGAGAACATGGAAGGCTATAATCCCACGGCGGTGCGCCAGCTTGCTCAAGAGACGCAGGCATCTTGGCAGAAAACTCTCGACAGTCTCGTTCAAAGAAGCCAAACTCTGGAAGGCCTCCACGTACTCTGGAAACAAATATCGCAGAGCAGAGATGAAATTTTCATGTGGTTAAACGAAACTTGCGGAGCTCTAGATGACAGAAAGCTGCTGGACGATCCCGACAAGGCCATGGAATATCTAGAGAAGTACAAAACTGAGTTACCTACTCACGAGAGTACTTTCAGAAACCTCAAAAGTAGGATAAACCAGCTGGAGTCCTTGAACGGAGGAAAGAGCCTACCTGTAGCGAATGGCATCATCAGTACATTGACAACAGAGTTTGATCAGACACATTGCGCTTATTCCAAGCTCTCTTCTTATTTGGAGGAAATGAAAGATCAAGAGAACTCGATATTTGACGAAATTAAAGATACGGCTGAGACTCTCATCCAACTGCGGGATCGTCTTCTCAAGTGCGAGGACATTACAGGAGACGATGAAAAAATCCTTTCACGGTTTGAGGAAGCGCGACAAATTGAGATCGATACCAACGAAATTGCTGGGTCGGTAATCGACATCAAGACTCAGATTGAAGACCTGCAGTCTAATTTCCCTGGATGTGATATCAACCGTCTCATGAAAGACTATGGGGCTCTGTCGAAGAGGCAGCAAGGACTTGTGAACCAGTGTAACAAGGTGTGCACAACTCTGGAAAGGGTCATCGAGAAGCACTATCAAGATAAATTAGATGACCTCATGAGGTTCATTGCCATACACCAAGAGAAGGTCGAGTGGTGTCAACCTGAGGCTGGTATAGATCGGTATGGCCTGGAAGCCAAACTTGCTACACTAGTGGACGCTAAGGCGAGTCTGCAGAGCGGGGCATCGAAGAAGCGGTCGCTCCAAGCCGCCAAGCCTCTTGCTGACCAAGTCATACCCGCTGACATGAAAGAGAAGTTCGATGCTGGCTTCAACAGCACCGTCAAAGAACTGGACGCTTTGCAAGTCAAGGTGCAGCAGACAGAAGTCGTTCTGGAGAAATCGCTCAAACTCTGGAAAGAATATGAAGAGATGACCGAATTGCTCTGCAATTGGCTCAAGGAAGCCGAAGGTGTTGCTAGAAACGAATCTTCAAACCTCATTGATCTTGACGACCTTGAAGATAAAATTGAAGAAATTGGTAATCTTTCGAGCGAAATTGAGGAACGGGAAGAAGAAATGAGTTGCATATCTCAACATATCATGGAACTCCAGAAAATAAATCCTGACACAAAGGCTAAGGAGTACTCTAATCTTTTGTACAACCGTCTAGAAAAGGTGAAAAGCTTCTGTACCACGTACTCCAGTCAGCTAGAGCAGCTTCAGAAAGGGTATATTTTGTATTCCTCATCTCAAGAAGAAATGGAGCAGTGGCTGGATAATTCTGAAGAGAAGCTCAAATCCTTCGAAAACATGACCATATCGGGAGGAAAGCCTTCCGTTGCTTACCAGGCCAAACTACAGAGTCTGAAGGAGTTCGTATCGGAGAAGAAGGAAGGGCAGAAGCTGCTGAACGCTGTTGTCGAGAGAGGAGAGTCCTTGTTCTCTTCCATCTCCTCAGGAGGTCGGGAGAGCATTAGACTGGAGCTAAGAACTCTGCGTGACACATGGGAGTCTCATCTGGAACGTGTCAACCAGCTCTACAAACATGTGGAGACCATCATCATGCAGTGGTCTTCATTCGACGATAACCTGAACCAGGCCATAAAGTGGATGGATGAAGTCCAAACCAAATCAGATGCTCCATTTACGTACAAGAAGTCGCTGGCTGAAAAGAAGAGTCAGTGCCAGCAGTACAAACTGCTGCTTCAGGACATCAATTCTCATGAAACAATGATTTATGGACTCAAGGAAAAGATGGAGTTCCTCTCGGACGAAGACGTATCGAAAGCAGTAGACATGTTAATTGATAGGTACCAAGAAGTGTTATCAACATGCACTGAACTCATTGAATCTAGCGAAAAGTATGTGAACAACCACGAGAGTTTCCTTCACGATATGGAAAAATTCCGTGACTGGCTCAACACTCAAGCTAATGAGTTATCGGCATGCGCTGAGGTCAGCCCAGACAGCCAGGATGTGGAAAACAAGATGGCCATTCTAGAAAACCTGGAAACAGCTTTGCCCGATGGTCAGTCGTTGTTGGATAACTGCGAAGGGTCACTAGAAACAACCCTTGATAACACTGCTCCCAATGGCCACGATGCCATCACTGATGAACTCGAGGTCCACAAGAAGAATTGGGCGGCTCATCAAGCCGAAATCAACGACCGTCGCAAGACCATTGGCGATATGATGTCACAGTTCTACGACTGTGAGGAAGTTGTCCAAGAACTTCGTGAATGGCTGAAGGACATCGAGACACGAGTCAAAGATCAAAGTTTAAAGAGCACTCTAGAAGACAAGGAGACCCATTTAGAAAAGCTGAGGCAGATGGAGGATGAAATTTCCTTCAAGGGCCGCGAATTCAATGACGCTTTGTCTCAGGCCCAAAGTCTAGACAGTGATGGGAAGCACGCTAACATGATCTCTCAGATGATGACCAGGTACCAGGCTTTGAAAAACACAGTGAAGGAAATGCTGAACAGATACCAGCACTTTGTTCGCGACCACAGAATGTTCCTGGACAAGTACCAGGAGTCTCTGGAGTGGTTGGAGGCCGTGGACCATGACCTGAGAGAGCACGCTGCTGTTGTGGGCGACATGCAATTGCTGCAGATGCGGCGCAACAAGGTTGAACAGCTTGTCGAATTGAAGAGCACTCAAGCCAATAAGCTCGAGTCTGTTTTGGATCTGGGAGAGCGTCTGTACGTCCACACCGCCCCGGATGGTCGTGAAGCCCTAAGGCAAATGTTGCGGGAGCTTCGTGACCAGTGGGAGAATTGGTGCGAGGCCGTGACTTCTGCAGCCTTCACCTTGGATCAGTGCCTGCACCAGTTCTCGGACTTCTCCAACGCCCAAGAGCAGTTGACCCGGTGGCTGAAAGGCGTGGAAGTTGCGATGCAGCAACACACCGAACTCAAGGGATCACTGCAGGAAAAGAAATCGCAGCTCCAGAACCATCGCCTGGTCCACCAGGAGATTGAGACTCATCAAAATCTTGTACAGACTGTTTGCGAGAAAGCGCAGACTCTTGTAGACCAAACACAAGATAGAGGACTCAATGTTTACATTCAGTCCATCAAGACCCTCTTCCGTAACATTCTGGTCAAAAGCAAGGATCTCCAGGACAAGTTGGAGACATGTGTCAACGACCACGCCTCCTTCAACTCACTCTGTAAGAGTTTCACGGAGTGGCTCAATTCTCAAAAGGAACATCTGCAGCTCTGCGGCGACGCTGCCGGCGAAAAAACCGACTTGCTCAAAAAAGTGGAAACGCTTAAGGTAAGTCTACCTTCTATTGTTTTACCAGTTCTGATATACGTTCCTGGGTTGATGTTCATAGCTCCTCTAGTGAAGTACCATAGAAAATCAGGTATTGAAGTCCAATTGAATGAGGGGACATGGCTAAGTTTAGTCAGTTTTTTGGAACTGGATAGTTTAATCTCATCGGAAATGCTTCTTATTAAAAATTCCTAACTTATTTATCCCCAACTTCAAGGCATTAATTAAAATAACATAAGTTGCGACTGGTTACTAGTGATATTTTAGAAGTCTTAAAACCAAGAACGTCGCACTGCTTGCTGATTGACAATTATTATTGGTATCTGCAGACAGCCTCATCAGTGAAACGGTTTATTGATCGTAAAATTTAGAGATACATTCGATGAAGGAAGGGTTGACCTACTAATACTTGCAGAAATTCAGGTGTAGATCCACATAAGGTGTTGCTTCGTACGGAAGCAGAACGGGATTTGTGCTAGCCTTTTCTTGAAATTCCAGTCGCCCGTCTTCATTTATATTAACATTTTAACGCTCATATTCATAGGTGACTCATCGGTTAATAATTTTCCCAAATGTAAGACAAATTCTAATTTTAAAGCAGACTAAAACTGGTTCTTCAGGAAAATAACACTTTTTTTGAGATAATTTATTGCGTCTTGTGGATAATTCTAAGCATCTGTAAGTGCTTCATACAGCAGTTGTAAAGTTGGTACGACTGCCATGTTGGCATCCCTGCTGCATGGCGACGTACCAGCAATAGTCTTTGAAATTAAAAAAAAAATATTAATAAAATAATTTGTCAAGCAATGTATATTTCAGTGAAGCTTAGAACTATCCAAAGTAGGCCTAACAATTTCGTTTCTTTCTGCATTAACATTTCAGTATCTCGGCTCTTACATATCTTCGCTCCTGCTATCCTTTTGTCCTCTTCTTTAACAGAAAGTTAGTCAGGAACTCCACAGGTGCAACCAACTGGTTCCGGTCCAGCAAATTGTAGCCAAGGTAAAGGCTTTCTTCCTCCTCTCTTTCCTATCACTTTTGTTCATCGATCATTTCTACAAACTTCTCTACGTGGGAACATCATGCTCCATTCACTAGAGCAATGTTCATTTTTTAGCCCTTACTACCATATAACTTTCATAATATAAAAACCGTATAGCATTTTTTATTATTCTAATATATACGTTCGCAATGTGAATGACGATCACCGGTTTTTAACATGCTTGCAACCTGTTCATGACCTATCACATGGAATTGGTTCTACCATTCTGCAAATATTTATGTCTCAGCATGCGTTCGTTTCATCGTGCTGTGAAGTTTCTTTTTATTTTTAGAACACTTATGATTCTGGTCCCTAAGTTTTTGTAAATAATTATGGATGCCCCCGACTGTTTCTTACATGTAAATTCCCATATTTTTTTCTGGTCTTTGTCTTGTTTCACATGTCGTGCTTTCTGTCGCGCTCTATCCAGTCATACACTATTTTCATTAGTCTACTGCTTTCTTACACTGCTTGGTTTCACAGGAGTAAATATGATTTTTTAAAATATTTAATGGCAATTGCAATTACCAATAGCTACCACTATGCGTGTTGACTTGCACTGTCATTTGTAAGCAGTTATCCTTGGAGCTGGTAAGTAGGGTGGATCCCCTCGAGGGCATAGGATGGGCCCTAGCGTTAGGTTAGTGTAGGCTCGCCCATCCTATGTTATCGGGAGCAGCAACCCCAGGTGGGTTTCTGTAGGTTACCTTAGCTATTAGCTACGACTTTGGGACGTCTGTCTTTCGTGCCCACTTTACTTCCTTCCGATTTCATACACTTATTGCGATTACTTTTTTCTATTCTTCCTCTTCTTTCTTAACTTGCTGTTTCCATGCGCGTTGATCCTGTGTGGGAACACCTTCTCTCATAGGTTCCTAGTTTCTATCGATATACTATATGTCCCTTCCTTTTCCTCTGTTAGAAGAGCTTAGTACTTATTTAGGGAGGCTTAAACTTTCTTATACTACTACTACCGCCACTTCTACTGCTGCTAGTAGGGGGGATAATTGAACCTTGAGCTATTAGAAAATATAAGTGTGATTTATAACCTTGTGCTGCCTAGATAAAACATCGCCTCACGTAGGAAAAGCATTATGTCTAGCGCCTACCGATGTGTACAGGCAGCTGTCACAATAGGATTAAAGTGTGTTCAGTCGAACGATAGGTCAATCTCAACACTACGGCGGACAGGTCAATCTCAACACTACGGCGGAGGTCATGAGCTTCTATAAAATATCAGCTCCTGATTCGAATTTCCCAAAGTTATATTTTGCTTATCGAATTGTGAAAGTATCACAGAATGTGCTATAAAACTTCCGAGCTTTTGTACCTCTGGGTTCAACAACCATTGGTATATATAGACCATAGCTGTTATGAATGAGAAACCCCCCACAATGATAAACCAAGCCCTTCTTTGGCGCCAATTTTACTACCATGTAAACGTACATGCATGGATATATTTTAAAGCACTTCCACATCTTACTCGAGCCCTTCTCAGCCCCCCCCCCCCAATCCAATTCAAAGTCCCTAGCGTCTTCGAACTGAGATTTAAATAAGTGACTTATGGCGGGGTAGGACTAGGACTATGCCTGGCGGTCCTGGGACTTCCTGGAATAGGAACAGGGACTGCTGACGTCATGGCATTAGTCCCGCTCTGCGATCAAATCTTGGGCTTCAGGAGGCAACCTTGTTTAAAAGTCACTGTTGTCTGTTTGTACGAATCGCAATCATCATTGTTCGTCTTTCTTCAACGTACTGGCATCTTTTGTGTGTTTAGCCAGTGCACGTCTAGTTTTTTTTTTTTAACTTCCGAGGCTTGTGGTTAAGTTCACTGTTTTTGCTACGATTCAGCTGGGGTTCTTAATTCTGCGAATAATTTATTTTAAGTTTAATGGTAGTGAAATCAATTTGTTTTCGTTAGTTGTGTTGTACCTATTTAGTTTTCGTTTGTCTTCAACTTATTTTTTTTGCAGTTAGTCAAGAAGTCATTTGTTCATTACGCTAAAAATTTCTACTACTTCTCTTGGCTTCAACTTCAGCTTTTATCCAACACTCCAATAATAATTTGTGCCATTCCTGTTTACAGTCAAACTCCTAAAACTGAGAGAAAAAGTTTACCATAAAACTGAGTGAGCCTCTCAATTTCTTGATGGATAATTACATCAGTTTAGTCGATAATGTTGCTTTCTTTCTTATGAAACAACTTTTCATAGAAAATTGGCTAGAAGCCAAACTATAACAACTGTATATATAAATATATGCAGCTGTAAAATAATACTAATTTGGAACATATATACAAACTAGAGCACTCTGAAGAACGCACATCTGCGCCAAACAAGGCAACGGTAATGCAAAATTCAGATAGGTTTTGAAACTATGACTTTCTTTGTATCGAGACCAAAATCGAAATCACATGTGCCTTTTGACAGTTACAGTATTTGCTGTAATGTTTCTTGAAGATCCGCTCATAACTTTTCAAGTTATACTGCTAACAAACATTCATACTAACCTTAGTAACACGCAATAAGACCAACAGATCATTACCAGAATTTGATCATTTAGGTTTCTCGATGTTGCTAACATTTTCTGAAACTTTCATCAGGATCTGTTCATATCTGTTCGGGTTGTTTTGGTGACAGACAAACACATAGACAAACTCAACGAAAACATAACCTTGACGGAGGTAAAAATGTCCAAAGAAGTTAATGAAATGTCAAAAGCAAACAAACGAACTTGTGATCAACAAACGATATAAAGTATTAATTAAAGACATTAATTAAAGTTATACATTGCATATTTGAATTCATCTGATAAATTTCTCTGTAGTTCTCTGCTGATGACCCCATCCCTTTTTTTCAATTCATTGCAGGCTAAGCCTTAACACTAATAATGTGTTTCAAAAGCCAGCAAAAAACTTACCACACCTTCGAACAGATGGCAGTGGTAGCCCTATCACTTTCATGATTTCTCTCCGTGTCATGTCTCTCAACTTTGTGAGGTTTTTCAGTTTCAAGTTTCTCAGTTTCTTGGAGTTATATGGTTCTTGGTACTGTGTAATAAAAAGTGTATATGTTCATCTGTTTTCTGCCGTACTTCTATGGCTTACATAAACCTTATCTACGAACAGTTTTGTTCCTATTATTGATATCTGTACAGTGCCCGAAGAACGCACCGAGTGATGACTATGCCTCACACACTTCAAATATTGGAATAATCGTACGTCTTTTGGCACTGCGTGAAGGAGGATGGTAATACTTTGCCTGTGATATAGTCGATTTGTCCGCAATAGCATCTTTAAAATCGTAGAATTATTTAGATTAGATTAGATTAGATAGGCGGCAGTAGACGAACCAAAAGGCCCATTCCCAAAAAGACACCGGGACTTACACCCCGATCCTCTATGAGCTATTGCCATTATGTTAGTAGAATGTAGAAGAATGGAGAAACGAGAAGAG